>CM032666.1:31991416-32023436 GCA_019095985.1 Streblospio benedicti | reverse complement strand
ACTACTAACATGCATGAAAGAGAAGAGTCATCTAAACCTAACACTCATCGCACAAATACATGCAATAAAACTGGAACATCTATAATGAGAATAGGAAAGAGTGTTTCCACAGTGAGGGACTTGATATAGTCAATAAAAGAATGAAAAGGAAAAAACTCCCCCTGATTACGAATTGTGAGGTGTCCTATTTAGTGAAACGCCCCAATGGCGATGGTTTACTGTATGTTCTTGACCTGTACCTGTTGTACGCAGACCAACGAGGACCCGTTCACGGAGCTCGACCCGCAGGAGGAGTCCGCTCTCATCCAACAGTTCATGTCCGGCATGGCGGAGGCCAGCACCTGCATCTTCAAAAAGTAACCACCGTTCTTTGTCTCATTTGGTTTGGTTCATTCAGCATACTAATTAAATACTATTCAAATGGCTATTTAACCATATGAGACTCCCTTCTTTTTTTACCACTGCAAATAGGTTTTTTTCCCCTGCTAGGTAACAAGTGGTCCAATAATCGTCTTTTATAACTGGCAATAGACCAGTGTATGCATTACATGTAGTAATAAAGCCAAATCTATACACCGCGAATATATGCCATCATAATAAAGCCTGGTTTGCGTTGTGCAGAGTTGAGAAGCAGAACGTGACTGGCTGCTGTGACGGCTGGAGCGGAGACAACTGCGACGAGCGTGAGTCACCTTCCACACTATGGGGTGGCCACGTGCTTATTTCTTTTCTACGTGTACGGCTCTAATTGGTCGAGCTACCACAATGGAAAAGAACCAGGCACATATTAATGTGGAATAAAGGCAAAAGGGAATTCTAATATACAGTGAAAGCGTTGGATTTAATATGTCCACCCCTATATACCTGTAGTCATATACATCAGAAATGTCATTACGATCCAGCAGTATATAAGTTATGTGCACCGTCTTTACATTATGCATTACAGCATGTCCCACCACATCACACCGCAGAGCACCACATTAAATACACCACACAATATCACATCACCAGCCGTAACATAGTCGCCTGCCACTTTCCAACTTTCCTACTCTTCACCCTCGTTTTGTTGTAAAACGCCCTAAGCAAAGGCACACCCTCGCTCAGAAAAAAAATCAAAACAAAACACATGCACAGTTTCCATCGCCGCATTTGATTACAAGTGTAAATGGAGACAATATAAATAGCATACGAATAGCATACGAATATATCACGTATAGTATGTGTAAATCTCAAAGGCACGTCACATTACAGCGGTGTGCGTGCCTCCCTGCGCTAACGGCGGCGAGTGTATCGAGCCGGGCGTGTGCGAGTGCGACTCGCCGTGGACGGGCCGCCGCTGTGAGGACAACAAGGAGCTTGTCACTTCCACACTCAAGTACTGCTACTCCAATGCACAGTGAGTACTGTAGTATTCTCCCCGCTCAAGTACTGCTAATCTAACGTGAAGTGAGTACTGTAGTATTCTCCCCCACTCTAGTACTGCTACTCCAACGCACAGTGAGGACTGTAGTATTCTCCCCGCTGCTCTTCTGCACACACGTACGTGTGATGTACGTACCCGTCAATTCCACACGATGGGGCTTTGATAAGTTTTGACGCATACAAAATCATGTTGCATTAGCGTCGATGTTTAAACAGCACACACATGTGTATTCGTGATATCTTGCCACCTTAATGTGAAGATCAACAATATCGCAAATTTTGCTGACACCCACAAACACTCGACCAATGCCTTGCTGCAGGTGCCGCTCTGACAAGGTGGAGAAGGCCCCAACGGTGGTAAGCATGGAGGACTGCTGCTCGGGCCAGCTGGGTGGAGCAGGCTGGGGCGTGTACGGCGAGGACTGCCAGCGTTGCCCGGAGAACGCACAGACCGCTGCTCTGGAGACACTGCTTGAAGAGCCACGAGGTGAGTAGCGAGACGTGTGTGATACAGGGGCGACACCGCTTGAGACACACCGGGAGAACTCATGCACGTTTTGTCTGGAATGTCATATAAGCAAGGAAACTGACATGTAAACTACGTTGCCTCTTTTTCTAATAGAATTACAGAATGTTACAATCATATTACGTATAAGCTAAAACACGCGCAAAATAAACTGAATGATCTCACACTAGCTGTAATATCCCGCAGTGGTGGAGCGCGTTGACGACCTGACGTTCCGCACGTGCGTGGGTTACGGCCAGAACTACTACCGCACCTTCGACGGACTCGAGTTCCTGTTCCCCGGCCGCTGCACGTACAAGATGTTCATGGACGGTCACCGCTCGCTCTTCGTCAAGCACATCGACTGCCACTTCTGCTCCACGTGCAAGAAGGTGCAGTAATACAGTTTCATCAATAGCTCACAGTTTATTTTTTGTATGCAATCATAAGTACTGTGAGTTCTTCATATTTCAACTCATGTTAATTTGGTAACGTGATTTGAGAATGTAAGGGCACATTAGTGGCCAGTAGTCGGTGCCTGAACAGGGCACAGACGGTGTAACTTTAACCCTCTCAATTGCGCATTTCATGAAGTGGGAATTGCATTCACAAAGATTCTCATTCTATTTTGGTACAACAGCTAATAAACAGCTTATCAAAGCACTGTCTTTAAATTAATTTCTTCTATTAGTCTGCCAGCATTAGCCGAATTTCACAACAATAAATCTCTAAATTGACATTTTACTTTGTAATCTGCCACTGCATTATTGCTATGCAAAGCAGGTATATTTCTTTTCATTAAACCATGTATTGTAAATAGATCATCAATATGTACATATGCTTCGTGCCCATTGTAGGAACTGACGATTCAGCTCAACACCCAGATTACTGTAGTCGCCCAGGGAGAAAACGTCCGTGTGAACGGCAACCCCGTCACCATCACCCGCAGTTCCGGCTATGCCTCCCCCGGCAGTGGTAAGCCGAGCGTGGTTCATTATGGACGTAACCTTCATGTTTGTGGCGTTATTTACGTGTTGCACAACACTATAAACTTAAAGATTTGTCTATTGACACTTGCAGTTGACAGGCTCCGGCCATCGTTAAAGCGAACATCGGGTCAGGTCAAACATTTGGCTCAAATGTTACAACTAATATCTAAATACCATTATAATGGGTAGACGTAACTGCGATATTCTTCGTGTTAATAAACGCTTCATGGGTTGTGCATATCAAACAACAACTGGTCCCCCAGATGATACCCAATAAAAAATCAACTGAATGGATGCCACAGTACATTAATTGCTTATCACAGGGAGTTTCTGTGAAAGCAATTTTTCGGGACGTCGACAATGCAGTTGTCGATTTGAAGCGCCACACTCTAGAGCACATTGCAGCGTTAATATTGAATTACGCTTGGTTCCAGGTGCAATCATTGAGATCCGCGGCGACTGGCTGTACCTCGAGTACGGCGGCTTCAAGCTGCGCTGGGACGACGCCGGTAACTGGCTGCTTACGCTGGAGGAGACGCCCCAACCGCTCAACTCAGGAGACTTCAAGGGCATCTGCGGAAACTACGACACCGAGCCTCTCAGTGAGTTTGTCAAACAATTTATCGTCTGTTGGTTGGTGCTCATCAATTTCTTTATTACGAGGATGCGTAATGTGTAAAGCTTGGTTCACATCTATATTATTATTAATATGCACTCGGTTGGATGCACGTTTCAGTGTTACTTAGTAACATCTATTCTTCCTTTAAGTTTCCTGAAGGACAAATTATCAGAGCTTTTGTTGGAATTCAAACCCACACAAGAAGCAACACAGTTACAACCAGCGTTATAACTTATAGCAACATAGCGTTGTTGACTTATGAGGGTATATTTCAATAGTATACGTTTAGGAGTGTATGCATTCATATATGCTCTTTTTCAATCCCATCCTAATGCAATCTTAACGTATCCTTCAGACGACATGGTGTTGCCCAGTGGTGAGACTACGACTACCCCGGTCACCTTTGGCAACGGGTGGAAACTAGCAGAAGCCTTCGATCAGGTATGACATGATGTGAATTCTGTTAGTTTATTGAGTTGACTTTATAAAGATTGACTAAGATAAGCATATAAAATCAATTTACTACAAACCAGTCAAGAATATGCAAAAACGGACTCGATCCGTGTCTCACGTTCAGCAAGATGGATTTAAATCAAACATTGACCATATGACAATTATGTGTGTATAATGTCATATATCATCAAATAGCCCATTCATATGCTCTCCGTACCTCATTGAAATATATACCCTTCATGATCGCAGTGTCCGGATGCATCAACCACACCGTACCAGTGCACGTCGCTGCAGATGGAAAAGAAGGCCAAGTTGGCGTGCGGCCTCCTAAAGGGAGAGAAGTTCCAGACTTGCCACGGAAAGGTCAGCAAAATGCTATAACATTATATATAGTTGTGATCACTGTTACATTTCCTGCAAGTCAATACTACAATACTACAATGACTAATGCAATCCCCCTCAACTTGTGGAGAGCATTACTTATATCATTGGGGAAGATGCTTTAAAAACCCAGCTATAACATTTCACGTTCATCGGTGCTACTACCGTAGGAATATTGTGCATGGTTTTCCAATTGAATCTCATGATTTGTTATCTTTCTCATTACATTACAATCACGTTGTTTTACCTGTACTGCAGGTGCTGGTGGACTACGCCTACCTGCGCTGTGTGTCTGACTACTGTGGCGCTCTCATCACCTACAACGCCCAAGTCGTGTAAGTGGCAGTAAATTATGTTAACACTGGGGCTGAGAAACAGCACATTGGTGCAGATATGGTGATATGAAGCGATTAGTGTAAGTATAATAAATAAAATTAAAAGAATATATCACAAAGTATACCCCCTTACACACCACATTAAAAACTATTACACAGCAACATCAACTCTTTGTGCTGGAAGAATACCCAATACACACCCATGAAAACTAGTTAATAATCTACATTACGGCATGATCTACCTCATGTACATGTAAACATTATCATCCCCAATATTTTGCTGCTATGCAGTCTGAATCAGCTCCTCTTGTGTTCCACGTACTGCAACCAACCAGCTTGAGCTGTTAAAATTTACAATACGTGATCATAAGTTCGCCACTTTTCGTGGACTACATACTCACGTGTCACAATAAACTGCAATGCCCCCTCTGTCTGTGTCTGACAGCCCCGTGTCGGAGGACGCCCTGGAGGAGGAGCTGGCTGCCATTGTGTGCGAGGCGGCCACCGGCTACAACCGCGACTGTGCCGAGGCGGGCGTCATCGTGTCGTGGAGGACCGCCACCGTCTGCCGTGAGTAACGCCGTCTGTGCAACGTTTTGCTTGCATTTGTTAGCGCCAACGTTTTGGTTGCATATGTTTGCTTGCATTTGCTGTTTGTGAGGTGGAAATTCTATGGGCAGCTATATAAATGACCTCATATACGGTGTGATAAACAAATCCTTTCAAAACTTCTACTTCTGACTATTTTTGTGTATTGACAACACCCGTAAACGGAGACTTCCATCATTAGGTGGCAGGCAGGTGTTGACAATGACCAAAAACAGGCAGAGGTCTACGTTATAAATGCGTGTATTGCAAAACATAGTTATATCATTTACATAAATAAAAACCAAAATCAGTGTATTTTAAAATGTGTGTGCTACTGATTATACACGTGCATATCTTACACCATCCCTCGTAGCTCGCCCGTGCCCAGCCGACATGGAGTACAGCGAGTGCATCACCAAGTGCTTCCCGACATGCTCCAACATGTACCAGATCTATTCGCCCGACTGTAACAGCGAGTGCTACCCCGGCTGCAAATGCCCCAACGGCTACTTCCTGCACAACGACCAGTGCGTGGAGGCCGACCAGTGCCCGTGCACCTACCAGAACAACGAGTTCCCACCAAACAGCTTCCACCAGATCGGATGCAACCAGTGGTAAGTTTTAAACAGCTAGTAAATTTCATGCCAGATCCATATAGCCAGTCATTTCATCATCAAGCACTCTGATTTGTTGGCTGCTTAAATCTATTGTAGTATCTATTACCCGGGGGACACGTAATATTTGAACGTGGAGGGGCTACCGGAATGGGTCATATTTTCACCCCTAATAATATATTTTTAATGCGAATCCGACCGAGGTGTTATTATCGATACAATACTCTGACTAGACAGAATACTGACGCTATAGTATTGCTCTGCTACAATATTGCACGGGTGATTAGCCTTTGGCACAAAGCCACTGCATCAGATATTTTTAGCAGCAAATGGTACATTGATTGACATGCTTTTTTAATGTACAAATGTAGTATTATCCAGAGATTAATGTTTGCTTTTTAAAAGGTCATTGTTATAACAAATAGGAAAGGTAAGCTTTTGAAGTACAGTTGAACCACGCCCATTAACACTTGATGAGAAAAAAAATGAAATTGTTAAACCACTTAACAATTTATTAGCTACGTGTGACTAAAATTGTTGATATAAGTACATGCAGTTTGATAACTTGCATAAAGAACCAGTAAGCAGACATTAAACATTTTAAGTGTTTATATACTTTGTATGGTGGGTTTTTACTTTGTATGGTGGGTTTTATTTCAGTGTGTGACTTATTATCACATGACAGCATCATTTACATCATCAGATTATTAAAGTAGATGAATTGTTTATTTTAATTGTTAGTCAACACCCCTCTAGACACCTCTAAAACACCACATGCACTGTAGCTTCCGGGGGGCTCCCTGATCCCCCCACCAGGTCCCCACACCCCTTGCCACAGTTGCGCCACCCCTAATAACTCAAAATGCTGGATCTGCCCCTGGTCATTGTATGAATCGAAATGATATATTGCCTTCTAGTTTCGAACTATATCTCATGTTGTTGCTTGCAGCCAATGTCTGTACGGCCGATGGGAGTGTGATGAAATCCCTTGTCCAAAGACATGCTCTATCCTCGGCTACCAGCATTTCCGCTCTTTTGACGGACAGCATTATGACCTGATATCAGCTGCCTGTGTCTATACTCTAGTTCAGGTAAGTTAACTGGATATCCAAATACGTGAGCACGGTGGAAGTGTACTAACGAAATGTACTTCTCCAGTGAAATATTAAACATATCGTAGGTTGAACTTACTTACATCTATGGTATTAGAGAATAAGCAGATGCAAAGAAACATAAAATCCATTATCACATACCCAATAGAGAGATATTGAAAACCTGTAAAAATGTTGGTTAAATTAGAGGCCTACCACGAATGTCAGCTAACAATCATAATAGCTCAAGCGTATTATAGCAACCAAGACCCCTAGCTGTGTCTTGCAGACAATCGACCCTAATGATGAGAAAGGCTTCATCGAGATCAAGTACGAGTCAGAGGAGTGTGCGTCGTCGCCCGTGAAGTGCGTGAAGGACGTGCGCATCAAGAGCGTAGTGGACAGCGTAGAGAGCATGGTGGTGCTGGCGCGTGACGGCGACGTCACCATCAATGGACAGCTCAAGGAGAACCTCGACAAGGTGAGTGATGCAGACGACATGGGACGTCATTGTATTGACATACTTTCGCTCTATCTCCATCGCTGTGGCTTCTTTGAATGTGTTCAAGGATAAGCGAACGTGTTTGAGGATCGTAGCTGTATTAGTTACAGGCAGCAAATTGATTTGATTATTGATTATTTGATTATCTTTGTGTGTAAAACATTTCATACTTTATGCAGTTTGAAATGTTTTAAAGGTGAAATTGCATTTGACCTGGTCTCTGTGCGTTGCAGCAACCGTTCCAGAGCGAGCATCTATACGTGAAGCGTGCCACGTCCCTATTCATGCACGTGGCTGGCTTCGGCTTTAACGTGCTGTACGACCAGACGGGCCGCCTTTACGTCACGCTTGAGCCCTACTGGATGGGAAAGGTGAGGACTGGATGCATATATCAAACCACTTAGTGTCAAGCCATAGAAAATGGGGTTTTGCAGATGATATGTAGCTAACGCAGCACACAAACACGGGTAAAACATCAGAACATAGTATCATTTATTCTGGTCTGCTATCTACCGCTTCAACACAGCTATTGGTGATATTCACACTCGTCGACTTTTCATACTCTTCAACTGCAATCTTTCTTGTCATAACAGACCCGTGGTCTCTGCGGCAACATGGATGGGCGTCTCGACAATGAGTACACAGCTCGCAATGGAATCAGGGAGGACCTCATGAACTTTGCGGCTTCGTGGCGGGACCTCCCTTGTGAGGGCAATGACCCCAGCTTCCCATCAGTGGACCCCTGCTCAATCAACACGGACGTGACGGATGAGGACGACTGCGCCATCCTCTCGGGCGGCATCTTCACCCAGTGTCTGCAGGCTTTGGACGCCAAAATGTACGTGTGTCACCACATGTTGGTGCATACTAATACACATCATCTCAAGAGCTTTGTGTCACCACATGCTTCTAAGTTATATATTATTCATTTATTCATTCATCATTGTGCTGAATAAGTAAATAACTAAAATCCAATTAGACTTACATGTCCAGATTTATAATCTAGCGAGGAGGTGTTTGGGGTGCCTTAAATGCATCAATATCTTTCAGTGTGAAGAGAAGAAAGTGTAACCTTCCATTCACATGTAAAACGGACATAATTATCCTCTACCATTGGTTCATAATAATTCACAATCATGTGATTTATGATCATTTCAATCAAATGCACACATATATTTGGTTGTCAATTGCCTGGTTATCTATATTGTTCATTTTGGGATCACACGTGCAATATAATGTAATTGAATCATTCCACTTGCTACATTTTCTGCATTTCGATTACTCCTTTTGGCACTATAACTCCCAACATCCTGCATTGCACAGGTACAAGAAGTGGTGTAAGTACGACATGTGCGCGCGTCTGGAGCGCGGCCTCAAGGCACCACTGTGCACCTTCATCTCGGCACTCGCCCATGAGTGCCAGAAGGTCGGCATCACCGTAGAGTGGCAGCAGGAGCCTGAACTCATGGCCTTATGCTCCGGTGAGCTGCGCACTATGCGCATATACATTGTGGCAGTAACTACATTCATCAGTTTCTGTTCAAGTGCATAACTTTCAATATCAAGACAATTAAACTAAGCTGTCTCTTGGACTTCTAAATATGATCACATGCTATGTAATTAAGTACTATGAATTAGTCTCAAAGTACATTATAGCAGATATGTAATTGGGCTAAACATTATATTCCTTCATACACGGCATAATGATATACACAACGATCGAGCCAATAATTACATTGGCAACATATACTAGACTCGATAAACAGGCATTGTGCTCCCCACTAACGGTGTGTTTCCCCGCCACGGCACAGAATCCCTGCACCTGCAGTGTACCGGTGGACAGACGTACTCTGAGTGTGCCTCTCCATGCGGCCTGTGCCGAGACCGTCAACTCAATGAACAGTACTGCCGCGTGGGCTGTCTGGCTGGTTGCGCCTGCCCTGAGGGCCAGCTCCTTGATGATCACGGCCAGTGTGTCTTCCCTGCCGAGTGCACATGCTATGACGCCTATGACCCTGACAATCCCATCAAGGAGGCAGGAGATATCTCCAAGAGGGGATGCACAGATTGGTTAGTATATGTTATAGAAAAGAAGATGAACGAACTGAAGGTCTTTTGGCTTTAACGTATTTATATTAAGCACGGTGTAAAACTGTTTCCGTGTAATAGCTGCTTTGAGTTGCATTCTTGCTGACATTTTCAATAAAAATTAGCGATGGGGTGGTGTTAAAAATCATACACAATTATTTCATTTTCCCATAACTCTCCCTTTGAGTCATTCTAATGATACCCAAACATTATGTGCATAATCCTCAACGACTATTCCCTACTCACTCTCCACCCTCCAGTGTGTGCACGGCGGGTGCTTGGGACTGCGGAGACGTGGACTGCGCCATGGAGGTAACGTGCCCCAACAACCAGGTGTACCTGGAGGACATGCCAGCTTGCCGTGGCACTTGTGACTCGCTCGACCGCGCCAACACATGTCCCCCAGACGCCAAGAAAACTGGCTGTGGCTGTGAGGCGCCCCTAGTGCTCAACAATGAGGTGAGAAGACGGCACTGAAAACGTTAGGCGTTTCTCACCTAAGACAGCTGGAAATTGATATTGGCTTGTAACTAAATACTACAAATAGAGTGGCAATTTTTACTTGGCAGCCTAATTTTTAGTTTGCTACTTTATGATGATCCATACTTAGTGGCCAGGACTGTCGTTTAAGCTTCATCATTTAGTCATCATAAATGGAGCCGCCACACATATTTGCTGTGAATTATCAGGAGCATTCATTCGCATCGTCACCTCGAGTAAATGCTTCTAGTTTAAATGGATGTTAAGTTTGTTTGATAAAAGTACATATAAATACATCAGATGTCTGTTCAAAGCAAATAAAGTAAGACTTATCCTTAATTTATATACATCTTTCGTTCACAGGGTGTTTGTGTGGATGCGGAAATGTGTCCTTGCTTCATGAATGGCATGTTTTACGAACCAGGAGATATTGTCGACCTCGGATGTACATCCTAGTAAGATTTAGATATTTTCAGAGGAAACTTTATATCATTACATCCATCAATATACATCCTTCAAAATACAAACTGCAATATATGAACTGGAATCTTTGTCTCTGTTTAGTTGTAGTCACGAGTCAGATGATCATTTTTGTACTGTATGCTCAACAACACAATAAATCAAACATGCACATTATTGCTATTATTTTAAAATCTTAATCACCAAATATTACTGGTTATAAATAATGACTATCATTGACTCATCACTTTCTATTATTTGTGCATTACAGCAAATGTGAGAATCGCGTGTGGATGGAAGTGTCCAACAAAGACTGCCCCGGCATCTGCTGGGCATCTGGAGACCCCCATTTCCACACATTTGATGGCTTCCGTTACAACTTCATGGGCAAATGCTCATACACTTTGGTCAGGGACAAGTAAGTTATTTTTTTAAAGTTACAATATGTCAACATTGACATGTATTAGGTAAGTGTAAATCAATTCCCTCCAATAGTGCAGTCGAATACTTAAATACAAACATTTTGATATTAAAGCAAACAGAACCACAGGCTACAGCACTTTGATACATTATAAAATGTACGTGGTAACCCTTGAAGATATCAAAAAATTAGAAATATATTTTTCTCAATCAGTTTATGTAGTATCAGCGTATAGTGTCAAATGTCTCTGTTTACCCTCTCTCCAGGTCTGCCGCGCAGTCGTTCACCGTGGACGCAGAAAACATCCCGTGCGGTGAAGCCGGCGTCACATGCCTGCGCTCAATCAAGGTGCCTCCTCCTCCTAATAGTGAATTGTGAAAATAATCATAAGAATAACTGTATGATTAGTCATCATTTTTTTTCTTTATTTACAGAACTAGGGTGGGGTTCTAATAAGTATTTGTATAGAATAACATCGAGATCAGTCTCAGATCCAGGGGTATGGTGGGGGAAGGGTAACTGTGTTATACCCGACCACCCACATTCTTCACAAAATGCTTTTAAAAATGCTTGAAAAATACCAGAAATTTTCACTGGCCACCTACAAAGAGGAAGAATCCTTCTCCCTGTGTCCCTGTTTTGTTCCTGCACCCACTCTCAAATTATCTTTGACATTCACATATAAACTGGCTAGACACCAGACACTTGCTGATGAAGAGACCGTCAATAAACTTTGCTTGTGCAACCCACGGCAGGTGTACTACAAGAGCAACTTCTACCACCTGATCAATGGTGACACACTGGAGATGAACGGTGTGGTGGTGCCGCCCACAGATGTGGACATCGCCCCGGGCGTCAAGTTTACGTCCACGGTGCAGGCGTACGTGGTCTTCTTCGTGGAGCTTGACCTCACCATCACCAGCAATGGCGGTAAGATGCAGACTTAGTTAATACTGATGTATGCGGGCCTTTTTTTTCTAAACAGGGTGCAAAATAGCCTATAGGTAGTCAGTATAGCTATTGATTTCTTGAGTACTAATCACAAAACTAATATGCCAAAATCATATGCTGTAAAAACAATAAACATACAATGAACACACTGGGGATGGTGTGTGAGCTATCAGAAAGATTGAGACTATATGGTGTCTACGGAGGTAAAAGGTAGATTATATCGTAACCAAATGTGTTGGGCCTTCCCAGGCACTGGTGTCACTATCTACCTGGGTGGCATGTGGCGTGACAAGGTCGAGGGTCTGTGCGGCAACTTCAACGGTGATGGGACGGACGAGTTTGGACTACACGGGTCAGCAGAGGCGTTTGGTGACAGCATGAAGACGGTCACTTCCTGCCCCACAACCCAGCCAGGGCCTGCCGAACCATGCGACCTCCATGTAAGACGCCGATATGGGAAAGTTATCGATTTACATACCTTGTGCATTCTATATCACCATGAATATCAAGGGCTCCCTTTTTTGCTCAGCAATTGTCCCCCGCTGACATATAGAGTGTTCTTTGTGGATTAGTATAAATAACAACTGAGAATTACTGGATATACCCTAAAATCCCCAAGAGAAAACGTAAGATGCTAGGTGGGAAACTGAAGCCGTCTCATGTTATAAAATCATAATCATGTATTCATTCGGTCATTATACTTAACTTTTACTATTTCATTATAGGAAACGTAAACTCAGACGTTAATTAATGTAACTTGCGCTGAATGGACATTATCGACAGATTCACTATGTCTCAATTGAGATTGATCTGAAACTAATGGCTGGTAATATCTACAGAACGGCGTGAGACGAGCCTGGGCCATGGACATGTGCCGCATCATCAAGGACTCAGCGCTCTTTGGAGAGTGTCGCGAGAGAATCCAGGTACAACCCATCTTCTGAACAATCCATTAGGCATTATCTGTCTTTGCCTCTGTTCACATGTTCATGTGTATCTTTGAGTAACTGAACATGTATATGGTATCCAAATTGATTTGAAGTATTTCAAAGCCATATTTTAATGAAAATTATTTCTCTGTCATAGCTAGCATGTTTTATGAGGCCAAATAAACTTCAAAGCCAATATCCTTTGTAATAGTTGAGCCAACTTTTAATCACTTTGTGATACGAAAGTTATTGTAACATGTTAGCGTATAAAATGTTTAAATATAGTTAACTAATAACGAATAATAATCAAATACTGCTGCTCCAACACACACACCCAGCAAAACTGGGGCACATCACTTAGTTCTTTTGTATATTGCCACAGAACTGGGGTGCAACACACAGTGAGTACTGTAGTATTCTCACACAGGAGAACTTGATGAATAATCCGATTCTTTCCTCCCCAGCCATCTATGTTACTTCTTATATTTGATTTTAAATGTTCTTATTTAATTAGGATTATTGTAAATTGCCAGATTTTTACGATATAAATGTTCTTTGTTCCTATGGCAAATAAATAAATACTAAAAATTCTAAATATAGCATGGCATACTATCCCACTCAAAAATAATATAAGATAATCCTTGAGGTTCAACTTCACGCATCCTATGTCTGTGGCTCATGATTCCTCACACCCATGTAACCTGTCCCACTTCTAGGACTGGGAGGACTACTATGATGAGTGCCTGTACGACTCGTGCGCTTGTGACCAGGGCGGTGACTGCCACTGTCTGTGTGACGCCATCGCCAACTTCGCGGGCGCTTGTAACCGCGAGGGTGTTGTGGTGCAGTGGAGGAGCAACTACATCTGTCGTATGTGATACTTTACTGGCGTAGAAGCATTTGCCAGCACACCGACACTGGGCCACAAAGTTATGTTGGTGTCGTTTTCAAAACACTGTCGTTCGGTTTGCAGGCAAGCGCATCTAATATTAATATATTTGTCACTGACTCCCAGCATTGCGTTTGTGTTAATATACGCGTTTGCACTGAACAAGTTGTATTTTATCCAATTCATATAGTAATATTAGGCTATGGACAAAGGGATAGTAGATAAACATGTGATCGTGATGCTAGGCGTAAAATGTAGATAACTAGGCACAAGTAATATGAGTAAATATTTTCTCATTCTTCGACATACAAAAACTGCTGCATGTACTATATAATGCAACCCCCACCTCCATGACAGCCGTGATGTGCCTGCCTCCGTTCGAGTACAAGGCGTGTGGCAACCCGTGCCCGGCGTCTTGCGCTGAGGACTTCTCCGGCGAGAACTGGAGCGAGATGTGCGACAACACACAGTGCGTGGAGGGCTGCTTCTGTCCACCGGACCTCGTGCTGCACGGTAAGACACATGTGTCTGTGCACCCACCCACACAAACATGCCCCTGTCCAGTGCAGGAGAGGCATCAGCTAAGACCAAGACAAGTTCTTGTGGTCCCAAATCGTCACAAGAGACCAACATATATCTTAGACCACCTCTCTAGTGTTTTGAGACCACTTGGGACCAACAGAGTGGACTCAATCAATAGAGAGGTTCTACTGTACATTATATTTGCACCATGCACACTTGTATGATAGGTACCTAATGCACATGTGCAAATAAATAAACCCTGCTTATAATTCATTGTCAATATGTATAGTCACGCAATGATGAATGTGACCATGTTGCATTGTACCTCTTGTGTAGTATGGAATTTTATTATGTAAAAATTATGTTGCATTCTTTTACGATTGTGATGTTTGTGAGTGAACTGACTATTCCTTGTTGCCAGGTGACACATGCGTTCCCCGTGAGGAATGTCCCTGCCGGGACGAGACTGGCAACTGGTACACGGAGGGCACCGAGATACAGAAGGAGTGCAACACTTGGTACGAAACTGACTGCATCCACTTTCATTTTTGAAATGTTACATATTGCCCCATCTATAGGTGTCTCATGTACATTGTACTTTATAGGCTGCTCTTGATAATCTGTGATCAGAGATGAAGCTTGTGAACCATTAATGATTTTTTCTTCGGCATAATCTCTATCTATATAGTTGTAGCCAGTGGTGGCAGGCATATAACTTGTCCTATAAGACATAGAAAAACACCCATATATAACAATGTTATATTTTACATGCAATTTGGTATGCCTGAATCTTGGACTACGCATTGGATGCTATATTCTTAATAAGCCGGTTTACCATAGCTAGCTGGCAAATAAAAACAACAGCTATTAAGGATCAATGCTGCCCCCAAACCATGTTTGACAAAGGTAGTCTGCTCTCGCTGCTCATAAACTTTAACCAGCACGCATCTGTCATATTCTCAGTGTGTGTACATCTGGCGAACTGATCTGCACCAACGAGACATGTACGTGCAACGTGACCGAGTTCCAGTGCCTCTCCGACAAGCGTTGCGTGCCACTCAGCTGGCGTTGCGACGGTATCACCGACTGTAGCGATGACTCGGACGAGGCGGACTGCAGTAAGTGACCATCTTTAGTTTTAGTATTGACCACTTTAGTGCATTGATGTCATATCATTGTGCACAGTAGCCACCACAGATTATCATACTAGTAATTCCTTATCATTATAACTGCAGTATTATTTGTACAATGTTCTAGCATTAATGCGGGTATTTTCATCGACGAATACAAGTCCTTCTAGTCATATTTGTATAATTAAGATAGTCTATCTACATAGCTGAAATGCCATGAAGTATTAAGCTCTGTGACGAACTCTACCCAAAATGCTTCTACACTTTCTTTTCAAACTAACTGTGCTCATAGCCTTGTCTGTGCTTGTCATAAGCTGTGACCAATTCTGCCCAACACTTCCAGTCTTTCCCTGACTACCAACTGCACGCCTGTGCCCTTTTTCAGACATGGAGTGTGGCATCGACGACTACCAGTGCCTCAACACGCCAGGTGGCGCCAACATCACCATCTGCATCCGCGTGGACGAAAAGTGCAACGGCGAGGTGGACTGCCCCATGGGCGACGACGAGTTTGGCTGCCGTGAGTGTCCACCGTCTTCTTTCAATTGTACCCCTAGTACCTTTGGCAGACCGTGGTTAGAACTGAGATTTTTAGTACAGCTGTCATTTCCACATTATACTGTGCTGCTCTGCTGACAAGGCTTTCGTTTGTGGAGACTAAGACATGATAAATACCTGATCCACGTGTATAATGCTATCAAGCTTTGACATGTTTGATACCTTCTTTTTTGGAGATTTATTGTATTGGGAGGCTGACAATGAGTGACGAAGTGTAGAACGGAATGCATGAATTTCACACATTTAAGTATTGAGATTATTTCATTTGAGTATCCCCCTACGGTACCCCCCCACCCCCACCCCAGCCCACTCCCCACTCCCACACCACACACAGGACCCTTAATGTACTTTTTGTGTTGTATTCTAGCGCCACCCGAGTGTGACAGTGAGAAGTACTTCTCGTGTAATGTGTCGGGCCGCTGCATCCCCATCGAGTACCTGTGTGACGACGTGTTCGACTGCGGCGAGGGTGACTTCTCAGACGAGAACAACGACGCCTGTAACGGTAGGTACTCACAGTGTACTGGGATGTGCACGGTGCACTTGTGATGAAAACGGCGTGCATAAATCTATATATCTACTATGTGTCTTGAACTCAGAGAAGTGGAATTTATCAGTAACTCAAGCAAATAGCCATTCCCTTTAACGATAGCATGGCTTTTATATTAAGATTTACCCAATAACTTTAGATATTTTACTCCTTTCATGTTCAAGTTAAACGGGTCCAAATGTAATACAATTTTAGATACAAAACAGGTCGTTTTCTAACCATTTATAAACCAGTCATAATTTTTAATTAGAGTTACCTATTAAAAGACCACAAAGTTTAAGTATCTATTAACCTAAAAGGTTTAAACGTTATACACAAAGTCTGCATGCCAATCCCCCGACCAATGCAATAGAAGTTATTGCAAATATATCTATCACTGTTGTGTAGAAACCCTGTGTGACAAGCCCAACCAGTTCGCGTGCTTCACGGGCTACTGCCTGCCGGACACTGTAGTGTGTGATGGCCACGACGACTGTGGCGACGGCTCCGACGAGACCGGATGTGGTGAGCATTTGAGTTTATGTTGCACGAGTGGACTGTTTACAAGGGGAAGTGTTAAAACACACACAGTTAGTGACAATGCTAGTGTTATTGGTGTGAAGAATTAGCCATGATTATTTGCATCTGCAGCTAGCATCAGCTTTGCTTTATATTATCAAGAAAAAGAGGATGCGAAGATCTGATTGCTGAATTAAAACTTGAAGTTATTAGGAACACTATCCTCAATTGAGAGACTTTCACTTGCAATATCTAACCATAGAATGAAACCGCATCCCTATTTATAGTGGCCCGATTACTGAGGTGTCTTCACAGAGAGATTTTACCATACTTTATGATTCACGTTGAGGGACGCTACTGGATGTCAGAGAATACATAAAGTTATTCTTTGCATTTCATCTGACAACAGTCTGGATTTGAACCAATAGAGAACAAAGATCAAATTGTTCTGAATATATTGGTCTATAACTATTTTTTCTATTCAAATGAGGCACAGCAATTTTATAGTCGGAAATGACATAACCATTCACAGACTCTACGGTGTACAATTCCTATAGAGTGTCTGGAGGGAGAGAAGGTGCTGCACATCCACGGCGATGCGGACGTGATAACCGACCCCTCCAAGCACCACAACACCATCATGGCGGGCAGCGGCACCATGGCAACCCTCGACGGACAGGACCCGCAGGTGGGTGGAGTATGCAGGGTCTCACAGCACAACAAACGTTGGACGGTCATGTCAGTTTGTTCTGTTGACTGCCCAACCATATAAAGCATAAATGATTATAAGTATAGCTGACTTTGATAAATGGCACAGATGGGTCACAATTGTCGGAAGGGGGCTACATGCTCTGGTAGACTATGCGTAGATGACATACACATTTCAGAGTGGTTGATAAAGCTGGTAAGTGGAAATGAAAATAGCTGATTTTCATTTCGTACACATATTTTAAAACAACTGAACGAGCAAGAAAAGAGGCGTGCATTACATCGCTACATTGATATCTACATGATTATCCAATAATGTCAGCTTATACAAGGAACATGATCATTCAATATCATGAGAAAAAGTGAGTCTGGCACTGTCCATCTGCTCCACTAACTTGTGGTTTTGTCATCAGGTGTGCTTCACCGTCACGGGCGAGAACATCAAGACATTCTCCGTCGTCTTCTGGGCGGCCGAGATCTCCAGTGTGGAGATTGTACTTCTAAATAACGGCGCGCAGGTGGAGGTATGTGTCAGCCCACACACAGACACACACACGCACACACGCTAAGCACATAACTTCTCCCACATAGACACAACACGCGCTTGTACTGTCATGGCTGAAGGGCTGAGCCTAGCTTGGATGTACAACATATAAAATCACATCATCATTGTGACCAATTGGTCAGAAAGATAGCTGGCAGGGTACTGGTATGCTAAAATAAAGGTAGTAAATGCTGTTGCGTGTTTTCTTTCTCAATCATAACAAAAATGTGCCAAACACACAAACCACAAGCAAAAGCCACCAGCTCGCCATTCCATCACACAACGTACTATACAAAATACAACTCACATCTACACACCGCAGTTTAGCTAATGGGGACTTATACACGCCAGACATACGTGATTCCGTCCGACGACCCGACGGCCTGGCAGTACTACACACAGTACTTTGGCGGCGACGAGGGCATTGCGGGCGGCGTAGGCACGATGGGTGACAAGGTGTGCCTGCTCTTCACCTCCTCCACTGACAACTCGGTGTCCGTAGAGGGAACGGCCATCGAGGCCTGCAAGACACCGGGTAAGCAAGCGGGTGCAGTAATGACAGCATACATGTCAGATAACTCACATTCTGTGGTGATAGTAAGTTTGTACTGTACATACTGTGTTCGGTAAATCTTAAAGGGACACACACCATCACAGTATCCCAGCAAAGATACCCTTATCATTCAATGCCGACGTATTCTTATCATTTTCAAATTCCTTATGGATGTAATGAATCACACACCGTTGTCAGTGCACACCACTCTCAATTGTGTACATGATGGCAATCACGTTTAGTTAATATTCACACTGAAACCTTACAAACATGGTACACAACAACCCATTACAATTTACCCCTGTATCACATGGCAACTCCAGTCTTGACAAGAAAAAATGGCACCCCCAAATATATTAGTGTGGCAGGTCTTAGATAGTAATCTACACTCAAAATTGATAAGCATTTGGCCTCTCTATCTTGCAGAGCAATGCGAGGAGATCGAGGACATGTGCCACTACCAGCAGGACAACTTCGACCTGACTTGCATGGGCGACTGTGGGCGCGACGAGAGCGACCTTCCAGGCGAGGACGACATCAACTTCCTGTTTGACAGTTGCAGCCTTTCCACAGAGGAGCTCTCGTGCACCGAGTACGTACATTGGAACCGTTCTATTAAGACCACACCCTGAGATTGCCCTAAAGTGGTCTGAATATGGCGATGGCGGTCTCTGTATATAGATTCATGTTGGGACAAAAAAGATGTCTCTTTTTTTATGTGCTTCTAATGGGTGGGGGGGGGGGTTGCTATACTAGTTTTCACAAACATCAACATCATCAAACATCATGTGATTGGGGATATAGTATCTGGGTTTTTTAAATCTAAAGGTTTTGGTGCAAAATTGTTGGTGGGTTGGGTAGTTACCCTTGATGGGTGTAAGCTTTCCAGATTGACAAGGATCCCATGCACGCCTGTGTTAAGACCACCCATTATGCTGTGTGTAGAGACAGTCTGATGATCGCCGCTGACAACGAGGACCTCGAGTTCTACGTGGACGAGCTGTGTGTGATGGTGCGCGGTGCCAGCACCGTCACCTTCACTGGCTACGAGTTCCCCGACATGCAGGTGTTCGAGGTGCCGGTGAGTGCAAGTGATATTTTTTACCTATTGTAGCCATATTCCCATAGATAAGAAAAATATAGATAGTGGAAATATGGACTTGCATGCCAGGCCACTAAGTACATGTAACATTTTAATATCCATCGAATACTACTCGGAAGACAAGCACTGTAAAATGCGCAGAATCTCTGTCTAATTGGTAAATAGGATTTTGCAATGATTGGCTACTGGGTTATTTCTCAGACACGCATGGACATACTTGAGTAGGCCGGTAACCCTTGCATGTGTATCCGTCAGATGCCTGTGGAGGTGAAGGGCCCCGCACCGGCCACCGTGTGTCTGGACATCAACGACCAGGACCGGCCGCTCGTACACAAGGTCGTCATCGCCTTTGCCTGTAACGAAACCAGCAGTGTCACTGTGGAGAGCATCACTGTCAAGAAGTGCGGCACCGAGACGTGTAAGTGCACATACACCCCCCGCACTGCTAGACAGCTGGTGTCTATTTTGTTCTTGTGTTGGATAGCCAGATCTTTACACAACTGATACATTTATTAGCAAAAGATAAATGCAAATATAGCAATAGATTTGGTAAAGTTATATTCATATTTAGATGAAGAGTTATACATAAATATATTGACATATATTTTTTCATACATTAGCTATGGTGTCAGGTATGGTTATTAAGATATTCTGATGTTTTACCATTGTTTTGAGAATAGAATTCTAGAAAATAGTTGTAGCTTGATAAACAAAATGTCATTTCAAACCACTATATTATGTGTTTTCTCTGTTTTAATCAGTGACAACAACAACATCAACAACTGTGATGACAACAACCACACAAGGTGAGTGCTATATTATAGAAATACGCATAGCATATCAGTTAACAATCTTGAATGAAAAACATGATGCAGGGGTAAAGTAAAAATGAACGAAGCTGTGATAGGGTGACTCCTGAAGATGCATTAGCAAAAAGTACGTTCATGAATATGATGAACACATATGATGATCAAAGAGCTTATTATTCACATGTATTTGAAGTGCCATAGTGTTTAGTGAATGAAACATCACTTCTCTAAATTGAAACAAACAATATTAGAGAAGTTATAATTCCTCTGAAGGACCTTCATGGCCCTTCAGTCCACAATGAAACACATATGTTTGTAGTTGAATACATGACACAAATTGAACTAAAAAAAGAATACGATATAATGATTCTATGTATATATAGTTGATATAGTCAAATGGAAGATGTGTCTTCAGCTATATCAACACAGTGGTAGGAGCTTGCTTGCAAGAACAGTGAGAGTAAATTGATATAATGATTACGCAATTGCCTGCAGTGCCTTGTGAGGAGGTGATGAACATCACAGACATCTGCCAGTATGAGGATGACAACTTCGCACTCACTCTGGCCCAGGGCGATATGCCGGTGGCTGATGACATCACAGGACTATGGGAGGGCTGCTCCAATGACACCTACGAGATGGACTGTAATGAGTAAGTGCACTATGTTGTCCACAGTGATGTCTGACTTTTCAGCATGTTTAAGTTAGTTGCTAGTCTGTGTGGTGATGAATGAGTGGTATCTGACTTGCCAGTTTTTAAAAAGCTCGTTGCTTGTTTTTGTTTTCATCATTAATTTTTCCATATTTTATCATATTTTTGATCACACACTAAATGTTGGTGGCATCTACACTTCATTAGATATCTTAAAACTTAGTTTTTTGGGTTTTTTTTGAATTTCTTAACATTTAATTTTTGTACTGACATACCATGACACATAGCATAAGCAATTATCCTAGTCATTTTACGACCAATAAATGGTGATATAGTTGAAATTCAAACAGTCTTTATACATTTCACAACTTTAGATGTTGCCCGCAAATGTGCCATTTTCAACTTGATTATTCCACTTATTTGTCCATTCATTTGGATAAATTGCGGAATAAACCTTCTTGAAATAATTGCATGGTTCATAGTCATCACCCTTGATCTTTTTACATCTATGGAAGTCTACGTAGTTTTGCCAGCAATTTCTCGTCTGATTTTGGTTGGGAAACCTAGAATCAAATGGCACAGTCTTGATCTGCTGCTTTGCTTCAACCATCGACGCCATATTCTTTTTGTTATTTAACTTTTACTTGAAAATCCAAAGCTTCTTCTGCGAAATGTATGTTAGTACCAAACCTTAGTTGAAATGTTTATAACGTAAAATGTTCAGGTTTACATTGTATAAAAGAAAGGTGGGATTAAGAAGAAATACATGCAGTTTAAAATATAGCTAAAATGGATTTTTGATGATTCATTTGCACATTTCGTTACTTGAACAGCTGCAATGTACACTATCATGTGATTAAGCAATGATATATTTTATCATTTTTAAGTTATGACTATCTTGCACAAAATCCAAATGCAAATTACTCAGCAATGACAAGAGGAAACATGAAAATCACACACTAAAATAAATCAAAAAGGACATATCGGGGATATTGCCAGTTAAGGTTATTTTTATGTCCAGACATTATCATATTAGCATGCAAATGGAAATATATAGGGAACAATAAAGTAATACAATACATTAGAAGTAAGATTATTATTGCCAATTGATTTACACTAAACCAACTCACTTTCTGTTTCACAGGGACAGTCTGACTGTGATGCCCATGACCTCAGCTGACTTCCTCCTGGGCCAGCTGTGTGTAGATGTGGAGGGGGCGGATGCTGTAATCTTCACCCTGTATGATGATGCAGACCAGGCCTATGTGCACTTAGTAAGAACTTCTAAAACGTAGAACTCCTGTTAGGAGACCATGCAAGGAAGTTTGGTTTATGTGGTTAGTTTGGAAAGTGGGTTGCTTAGTTAGTTAGATGGCGTGAATCGAACGTAATGCACATTTCAGCAAACAAATTTCTGGAATAAAACATGTTTTTGGTTTTAAAAAGTGATAAAAATATGTTATTGATTTTCCACACACATTTTGTACACCAATGCTAATGATAACACTTTAAATATTCAGATTGATGCTGCCAGAAAAAATAAAGTCTGTCTCAATCCAATCCCTGATATGCCACAAGTGGTTTCAAAGGTAACCACAGAGTTTAACTGCACAGGTGGTGATGATGTCAGGATCAACGTCACAAACATCCGAGTTACAAAGTGTGAAGAAGGTAAAAATATTTCAAGAATATAAAGTATATACTTCCAGCAGCGCATTGTAATGTAGTGTAGTTTAATAATGTTATATCTATTTTTAAATATCCATTTATGAATTTATACTAAGACTAAGGCATGCCAATTGAGGCTAATGCATGACAAATGTCATGTATCTTATCAAGTGTGTTTGCATTACTTGTTGTATTATATGTGTAGCTCTTCAGTACTTAAAATGAAATATTTAAATAAAAATCAAACATGTACTACTATGATGCACATTTCGAATATAATTTATTTCTGGTTTATTAACTAAGCATAAAAATTGTTTTTATAGTGACAACAACTCCCATGCTAACAACAACTCCAGAAGGTAAATACATGCTTTCTTAGTAAGACTAGTAAAACACGGTAAAAATTAGATGAAATATCTAGAGTACAAAATCTGTATTGAAAAAAATTCCATAATCATCAGATGATTGCAGCAATATTACAACTCCTTAAGATAACTGTTATTTCACTATAGATAAGTTTTTTCCTTAGTGTTTATACTTCAACCTACATAGATAGAGTAATCTATACTTTCCAGTTCCTTATTGTAATGAGACGGACAGAACACCACACGATGGAGACAAGTGTGATCACAGCAACTACCAACTGGATGGTCTTGATGGCAATCCAGACAGAATATGGGGCAATGATTTCACTAAGCCATTAGAAGAATGCTTAACAACAACATCTGTAACACCTGGTCTTACTACACCTTCTGGAGGTGTTGCTGGATCCACTATACCAGCAGGTGTTAGCACAGTAACAAGCATGGGTCGAACTACGGAATCTGGTGCATCAGGTCAGACTACAGTATTTGGAGGAGCACCTGGTCAAACTACAGTATCTGGAGGAGCACCTGGTCAGACTACAGTATCTGGAGGAGCACCTGGTCAAACTACAGTATCTGGAGGAGCACCTGGTCAAACTACAGTATCTGGAGGAGCACCTGGTCAGACTACAGTATCTGGAGGAGCACCTGGTCAAACTACAGTATCTGGAGGAGCACCTGGTCAAACTACAGTATCTGGAGGAGCACCTGGTCAAACTACAGTATCTGGAGGAGCACCTGGTCAAACTACAGTATCTGGAGGAGCACCTGGTCAAACTACAGTATCTGGAGGAGCACCTGGTCAAACTACAGTATCTGGAGGAGCACCTGGTCAAACTACAGTATCTGGAGGAGCACCTGGTCAAACTACAGTATCTGGAGGAGCACCTGGTCAGACTACAGTATCTGGAGGAGCACCTGGTCAAACTACAGTATCTGGAGGAGCACCTGGTCAAACTACAGTATCTGGAGGAGCACCTGGTCAAACTACAGTATCTGGAGGAGCACCTGGTCAGACTACAGTATCTGGAGGAGCACCTGGTCAAACTACAGTATCTGGAGGAGCACCTGGTCAGACTACAGTATCTGGAGGAGCACCTGGTCAAACTACAGTATCTGGAGGAGCACCTGGTCAAACTACAGTATCTGGAGGAGGGTCACCTGGTCACCTGGTCAAACTACAGTATCTGTATCTGGAGGAGCACCTGGTCAGACTACAGTATCTGGAGGAGCACCTGGTCAAACTACAGTATCTGGAGGAGCACCTGGTCAAACTACAGTATCTGGGAGGAGCACCTGGTCAAACTACAGTATCTGGAGGAGCACCTGGTCAGACTACAGTATCTGGTCAGGAGCACCTGGTCAAACTAACTACAGTATCTGGAGGAACACCTGGTCAAACTACAGTATCTGGAGGAACACCTGGTCAAACTACAGTATCTGGTGGAGTACCCGGTCAAACTACCGTATCTGGTGGAGCACCTGGTCAGACTACAGTATCTGGAGGAGCACCTGGTCAAACTACAGTATCTGGAGGAACCCCTGGTCAAACTACAGTATCTGGTGGAGTACCCGGTCAAACTACCGTATCTGGAGGAGCACCTGGTCAAACTACGGTATCTGGAGGAGCACCTGGTCAAACTACAGTATCTGGTGGAGTACCCGGTCAAACTACCGTATCTGGTGGAGCACCTGGTCAAACTACAGTATCTGGAGGAGCACCTGGTCAGACTACAGTATCTGGAGGAGCACCTGGTCAGACTACGGTATCTGGAGGAGCACCTGGTCAAACTACAGTTTCTGGAGGAACACCTGCTCAAACTACACTATCCGGAGGAGCACCTGGTCAAACTACAGTATCTGGAGGAGCAACTGGTCAAACTACACTATCTGGAGGAGCACCTGGTCAAACTACAGTATCAGGAGCACCTGGTGAAAGCACAGTATCTGGACCTCCCGCCGGAACTACTTCACGTGGTGTTGGAGGAACCACATTAACTAGTGCTCCTGGTCAAACTACAGTATCGGGACCACCTGGTCAAACTACAGTTTTTGGAACAACTACAACTATTTTTGAAGGTCGATGCGCTGACAGTGAGGAATTTGGAGTTGCTAACAATATTCTGACTGTTCAGCCCATTTTCCCAGACTGTACGCAGAATATGTCTGCTATATTTGATCTTGGACTGATTCACTTGAGCCTGGAAGGTGTTTCCAAAATTACAGTCACAGTCACAAAAGCCGATGGATCAACTTTCAGTAGAGAGGTACATTGTGTATATATAATGATTTCAAGTGTTGTTAATAACATACTTAATTATTATTTGATTCATATGTGTTAAATCCTGTTGTCGTTGATAACATACTAATTAGGTTTTGAATATAAATCTTCAATAAAAACAGTAAGATTTGCCTGACATGGGTAATATATATCTAAAAGTGATTGTAAATCATTATTGTACATTATTTAGAATAACATTGTTCTACTAGGTATTAACCATTGCTGGTGGAGACACTGTGATCTACCCACCACTTGATGAGATGGATCTTCACACATATGTTAGCAGCATAGAACTTGAATTTGAAACAGTTGGACAGGGATTCAAAATCTGTGACTTCTTTGTGCATGGATGCTCAGGTATTTAATCACTGATGTGGTATTAAATTTGGTATATTCTTTGGTAAATATCATGGATTCTTTATGCTCAGGTAGTTTATTTTACAAAATCACAATGGCTAATGTTGTAAATATAGCATATAAACTGTAAAACTAGAAATGTTTGTGCACGATATAATTTGCAAATTTTGTGGGTAGGTGCAAAAATCAAACTAAATACTATTTTCTTTATTTTAGCGTACATAATAATTTATAAATGAAAATCGTGCCTCTTTTACAACTAACTGTAAAATTGTTGACCAATGACAACATGAAACACCAAAGCAAAATAGACATCTAAATACTACTATTCCCCATTTTCGTTCTCCCACAACGACAAGAGAATGTAAGATTATGGTTACAATATGTGTATTTTAGTGTTATGTATCTTTATGCAATCACTATTTGACATATATATGTCGATAATGAAGGTATTAAATCAATGTCACCCACACATAAGTTTTAATTGATAATATTATTTCAATATTTCAGTGCCACATTGCAATGAGACTAAGCCTCCATTTAATGCTGACAAATGTGACCATGAATCGTTCTTACTATCGGGCGTTGAAAATCCAGAAGAAGTATGGGGACCTGATTTTGATCATGGAGATGAATGTGAGACAACACCTTCAGGAGAAGCTATACCTTCTACTCCAGGAGCTCCAGAAATTGTTGGAACAACAGTATCTGGCAGCCCAGCAGCTCCAGGAATTGGTGGAACTACGGAATCTGGTGCTCCAGGAGTTGGTGGAACAACAGTATCTGGTGCATCAGGAGTTAGTGGAACAACAGTATCTGGTAGTCCAGGAGCTCCAGGAGTTGGTGGAACAACAGTATCTGGCAGTCCAGGAGCTCCAGGAGTTAGTGGAACTACAGGATCTGGTGCTCCAGGAGTCAGTGGAACAACAGTATCTGGTGCATCAGGAGTTAGTGGAACAAAAGTATCTGGTAGTCCAGGAGCTCCAGGAGTTGGTGGAACAACAGTATCTGGCAGTCCAGGAGCTCCAGGAGCAGTATCTGGCAGTCCAGGAGCTCCAGGAGTTAGTGGAACTACAGAATCTGGTGCTCCGGGAGTTAGTGGAACAACAGTATCTGGTGCTCCAGGAGTTGGTGGAACAACAGTATCTGGCAGTCCAGGAGCTCCAGGAGTCAGTGGAACTACGGAATCTGGTGCTCCAGGAGTTAGTGGAACAACAGTATCTGGTGCTCCAGCAGTTGGTGGAACAACAGTATCTGGCAGTCCAGGGGCTCCAGGAGTTAGTGGAACAACATTATCTGGTGCTCCAGGAGTTAGTGGAACAACAGTATCTGGTGCTCCAGCAGTTGGTGGAACAACAGTATCTGGCAGTCCAGGGGCTCCAGGAGTTAGTGGAACAACATTATCTGGTGCTCCAGGAGTCAGTGGAACAACAGTATCTGGTAGTCCAGGAGCTCCAGGAGTTGGTGGAACTACAGAATCTGGTGCTCCTGGAGTTAGTGGAACAACAGTATCTGGTGCTCCAGGAGTTGGTGGAACAACAGTATCTGGCAGTCCTGGAGCTCCAGGAGTTGGTGGAACTACAGAATCTGGTGCTCCGGGAGTTAGTGGAACAACAGTATCTGGCTCTCCAGGAGTCAGTGGAACTACAGAATCTGGTGCTCCAGGAGTTGGTGGAACAACAGTTTCTGGCGGTCAAGGAGCTCCAGGAATCAGTGGAACTACAGTATCTGGTCCTTCAGGAGTTGGTAGGACTACAGTATCCGGTCCCCAAGGCACACCAGGTGTTGGTGTAACTTCAGTTTCTGTAGGCGGTGAAACAACTATGCCATCTACCAGCATTTCTCAAACAACACAATCTAGTGGTCCATGCATGGGAATGACATGCAACACTTGCATTCCACGAGAAGATAGCACTATTGTTTTAGAGCCAAATTTTGCTGACTGTTTGTCAGAAGACCAAAGAGTATTTGACCTAGGCATGCTATACTTCAGTGTAGAGGGTGTCAATGATGTAATGATTTATGCTTATACTGCTGAAGGAGGTGTCATAACAAGACAGGTAAGACATGTTATTAATCTATGTGTATTGGCATGTAGCATAGAACTATAATCTT
Organism: Streblospio benedicti; assembly: GCA_019095985.1. Lineage (NCBI taxonomy): Eukaryota > Metazoa > Annelida > Polychaeta > Spionida > Spionidae > Streblospio > Streblospio benedicti. Next base: position 31,995,308 of record CM032666.1, on the reverse strand, counting down.
GTTGCCATAACAATGCTACAAAACAAAAACTTCATCTGATTTTAAATGTACACTTCACCTGCTGTAAGGTAAATAAAGTAACTATTCAGTAGATCGTTTGCTTGTATAATAATTAAACCATTGTTATTGCCAGTAGGTATATCAAATATAAAAATATTTAAAGCTGTTCACAGATTGCATATTGATTGAATATGTGAACACTGCAGAAATCCAAACTTCCTTATAATGTTTTCATTTTTCCCTTTAAGGTGGCTGCTGGAGAGGTTGTCTTCCCTGAGTTGGATGAAATGGATATATTTGTGAATCTCAAGAAAATAGAAATAGATTTTTTCTCAACTGGGGACTACTATTCAGTGTGTGACTTGTTCCTCCGAGCTTGCTCAGGTATGTGCTTATTTGCAGTATCTTGTCAATTATTGTTTTTTGTTTATTATTAATTTCATCCACTTGCCTTCATTGTATCTATGTAAAGAATGGAAAGTTTGTCAGTTTCATTTTTGTATTAGGATTAATTTCAGCAGTAGCACATCCTGAAGCCTCTCCTTAACAAATGACAATACCAATTATATGGTGTAAATCTCATCTAAAACATAAGTTGTGCTTGGAATTAAATGTGTGCCCTTCATTATTTTCTAGAGTCTGAATGCATAACCACCACCACTACTGGGAGCACAACTGCAACTCCATCCACAACTGCCACAACAACTGTACCACCAACAGTTACAACTCAAGCTACTCCAACAACTACACCTCTCATGACAGCCACAAGCCAACCTACAACTGGACCTACTACTGCTACAACACCATCTATATCTACATCTGAATGTAAGTTGACTAAGATATGAATAATGTAATAATCCTAATACGGTCAATTAGATAGAATTATTCAAAACCAATCTTGTTTAAGAATAATTGATAAAACCATTATGGCTAGTGAAAGGGATTTATGCATTCAGTATCTTTTTGCGTACTGTACATTATTTCAGAGACATTTTATTTAAAAGTGTTTCTCATATGCTATGGAACATACTATGAATCAAAAAGACACTCATACATGAGTTATACTTTAGTGCCATACTGCAATGAGACAAAACCACCAATGAATGGAGATGAGTGTGACCACAGTATGTATGAAGTAAGCGGCATCGACAACCCAGATGAGCTATGGGGTCGGGACTTTGACAACATGGACATGTGCGCAACAACATCCACTACTACTCAACCATCTACGTCACCTCTCAGTGAGACTACATCTGGAGGTGTTGTTAGAACTACCTCAGGTGTAGGAGGTACGACACAGTCCGGAGCACCTGGTCAAACTACAGTATCCGGAGGAGCACCTGGTCAAACTACAGTATCTGGAGGAGCACCTGGTCAGACAACAGTATCTGGAGGAGCACCTGGTCAAACTACAGTATCTGGAGGAGCACCTGGTCAAACTACAGTATCTGGAGGAGCACCTGGTCAAACTACAGTATCTGGAGGAGCACCTGGTCAAACTACAGTATCTGGAGGAGCACCTAGTCAAACTACAGTATCCGGAGGAGCACCTGGTCAAACTACAGTATCTGGAGGAGCACCTGGTCAAACTGCTGTATCTGGAGGAGCACCTGGTCAAACTACAGTATCTGGAGGAGCACCTGGTCAGACTACAGTATCTGGAGGAGCACCTGGTCAGACTACAGTATCTGGAGGAGCACCTGGTCAAACTACAGTATCTGGAGGAGCACCTGGTCAGACTACAGTATCTGGAGGAGCACCTGGTCAAACTACCGTATCTGGAGGAGCACCTGGTCAGACTACAGTAACTGGAGGAGCACCTGGTCAAACTACAGTATCTGGAGGAGCACCTAGTCAAACTACACTATCCGGAGGAGCACCTGGTCAGACTACAGTATCTGGAGGAGCACCCGGTCAAACTACAGTATCTGGAGGAGTGCCCAGTCAAACTACAGTATCTGGAGGAGCACCTGGTCAAACTACAGTATCTGGAGGAGCACCCGGTCAAACTACAGTATCTGGAGGAGCACCTGGTCAAACTACAGTATCTGGAGGAGCACCTGGTCAAACTACAGTATCTGGAGGAGCACCTGGTCAAACTACAGTATCTGGAGGAGCACCTGGTCAGACTACAGTATCTGGAGGAGCACCTGGTCAGACTATAGTACCTGGAGGAGCACCTGGTCAAACTACATTATCTGGAGGAGTACCTGGTCAAACTACAGTATCTGGAGGAGCACCTGGTCAAACTACAGTATCTGGAGGAGCACCTGGTCAAACTACCGTATCTGGAGGAGCACCTGGTCAAACTACCGTATCTGGAGGAGCACCTGGTCAAACTACATTATCTGGAGGAGTACCTGGTCAAACTACAGTATCTGGAGGAGCACCTGGTCAAACTGCATTTGTACCTTCTGTTGGAAGTACATCAGGAACTACAGATTCTGGAATTGCTGGTCAAACTACAGTAACCGGAGTTATTGCTCAAACTACACAAGAAGCAGGTGCAGGACAAACAATACAAACGGGTGGTGCAGGAACTACAGCAAGAGAAGGATGTGAAGCAATGACATGTGACAATTGCATTGATGCAAGTCAGAACAGCATTGCACTAGATGTTGTTTGGCCCGATTGTGTGCCATCAGAACAAAGAGTGTTTGATATTGGAATGTTGTACTTTGAAGTAGAGGGTGTGTCCAAAGTTACAATTCGTGCTCTCCAAGCTGATGGTAATGAAATATCTAGAGAGGTATGTGTTTCTAATGAAATTAACAGAAACTATGTTTAGAACAAACTTAGCGGAGACAACTCATATTAAAACACTGAGAAATGTTTAAAAGATTGTTGAAGGATATAAAGAATATATTAGTTTTGACTGAAAGTTGTATGTTAGATTGTTTTGATAGATTTGTTTTTAATTTTTGGAAGAATAGAAAACGACATTGTATAACAACTAGACACATAAAATTGACTTTATATGTTATGAAACTGTACTGTAGTGTAAATATGAACACCTTTGGTAAAAAGTATTATGACGTGACAGGTATCGCCCGGGGCGGTAATTTTCCCCTCCCTCGGAGAAATGGATGTGTTTGTAGATGTCACCTCAATAATCATTGATGTGGACGTCATAGGAAATAGTTATGCTATGTGCAATCTCTTCATCCGTGCATGCTCTGGTATGTGTTTTTTTTAGTATTGTAATTGATATTTTATGGTTTCCTGATATATAGTTCACTGTTTATGTGTAGACTAAATCTAAATTCTATTGTTTCTATATTTCATCATATTTTAAAACTGTCAAAAAATGAATAATAAATCATGCTTTGGTTAATTTACAGAACAATTAACAGTATTCAAATTCCTGATATGATAATTAGGATATAGTATTGTCTCTAATTTGACATTGTTCATTTGATGGTAGATAAGGTGAATTATAGGCTATTGTCCTTCCACTGCATACCTTCTACAAACATGATAACACACTGTTGAAAATTATGTATGAACAACAGTGGCTCCATCTACAACAACTGTCACTCCATCAACAACAGTTGCTCCATCAACAACAACAGCTACTCCATCAACAACAACAGTGGCTCCATCTGTGACAACTGTGGCTCCATCTGTAACAACTGTGGCTCCATCTGTGACAACTGTGGCTCCATCCATGACAACAGTCACTCCATCTGTGACAACTGTGGCTCCATCTGTGACAACTGTGGCTCCATCTACAACGACTGTCACTCCAACAACAACAGTTGCTCCATCAACCACAACTGTGGCTCCATCTGTGACAACTGTGGCTCCATCTGTGACAACTGTGGCTCCATCTACAACGACTGTCACTCCATCAACAACAACAGTTGCTCCATCAACAACAACAGTTACTCCA
>CM032666.1:31974215-31991316 GCA_019095985.1 Streblospio benedicti | reverse complement strand
AAGTGCTAAACAACAGTATAGCCAAGTTGTTAACATTGGATGAATATTTTGCTAAAGGTATTAGTTATCTGAAAACCTAGGGATAATATTCTATTTGTTTCTTTGGACTATACTCTGTTGAATAGAAATATTGGATGCTTTTGATTGTCTTTGAATAAAATTATTGTCCTACTATTTAATGATAGAGAATTATTTTATCAATATGAGCACAAATTTGTTAGCCAGTCTGTTTCTAGTCCTTTAATGAAAACATTTTGAATATTGTAATGTAGAAGAAAAATGATTAAGCACCAGCTGATTGGGATGCTCGCTGAGGATCTATGTTGTGGTGTTTAGTCAACTTGTTTTGTCAAAACTATCTGCAGTGTTTAGCCCAAAATAAACGTGTTGACGAAATCATTATTACTTTGTTTGTTTTCCTTTACTACATGTAACTACTACATATGCATTTTATGTGCATTATCAAGAACAGTTGGATATTTCAATCACAGTGCTTCAACTGTCTTCGTTTGTGGGGCAAGTTTTTAGCTCCGTAGAAATTTTACTAACCTAGAAATTGTAATTCCTATGGAGTTTTTTGCAGATTCTTCTAGTGTGTGGGTCCCTGAACAAAATAAGCTTTGTTGTGAACTTTACATCTGAGCACTTTTTTCAAAGTGGCCACTGCCCTCGAAAGTCAAAACATTATAAAAAGCAATGTTCACAAATTTATTCATGCAAGAATAGTAAACATATGGCAGGATAAAGTAGACAATGCATTCTTTCCAACACAATGCCTTCAAGCAACAATATTGTTTTGTGGACCAAAATTATATATGTTATTTACTGCCAGGCTCCTATTATTGTAGTATCAACAACCCGATATATAATCCATCACACAGTTCATGTGGCATAGGTCTGCTTAGTATACAACCGTGAAAATATTGGTTATTTTTACAATTTCTACCAAAAAGCTCACAGCATGTTTCTATATTCTCCTACAGAGTTTTACAATGCCCAACATTCAGTTGAAGCACCATGGACATGTTCATCTACAATTCTATTTACTTTTACATCCCAATCATGTTTATTTTACATCAAAAATTATGTTCATTTAATCAGGAAAATAAGTGATCATGATAATTTTTATCTTATGAATGTACATGTTGCAGACTTGCACACATGAAGCAATGCCAGAACCAGGTGTTTGGAAAAGGGGGGGCACACTTAAGGAAATTCATGCGTTTGGTACGCGCGATTGATGGTGGACATGCCAAAAACCCTATGAAAATGAAGTATTTTGGTGGGAAAAGTGTGTGTGTGTGTGGGGGGGGGGCTCCCTGTGCCCCCCTGGATCTGTCTATGTGAAGTATAACTTCCAAAGCCCTTGTGAGAAAATTGGTGTCTTCAGATAGGATTAATATGATTTTTCTAAAGAAGTACATGTACAAAAGTATACATATTTTAGGTGCTTAAAGGTAATGCTAATATTGTGAGAAATGCATGCAATATATGGTAATTTTAGTTTCATAGCAATTATTCAAACATTTAAATATGCCTGATCAATGGGTAATCAGTTTTAAATAACGCTGTTGTTTCAAGTTTTTACTAGGAGTTTTTTGAAGGGTTTCAAGAGGGTTTGCAGTAAATCTTTTGTATTTTGTGAAATGATGTTGATTGTTTTCTTCATGGAGGTTTGTAGACCAATCTGGGCCTGCAGCTTAAAATATTAAATTTTGTCTACATTCTAATTTACTGTAATAAATTTGAGCTTAATGATTCATAGATGAGGTGGAGACAGTTATTGTCCTGTTCAAATTTCCATGATATTGACCGTTTTTAGTTATGTTTAACTCATAGGTGTTAATGTTTTAGTCCATTATATGCAATATATATATACTGATACTAGAATAGTAGTTAATTTTCTTAATAGAATCTCTTCAAGTAAATAAAAACACACAACAAGATGCTGCATTGCAACAAGAAATTTATTAGATATTTGATGAGGTAGAAAGCATATATAGTACAAGTATATAGGCAAATATTACATGTATATCAGTAACACTTAGTTTTCTAATATGAAATAGATATATTGAATGAAAACAGTTTAAACATGATAGATCTTGCTGGCACCCGTACAAAGGTCAGCGAGTTCAGATCATGAGACGGTCCAAGTCTTCATCATTGTCCTTGGATTTCGGAGCTTTAGCTGTGGGGAGGAATGTAGTGGTGATGAATCTAGAATAAAGTATGAAAAAACATTAGCACATATGAAATTAAGATCCTTCATTTGAAGCAAAATTTTAAAAGCAACATTTATGGTATGTATGAATTAATGATCCCTTTAAATCTATGCGTCTATAATGTTAAATTCTGAATGTTTCAAATTAGACTCAAAATGAGGAATGATTTAGGGGACTATCTTGATCCGCTTCTGTAAGTAAAACTAATCTTACATATAAAAGTCTTACTATTGTCCAATGGCTCCTTCGCCGAGGTTGCATGCTGACGTTGATGGCCACCTCCACCTCGCGACTGGTCATCTGTCCATTCTCGTTCTGGCAGTTGACAGCTACTGTGCAGTAGCCACCGGGCGTTGCCTGGCAACAACTGCAGCTGATACAGGGAGCTGGAGCAGGAGCACACCTGGGAACATGAGGGAAGCATTGTAGATTTATTGGCGTATTGACCTACTTAGTCTTACGGGGTATGCAGTAGAAAAGATATTAGTTTCAGCATGGTATTTGATTTAGCCACACAAGGCAGCAATTGTAGTAGGTATCCAAAATAGCTTTTGTGATACTCAATGGCAAACTGGACGTCAAGGAGGTAGACTTGGCATTAGCAAAAATCACTGAAACCATATTTTATATAGATGTTGAGGGTCAGAATGTTTTCATACAGTTCTCCATGAATTAAACTTGTCACTGAAACTTAAGTTAGTGCTCGTGGTGATGGTGGGAATCCTTTGCTTTCTATTCTGTGATAATGGAAGAAGGTTCATACACTTTTCACTTTACAGGTCTCGTTCAAATGGTTGTACAAGTTAATCTATTGTTGTTATCTTTGCTCTTTTTTAGAAACGGTCTATTAAATTTGTTTATGTTTAATTATTTCAGATGGCTATTTTCTGAATGTAGTTATAGTAGTCCGCGGGCTCCGTACATGAAACATATTCCCCCCCCCCAAATAGGGGTTGCCGGGGAGTTTTCGCAAACATATTTTTTTTTACCTTAGATACTACTGTTAAGGAAAAATGACGTTTAAATAAAATATTTGATTTGAAATATATTTTTCGGGGTCAAACAGGGGTCATCGGGTCAAAATTTCATAAAATTGCATTTATCTTGATTAATAACAAATTTGGAGTAAAAACTTGTATTGACTTTAGATAGGAACATGTGTATGTGGAATCTAAATAAAACATCAGATTTGACCTTCAACCTCTCCTTCAAGGTCAAACAGGGGTCATTGTGGTCAAAATTTCATAAAATTGCATTTATCTCGATTAATAACAAATTTAGAGTAACAACTTGTATTGACCTTAGATAGGAACATGTGTATGTGGAATTCATGGGGTATTCGGAAAAACTCGTGAGTTCGTATTTTCGAGTTGACAAGTCGTAGGTACGAGTTGTGGCTATTCGATACTACATGACAACTGGGAAATATGTCTGTTAAAAAAATAGCATGCAGAGTACATAAACCCGGACTTAAACGAATGGTTTAATATATATCTATAAATCTAATTAATTTGGGGGACTTATAGCCTGTTGTTATGAATATATTTTATTAAACAGTCTGCGATATTAGAAGAAGTTATGAGCGCCGCCATTTTGTCAGTCAGTGCGCATGCGCACGAGCATCTCGTAGTGATCCCTTCAGCTCCCAGTTCACAAGTCGAAAACACGAGATAAACATGTATCGAACGGTTTTCACCACTTGTCAACTCGAAAGTACTAGTTCACGAGTTCGTTACGAACGCCCTATCAAATTGAACATCACATTTGACCTTTGACCTCTCCATCAAGTTTACACTAGTAGGTCAATTTCAGGAATTTTGTTCATTTTTGCGTTTACGAAAGAAATGAGCAGCTTTAAATATTTCATTTGTTAATAATCCCACAATAAATTAGTTTTATTGATATAAGCATTTGTATTCTAGATTGGAATTACATTATGTTTTATTTTTAATCAATATTTTACTAAATAGTTTAATATATCAATGGGTTTCACTTTTAATGGTAGAATTTGAGGCAGCATCAGTATCATTGATATCTTCATAAAGTGCATGTTCTCAAATTTTGTTATGTTTTAGTATTATTTGATTGGACATTGGATTAAAAATGTGTAACTTATAAAAGAGCAACAAATTTAATACATCTTCATAATACAATGGTAATTGCTAAATCATGGAGAAAATTCAGTGAAAATGAAATCTAAACAATGCAAAACAAGGAAAAAGGCGATATAAAATCATGCATCATACGTTTTATAAGTATGCAGTCTTTCAAAATAGATAATTTATCAGATTCAAGTTGGAAAAATTAAAAACAATTGAAGTGAGACAAAGTGTAAAGGATCTAAAACAGCATTACGATGAAATTTGCAAAGTGTACCGACTAAATATGGTAGTAAATGCTATGGTTATCACAAAGAATGCTACAGCAAATTCACAAATCTCAAATATCTAAAAGCAGTAAAAATGAAAATCAGATCAAGAATCCAGAGGTTGAACTATCAATAAAGAAAAAAAAAAATTTTATCAATAACATTCACTTGTGATTTCTGTTTATTTGTGAAAATACTCAGAATTAATTCTTCCTGGCAAATTTCTTTTTATTGAAAGTTGGACATGTAAAAACAGAAACTGCAGGGAAGGCCTTAAAAAGGGTTCAGAGAGGCGAAGTTATGAAAGGATGCTGTGTAAAGTGATAGATGTAGATTTGAAGGCAAGAGAAGCTAAATACCATGATGAATGTAGAACATACATAAATATTCAGTGACAAGTATGCAAAAATATATGCAGGAAAAGATTCCATCTGTGTCGGTGTATAGTAGTAACAAGACAGATAAGCTTAAGAAAAAAGATGATAAACCATTTCTGACTAAAGTTAAAGTTCTGGCTACCAGATCATAGAAGTGAGGTGGTCAACTCCGATCATATTAAAAAAAGCCATTTAAACTGTCTTTGAATATGCTTTATTAGATTACACAAACTTGAGGATGTTGGATCTTTATTGAATTGTACCACAAATAGAGAAAAATGCGCGTCCTGTTTGATACTAGCAATGTTTATTAAATGAGTTTTGACAGCAGTATCACCTGAGTGCACACTACCACTGTACTGAGGCTCCCTATTACCAACCACTTAAGACAGGTATAACTGCCGCATTAGACCACTTTCGGACATCTGACCGATCGGGTGGTCTGCGCCCAGATAACTTTGTGAATAGGTGCCACATTAGTAAGGAGCCTTCGGGTTTAAGTCCTGGTAGAAGCTATGTGATATAGTCCTATAAACTTGGATAAATAATCCTCTGATGTCAATACTTACATCTAGCCAATTAATTCCAATATATCTACATATTCTATTCTAGTTGCCAGTCATAGAAAAAATATGTTCAAGGCAAAACAAAATGTCCATCACTATTACTCAAGTGATCTTTTTACGAATGATCAGCGTTGTTCAGCTCTTAGTTTTCTCTACCATTAACATAATTAATGTAAGTGATTTACTAACTTCATGAATGATATAAAAATCCTTTTACTTAATATTTAAGTACTTGTAATCTGATGAAACATATTCAAAGGCAGTTTCAATGGCTTCTCTTTATGAATATGATCAGAGTAAACAAGCTAACTCCTATGATTGGGTGTCTAATAAATTAACTTTGGTCCAAATGGTTTATCATCATTTTCTTAGTTCAACCTCTGGGATAACCATGGCATTTACCATCATATTAATTCCGTCCGTATATTTTTTGCATAATTAGTTAATAAAGTATTAATCAAAAATAAAACATAAAAGTAATCCCAATCTAGAATACAAATACTTATATCAATAAAACTAATTTATCATGGATTATTAACAAATGAAATATTCAAAGCTGCTCATTTCTTTCTTAAACACAAAAATGAACAAAATTCCCTGAAATTGACCTACTAGTGTAACCTTGATGGAGAGGTCAAAAGGTCAAATGTGATGTTTAATTTGAATTCCACATACACATGTTCCTATCTAAAGGTCAATACAAGTTGTTACTCTAAATTTGTTATTAATCGAGATAAATGCAATTTTATGAAATTTTGACCACAATGACCCTGTTTGACCTTGAAGGAGAGGTTGAAGGTCAAATCTGATGTTTTATTTAGATTCCACATACACATGTTCCTATCTAAAGTCAATACAAGTTTTTTTCTAAATTTGTTGTTAATCGAGATAAATGCAATTTTATGAAATTTTGACCCGATGACCCCTGTTTGACCCCGAAAAATATATTTAGCCATCAAATATTTTGGGCAAACGTCATATAAAATTATATAAAAGTTCTTAACAGCAAACCAGAGGGAGTCAATCAAATCTATATTGAAAACAAAACGGTATAAAGTCTACTTCTACATGTCTTCAAGAGATACATATTTTGCAATTTTTCAGGCATTGTAATGATATCCTTATGACACAAACTTTGTTTGTAATGATTTATTAAAAGTCAATATGTTCAGTGCTGAGGGCATGTCATGATAAAAACTAAGTTACTTATTGCTAGTATTTTTACATACATGTGGTTATCATGAGATTGTATTTTGTTATAGTTCAATCTACCATGCAGTTGACATGTAAAATGCTTACCATCACAGAATGATTCACATTCCATTACAAGATTGTTATCCAAACTGCAAGAGCTGAAAGTAACAAGCAAAATTATTAAATTACAAAAACAATGTCTTATATGCTAAGATAAAATTATTGCATTGAAAGCTTCATATTGTGATAGTTCCTTTAACTGTGCATGTGTAAACTAAGTTCTATCAGTGTTCGCTCTGAATAATTGTCAAACTGAGACACGTGTATCGCCCAATTTATAAAAACTGAGACAGATCAGAAAATGGTGAGACAAAATGTGGAATCTATGAAAAATTGAGACATTGTGATACTGGTCTATATTTAAAAAACTAATTGGAAGCATGTAAAATGTATTTTAATCATGTGTATTGCTTTATTAGATTATATTATAATATATCATTTATGTGTATTGATTTTAACCATTTGTTTTATATATACATAAAAATATTTTTCCGACATTCCTACTGATTATATGTCAATACTGACATGGCAGTCCCGAGGGTGTGGGGCACTAACCTAGATTTTGTACAGGGGGGAGGCACCACCGAACATTTGATATCTCAGGTGAAATGTGCCAAAATTTTGTAACACGTAAGAGTTGATTTTCCAGTGGTACTATTTTTGTTGCACTTGAAATTTACTTGCAAAATGGCAGTGAAAGATACCTGCAAATAGAAATATATTCCATTATAAATCTTCTTAGTTTATGAAAAATAATCAAATACAAGATGTTAAAAAAAAGAAAATGTAACGGAATGTACAGAAATAATTTTCATATTGCCCAAATTCTTTTTGAGAAGTAGCAGGACTATTCTAATAGAGCAATTTTAGCAGGTTCAGGGCAATAGCCAGGATGTTCGCTAGGGGGGTTCAGATTTTGAAAATCAAAATTTTACATGGAAACATTGGAAATATCACTGTTTTTTCAAGTGTTTTCTACAGGAGGAAAGGGGGTTTCAGATCAGCTGAACCCCCTGGGGACGATTGGTTTTGGTCTAATAAAAGCGCTCTTTCCCGTAAGGGTCGGAGCTTGCTCGCATGTATTAGCTCTAGAATTACTACAGTTATCCAAGTAGCATAGGTCATAGGTCATATACTCTTCTCTCTCTCTCACACGTCTTTTTAGCAAGCATATTTCTAACAACGATTGACATAGATGAAGATAGGTTTTACAACCCTAAGCTTAGGGTTGTAAAACCTGTCTTCAGTTATGTCTATCGTTGGTAGAAATATGCTTACTAATAGGAAGTGAGAGAGAGAGAGAGAGTTTGAAAATGTATCCGCAAGCACTGGGAAACACATATATACCAAACAGATATCATTTTAAAAAAAATAAACCAAACATTGCTAGTGGTCACCTTGTCTTTGTTGCTGCGTGCTGTCTCGTGGTACGAGCGGTCCTGCTTCCGCTGTTTGGCGGCCAGAGTGTCGATGTACGGAGAGTTCATCAGCTCCACCAGGTCAGCACTGACCGGCTGGAATGACCACAACATTTTCACAAAGGTTTGAGTCATGATCTAAAAATCCTATGTATTTAGTACACAGCGCTTGGTCTCATTTTTTTTTGAATGTTCTTTTATGCTGTGTTAGTAGTGTTCACAATTGTTTAATTTTGAATTTTTATTTTTATTAACGTATTTTCCAACCATGTAGGTTCCTTGTCAAACAACACAGCATAAAAGAACATTCCAAAACAAAACAAGTCATGATCGTAATGCTGAGAGTAAAGTTTATTAAATTGGAAAAAAACTGTCAATGTGACTACAGCAGTAATCAAGAACAGCCAAACATTACAGGCTGTCTGCAGGTTTTTAGCAAACTAAAATATGACCTTTTAAGACCTATTTAAAACCTCCCCAGAAGCAAATTAAGACCTTTAATAAAATCAAATCATGCAACTCCAAGTACATGCATGTTGCTTGATTAAGCATTTTTTTTATCGAAGGCAATATAAACATGAGTAGAAATTAGAAATTAGAATAACTATGAATAATGAAAAATATAAATCAAGACCTTTTAAGATTACTTCAAGCAAAATAAAACTTTTTAATAGCTATTACTTTCACCAAAATCAAAATAAGAGATTTTAAAACTTTTTAAGGATCTGCCGACACCCTGCGTTATCATTATTTTCTTTGGATTATATATTTGATGGAATTGTTTGTATCGCTCGCTGGCGTAGATTTAATGTTTTTACAACAGTTTACCATACTTGTTCTTATAAGCGCACTTGCCCCATTAACCCACCCCCTGTTTACACAGATTAAATTAAACAAATCTTGCTTTCTTTTTTTTTGCAAAAATTTAACTTACCTGATGCCATATTGTTAGATTAACACGCCCGTATTACTCATATAACCACATAACCATGCCAGGCACATTGTGAAACAATGTTTGCCGTTCATACATGTTGACATTTATTGTTCTAAGCAAGCAATAAAAGAAAAAATGTATGAAGCACGAAAAATTGTTAGGGGTGTTTATTACACATCTGCTTTTGTTTTTTGTTGAAATTTGTTTTTTATAAGCGCACTATACGCTTATTAGAGCAAATACGGTGAATTCGATTGGGAGAAAAAAAGAAATCAATTTAAATATCAATCAAGATCTACACTTTAGTGGGGAAATGACAGAAGTCCAAGTGATTCTGTGACAATGATAATTTGGCTTTGGTTTTTTTATGTAAAACTACATACTCTAGATTTGTTTTCTTGCTCCTCTTGTCTCTCTGTCAATGGCCGCTGGGGAACAAGGCAAATCTGGCGATTTTTCATTTTCTTGTTCAATAGCAGTAGATATGTGGCGGTCAAATAATCATATTTCCACTGAAAATGAAGTAATTTCTGACATGATGTAGTGTAAATAATGTATAAAGTCCTATTTAACGCTTTTGTTCCCAAAGTATGCGTCTGATGATGACGTAACTAGAATATGTAAAATGGAACACTTTAAAAAGTAAATTAAAAATAAAATAGCATACACTTTTCAACGTGGATTTGGTTAATAAAATATTTACAAATCACATTAGTTTTTTTTTCAAATACAACCTTTCCCGTCATATTAGCCTGTTTGCAAAACAGCAACTTTCTTTAAATTAAAACAAACAACACAAGTTTTTTTAAACACATCATATCAAAATGAGGATGGCATTTGGTGCAAAAGATTTCCAATATTAGATTGCTTGCACAAATCCTAAATATGACACAGGCATGTTATTGCTACATACTTATTGTTGTGCAAAATCAGAATAATAGTGTTGCGGAACTGAGCAGAATTACATAGAACAATTTTTCTAATCGTGGTTTCTTTCTATGCTATCAAATAAGTTACGATTTTCAAAATGATTTTAAATTTCAATAAAGCTTTGCAGCTCCAAAGAGCCATAATGACAATAATATATAATATATGTACATATGAATTATTTCACATGTATTGTGTGATATAATGATTATGGCTCTTTGGAACTGAAAAGCTTAAATAAAATTTAAAAACATTTTGAAAATATTTTAGAATATAAAAGTCTCATTTCATATGATTTTTTGTTCTATTTTTGCTGTGCTAAGTTCTAAAATAACTCAAAAATATAAAAATACCTGAGTTCCAAAAATGTTTATTCAACCTGTTTCAATATACTACAGTATCCTTTACAATAAAATGCATAAATCTTTTTGAACAATCATAGCAAATTTTATTGAAAAGGATACTGTAGAATATTGAAGCATAAAAAAGTATTTTTGGAACAACAGGTATTTTTATATTTTGAGCAATTTTAGAACTTAGCACAGCAAAAATAGAACAAACAATCAAATCAAATTAAAATATTTTAGAACTTACTGAAATTATATAGATACCTATAAGAACCAGTCATTTTTGTCTTTGGCAAGACTTTCGCTCTTGTCGCAAGAGCTTCGTCGGGCCTAATGAAAAAGATCCTCTCACTGGGTCACATTGAGAGGATCATTTTATTAGGCCCGACGAAGCACTTGCAACAAGAGCGAAAAGTCTTGCCAAAGACAAAAATGACTGGTTCTTATAGGTATCTATATAATTTCAGAATGTTTATATAATGGAACCCAATAGAAGCTTACATTATGTGATTTTAGAACTTATTAGGTTAGCATAGAAAGCAAACATAATATGACAAACAACACCATATGCTATGTATAGACTTCACAAAATTACTAATATAAAGTATAATAAATGCATGATGTAAACAGACCTCCGTTATCATCTGCTTCATTTCCTCGCGAGTTTTGCCATAATGAACAGACAGCTGGGTAACACAATCCTCGTCTATGTGGTCACTCTGCAATAGAAATAAAACTTTATTACGCTATTTTTCAAGAAGAATTGTTGCAGCAAAAATGTTCAGAGCAAAAGGCTGAACATTTCATTTATGAGATCAAGTGTAGCAATTCATTACCGCTTCAAATCACTCATTATGTTAAAACGTTAAAATATCTGAGAAAAATCTAACGATTGGTATTCAATAATTTGAATAATTCTATAGCATTCATTATGATCATAATCAGCACAATAAAAGCTCGCACAAATGTTAATGTTGCCAAAGACAAAATTCCCATCATACCCTCTGATTCGAGCTAATCATTAAAAGCGTATTAAGCAAGCAAAGATTAACATTAATCGGGCCCAAATGAATCTTACTTTTTCTTTGCCACTTTTCGAGGAATAGGTGCTTTTGCAATAAGCTCCTCTGACGGGGTAGTGGTGCGCCTACCATGTAAACACCAAAATCAGTATTTTTGTCTTCAACATGTAACATCTTCAACTATGAATGGAAGTCAAATTTAGTCGCCTGTAATTATATCAAGTTAATATGTACTTTGCTGGTTAGAATTTCGTACACAGATATATTAATTTTTATTACCATCAGTTAGACTTAGAACCAACTGATGATGCAGCATGACATTTAGAAAATATTAATGCAGTATCATAATTCAGTTATGATTTCTTAACATCTGGATTTATCATACAAGCACGTGATAAACCTACTCAGTTGCTTCTTCTTTTATTTTGAAGCCACGTTTCGCAGAACAATCCCTTCCTATGATCTGGTTCATCTGTGACCAGCTTGTCTGAGAAGGGTACATAAGCAAGCCAAATCTCAACCTGAACCAAGGCACGCTGTTGACAAAACTGCATGTCACTGCAAATGCTGCCCATCACGTGACACAACATAAAAAGCAAGGTGCATGACAACCTGGACATTTTGCCATCACAGCCAGAAGCAGCTGGAACGTCCACCGAAATGTCGCTCCAAGACAAAAGAAGCACCTGAGTAAGTTTTTCGGTAATTGCTTAAGACTGAAATAAATTATTGCTTGCTTACTCCAGGTATACATTGATAGACTGAACACATGATTGGATTCTAAACATTTGTCAAAAAATATTGATTACAATTATGTGACTACAATTAAATCATGGTTCCAACACACAGCAAATGATTAGTCCACAACCAATTTGATACTTAGCCGTAAGCACAGACAGGCAATTGAAATTCAACATTTGTTTTAACAGTTTACTTCAGTTTGAGTCACTTTTACAGGCGGAAAAGTTTACGCAATAGTTAAATGAAGCATTTACTAAATAAAATGTTTCACAATCTAACCATTGACATAGATCTAAATAAAAACTACAAGTACTTTCTATTATCACCTTGCACAAAGGCCAATGAGCTTATATATACGAGGATCAATGGAATAGTAAGATCTATAATTAACAAAAGAAAATTAACATTGAGTACAGCTTATGTTGAATATACATTTGTTCAAGTTCTATATTCTTCAAAAAGTTATACTTTACTGTAAAACTAGATTTTTATGCATCAGGACACAAGATCTCTTGTTTAGTAATGATGTCTAGAGCATCTGGATTCATCTTAATGTGCTGACAGCAAGTTCATGGAGTAACATTTTCTATCATTGCTAAAATATGATAATGAATATCAAAATAAAAATTATAGGAATGATTCGCTATTTTTTTGCCACATCTAATTTGCAATTTTTATTATTCTTATTGGTTTACATAATAGTGAACACTTACATGAAAATGGCATTTTTTCAGTCTGTCAGAGACAGAGTTAAACATTTTAAACAAGCCTAAATTGGGGATTAGGTACCAAACAGCAAAATTATAATTTGCATACACATGGCTAGTCACTCAAGTGATACAACAATCTGCGTTCAAATAAAAAATATAAACAATCTTCGCTGTCCTAATCACAGGACCTAATCCCCAAATCAGGAATGTTCAAAATATCTGACTCTCTCAGACTAAAAAAATGTCATTTTCATACAAGTGTTCATTATTATGTAAACCATTCAGAATAACAAAAATTGCAATGTAGATGTGGCAACAAAAATAGCGTATAATTCCTAATTCAGGGCTTAACGTTAACTTTTAAAAGAGGGTGCCCGTTTGGGCATGTGGGTGGTTGCTATTGGGTGTCCGAATGAAATATCTGGGTGCCCGATTGCCCCGAATGAAAAACCTGTGCTAGATGAGAAATAAGTTTTATATGTCTTATAAAAAGCTTTTAGGCGCCTTGCCATAATTATATACTACTTTTAATAACTGTGTAACTGTTGGACATCAAATGCTTTTGTTTTTAAAGATCTGATTAACGATGTTTTCTAGCTGTTTTTCGTTTTAATGTTATCTGCAGGTGAAAAATCAGATTTGAATAAACACTCACACGAGACGGAAGTAACAGGGCAAATTGTTTTTAAGAACAAAAGCATTTGATGACTTTTCTTGTTCGGAGGCCAAAATCGAAAACACATCTGTTTAGACATCATGATTACACAACAAGGTTACTCAATTCCGAAACAAACAGCAAATTATTTGTGACATAAGAATGACGATTCAAATATACACTAATAAATTATTCATATAAATATCATTGACAAGAACAATTTCACAATTTACTGTCAATACACCATTTTCACTGTCTCAATCACGATGATAATTTAGGAGTGCCCATCATTCTGTAAAGGAAGCTCTTGTCTCATAAGATTTTCACCAGGAGAAGTCATCTAAATGTACATAAAACTAATTTTATATAATATTATAAAGATATCCTTTATGTAATAATTTAGGGATTGCAAATAGTAGGATGTAAATATTATTTTATCTAAATTTTGGACTTAAAACAAGTCATTGTTATATCATAGGAATGATGAAATATTGCCAGAAATTTCTGGGTGCCCAGTCGGCTGACTACATGCCCGGCTGAGTATCTGGCATGCACCGGGCATGCGGGCACCCACTAACGTTAAGCCCTGGGCCTATAATTGTTATTTTGATATTCATAACCATTTTTTAGTAATGATAGAAAATGTTACTCCAGTAATTTGTCAGCACATTAGAAGGAAAAACTTAAGATGCCGTTTCTCATGTTTCGTGGCAAGATGGTTCCTCTAGTTTTGACGAAACTTCTACACGAGATTGGTGATTCCTCCTATCAGATAACTCCACGTAAAAGCTCGGTGCATAGCAACGACCACTATGCCATTCAAACCTGAAGCCAGAGGAACGTTCCACAAAACATTGCTGCTAGACGCAAAAAGAAGCATTTGAGCAGTTGTTTCCCTCTGTATATGACACTGGACCTGGAAGCTCCTGACTGCCACCTATGAGGTCACACGATTATCATGTTACAGAATTGTTGAAAGTAAAGGGGAAGACTACAAACACTATGCATTTCTCTTTAAAGTCTAGTTAAAACGTAAAGCGTAACTCGAATAAAAAATTGAACAAAGCTTTGCATACTCAAACCCCAAATTATGGGACATATTGTGAAGGCATCTTAGAAGAAAATACATGAAACATACCAAATTAACAGTAAAAATGTGAATACCGGTAATTGTGTGTATGATTATATTTGATAGAAATGTAGCTTCATCACTAATTTGAGACGCATGCCAGATATTGAGAAGACCAATTCGTCTCATATTTTAATCAGTTACATATTTATTAGGGGTAGAAATTTTGCTACTTGAATACTCGTCTGGATGCATGTGCCACATCGACATACGTCAGCAGATCGTCACGTCACTAAAATGTACGTGTGATGACCTGCTAACGTATGTCAAGGTGTAGATGCCCTAATCTATCTGAACTCACATCGTACTTGAGTACTCAGTCATATATGAATCACCCTATAATGTACATAGGGTCATTGGGTGATTAGTTATTCATTGTGTTAATCATCTTATGTAAGCGTTGCAGTACTACTGCGCACATTACTTGCCCATAATATAGTGCCGATATCGCCTTTGAAAATTCTTTAGGATTTATTTGCTGTAAAAATGACAAATCTTTCATCATCAAGTACTCAAGTACAAGACTTGTATTCCTCGTGAACGAGTACTCAAGGTTTTTTTATTCCATTGGGCAGAGATCGAAATAAGCAAGAAGTCGAACAATCATGATAAAGTTTATTGTTTGAACATGAAAAAAGTTGATGACTGGCACTGAAACCTCCCCAATGACCTGGTGTAAACCTAGTGTGCACAGGTGCACTTTATTTCCAGCAAAGCAATATAAAGTATATAAAATTTGCTTATAACAGGGTATGAAATAAGGCCAACACGCCGGCCCTGTGTCAGTTGATTTCAACTAGGGCCAGCTGGTTGATGGCCTGATGGGTAAGTACCGTTTGGAGCTGGCATATTGACAGAAGCAATGGCAAGACACTTTTTCTTGTCAGGGTTAATTTTCATTGTTGTCAGCGCAGGAGTAATTGTTCAAACCCTGCTTATAAGCACTCAAAGAGTTAATAGACAATTAGTTTCTGCGTTCCTCTTTTCCATAAGGATATAAGCACATGGCCATTTATGCATGGTTAACAGAAAACAACCAAACCAGTACGGAAAATTAAAAAAAATTCTCACTTTCTTTTGTTCAGTGTGTCACTGGAATTCTTATCACAGCTAAAAAATAACAAGCATAAAAAACACTGAAAGACAAAAAACGTGGTCCTATTCTCAAACACCATTGTAAATTCATGTCAAATTGACAAAAGTTATGTTTCGATCTATACATTAAAAATTGTGAATTCTAATTCAGGTCCATCTATTGAAAATATTAATCTAAAAAAAAATATCTATTGAAAAATGGAAGGCTATGAAGCGGGTGACAACCCAGCACTTTCTGATGTGCTTCAGTGGAATTTTAATTTCAAATTGTAATTCAGCAATTTAATTTTAAAACATTCGAAACATTAAATTCTACACTGTACTAATTTAATGAAGGGTTTAAATATTAAAAGTGTCTTCAGTTGCTAACATTATCACTCATTGATTAAATACTAATCTTGATCCATGATCTATGGAATAGCACATTCACATTCATATGCGTGATTCTGTAATCTTCATATCTGACAGTAGAATGTAAATAAATGTAGCAGCCTTTCATGACAAAAGTAAATCATCCCAAATGTTTCAATTTACATCAACATATGACATTGTATCATAAAAAAAAAATGATGCTCTACTGAAACATGAACCCATTGATACAAATTTAATATACATTGTGTATACATTGTATGTAATGTTTACACAAAAAACTAAATCCATCACCATATTAGGTGGGAATCTGTCTTATGATAAAATCACATGCTATGTGTGGTGTTCATGCAGGTATATAGATTTTTTCCCTCAAATATGTGAGAAATTACTAAAATAATGTTATTATCAATATACCAATAAAACACTGTATATTAAGAAAATATATATTTTAATTTTTATGCATTAACATAACATACACATTAAGTTATTTTTTGTTCATCTCAAAGTTCCATCAATTCTGTAAAAATATTAAATTTTCATGTAAATGTAACTGTTTGTAAATAAATTTTCATTTAAAAAAGTTTGAAAAAAATCATAATGCTTAAGTATGTCAAGGAACATTTTCTTATTTCGTTTTAGCATAAAATGAGACAGACGGCCGTGGTACTTTACGCCAAGTTTTCGCTGACGGGCGTGCCGTGGTTCATGCTCATGTTGTTGAGCTGAGAGTCGCAGACCGTGATGGGGGACAATGTTGTCGTCTGGTCGAAGAAGTTCATGCCCAGATTCTTCCGTTCTTTTGGGAGCTGTTAACAGTCAAATGGCTCTTATAAGTTCTGCCAAATACATTATAATAATTACCATTAACACTATTAACACTCACACATTATAATTATGGGGAAATGAATAATACTAAATATCTAGACCATTGAAATATCAATGCAAAAAAATACCAAACAAATAA
>CM032666.1:31903419-31974115 GCA_019095985.1 Streblospio benedicti | reverse complement strand
CATTTCACAGCAGAACTAAGCGCCTTGCATATTTCAGTGTGCGCCATCACAACTAGTGCCTGGAACCAGATTTGTGGACGTCGACCTACAGACAGCATGGTGATTGGTGATGTTGAAGGGTCTCCGTTTGAGATCGGTGACATTCTCAGTGAGGGACAAAATCTCATGTTGGCTGGCGCTGGCTCATGTTGTGGCAATTGGTATGTATAGTTTATGAGCACCATGCCACCTTGGCATGCATGGGACAAAAGTTTGTTTACCGACTGTCGCACTAAACTCATAGATGTAAAAGGTCCTTGAAAACAGTATATGCATTACTGCATAGTTCAACCAAAGTGCACTTGACCCAAACCTAATATCATGCACTTCAGCACATGTGTGAACAACGAGATCCAGTGCAGCCTCGTTCCTTGTGATTGTTCACTGCACGAGTGGACCGTGTGGTCACAGTGCTCCAAGACGTGCGGTGGTGGTATCCGCGAGCGTGTCCGAGACTTCACACCTGGTGACGAGGGCGGTGAACCGTGTCCATGCGAAAATGTCGAACGCGAGTACTGCAACACCTCACCCTGCGAAGACAGAGGTGGGTGTGCGAGTATCTTTGCATGCAATATGTGCTTTTATATCACGAGACCTGTCATGTTAAAACTTAATATGAAACTAAGTTTTCTTCGGAATTATACCTGTAGGTAAATTCAAATACAAATATTTTGTGTGTTCATATCCTACCCGCTACTCCTTGTCTATTGTGTGTAAAAAATTAGCATGTATACTTATTTAAACCATCTAGTCCTAGCTGATCTAGCTGGTTTAATGAATGATGTTAATCTCTTCAAACACTCCTAAAAGATCCATTTAAAAGAGCATGGCCATTATTGTAGTGAATGGCGAGTGGAGTGCATGGGCTGGATGGAGCGACTGCACAGTCACCTGTGGTGGCGGCATGCGCTTTAGACGCCGCTACTGCGACAGTCCAGCACCCAGCAATAATGGCGACTCCTGCGTGGGAACACCAATTGAAGTGGAAGAGTGCTCCAGCCAGCAGTGTCCAGGTACACCAATTGCAGCATAGCATGACTGCAATCTAAAATAGCTTATATAAGAAATGCAAATGGTACTTAACAATGACCAACAGATTTTTCAAAGTTAGTTTGATTTAATGTCATTATATGTAATGCTGGTGTTTGTATTCATTTCTCCTCTACTCACTGAATCATTATTTCAGAAACATTATTATATGAAAATATTACTGAAAGATAAAGCTGTGTAATATGTTCTCTGTTGTGTGGGTTTTATTCTCATGCAGTTGCACCTATTTGACACTGTTATTTGTTATTACTGGGGTGACTGTGCTGAACATTCATTGAAAGAAAAAGATTTGAATATTTCAGATAACACATGTGGAGACTTCATGGAACTGACAACTGAATGCAGAGACCAATTCACCTGTTATGATCTATTTAATGAAGCTGCATACGCAGAGGCTGATAGCTGTGAAGAAGGATGCAGGTAATGATTGTTAGCATTCCTTTCATGCCAAATTGGCATTCACATCAGTATGCCCAATATCTATATGTTATATCTGATATATGATATGATAATTTCTTTTCAGTTTCTTTGTGCTTATCATGAGTAAGAAAGATGCTCATCTGTTGTAGGCTATAATTTCCTCAAACTTTATCTTACCTTTATTCTTATTGACACGCCATGAACGTCATAAAAACAATGAAGTCTATATTTTACCATGTTTGATATACATAGACTGACGGACTGTGTGATAAACTCTGGTTTTGTGTGCAGATGTGTGGAGGGTCGCGTCATGAACTCTAACGGACAATGTGTGGAGGAAGCGCAATGTTCGTGCTACAATGAAGATGCACCAAAAGACGCACTACAGCCTTTCATCCCTGCCAGCACTGACCTCACACAGGCAGATGGCTGCACCGTTTGGTAAGTGCCAGGATTTGCATATCCAGCCATCTAAGGATATTATCACTAAATACTAATGAAATAACTCAACTGTGTATAATTCAATATGTCATCAATGCAATAATTTTATCTTAGCATATAAGACATTGTTTTTGTAATTTAATAATTTTACTTGTTATTTTCAGCTCTTGCAGTTTGGATAACAATCTTGTAATGGAATGTGAATCATTCTGTGATGGTAAGCATTTTACATGTCAACTGCATGGTAGATTGAACTATAACAAAATACAATCTCATGATAACCACACGTATGTAAAAATACTAGCAATAAGTAACTTAGTTTTTATCATGACATGCCCTCAGCACTGAACATATTGACTTTTAATAAATCATTACAAACAAAGTTTGTGTCATAAGGATATCATTACAATGCCTGAAAAATTGCAAAATATGTATCTCTTGAAGACATGTAGAAGTAGACTTTATACCGTTTTGTTTTCAATATAGATTTGATTGACTCCCTCTGGTTTGCTGTTAAGAACTTTTATATAATTTTATATTTTCAACTTTGTGCTTCAGTGGACTGTGGTTATGGCACTTGGAGTGAATGGGACCATGCACACTGCCAGTGAATGGTGTCAGAAGGAGATTCAGGTAAATTCTAGCATTTCCTTTCAAAGTCATCACCAAGTTTTTAAATCTAGTTTTCTAACTTGGACAAAATTATATAGTCCAAATGCAAAGAGCAGAAACAAAACCTAATTTTTTTATTCATGTTTATTCATGTTCATGGGAAGATGAGATCGATAAGAATAAACATTTACCTCTTTTAAAATGATGCACCTGTCAAACTGAGTTATTTGCGTTCATGTACTGCAAAAACTGTACTCTTCAAAAATGCTGATTGAGCATGGACATGAATATCTGGAAAAAAACGCTAAATATTTATTTAGACATCACAAAAGATGAGATACTAATTTGAGTAATATATATAGAGAACTTCTCATTGAATCATTAAATAAGTTACTGTCCACGGCATATGGCCATTCTAAGAAACCTATGGCATTACAGCACCACCTTATTGTGCTATGTGAGTGAATACATGGCTGTGTTCTGTGTATCCAACCACTGATGTGTGTTTACAAATTACAAGTGTTAATAATTCTGTATTATGATGCAGGGCGACCAACCAGCCACCAGCGCAGGGCAATGGTGCAACATGTGATGAGGCTGACGTTGAAGAGGAAGCTTGTAATGATCAACGGCAACATCTATGACGTAGGCCAGATCATTGAGGAGGAAGTGGTGAGACCTTCGGACATCTACATACCCTTCTATGCAATGTTATGCATCCATCCTAGAGTTTGCCAAATCGGTGCAAAGACAATGTTTATAAAGTAAATTGACAACTAGCAATCAAGATAACATCTTCGTAAAAGATTGTTAGAAATTCGCATACAGTAAAACCTTCCTATTAGGGACATTAATGGGAGTAGCGAAGTGTGACCCCATCTGTGAGGTGTCCACTTTAATAGTCAGATGTATAGATATAAAGGAATAAGAGGATGAAAATGTGCCCATAATAGTAATGTGTCCTCATGGTTCTACTGTACTCCTGTTTCAAGTTCACATATGATATTTTTGTGTATGTTATGTTCAGTTACTGCAACGTGGACGGAAACATGCGAGGATGTGGCCGTAGAATGTGAACCATGCGAAGAGGTGAGCAGACAGCAATTCACATACACACATTTCAATCCATTTATTCACTGTTTTGAGAAGTAACCAATTGCATAGTATTTTGAATACCGGTATTAAATAAAACTTGGTATAAATATTTTGATTTGAAAAAGAACCTTTGGTAAAGCTTTACTTTCCAACCTTCTCTCTCTCATGACTCTCTACCAAGCATATTTATACCACATATAATTCTTAGATTATAAAATCTTGTTCAGCTATGATCTAAAAGAAATTATGAATTGAAATAATCATGAGATAGCAATTGTTATGTTAGGGCTGATTCAACTATTAAAATAAGATATTTTAGGCAAAAAAAAACAACATCAAACTTCATCAATAGGCATGGTATGCATTGGATATGTCGCGGATATTCATTATATAAACTTCCTAATTGTGTGTGTGTTGCTTTTTAGGGCATGGAGAGAGATACCAACCCTGACCGTCCATGGCAGGACTGCTGCAAGTGTGTGCCCAAACGTGAGTCGACAACTTTTTAAAATTAGTTATGATATAGAAGTCTCTAATGTATATATACGAGATTAATCCCATTATTCAGGGCAGTATAATGTGAATGAAGACTAATGGCATTTTGATTGATCAAAATTTTGTTCAGAGGCTTTTTTTTACTTTTTACAGAATATTCCATATGAAACATATGAAAGAAGTGTTATAAAACAAATATCATGTATTCATTTTTGTTCATCTTTTATGCAATATTTGCAGCATGCGAAACATGCCACAAAGAAATTGATGAAATGAAGATTAAGTTCGACAATCCTGCACAAAACGAAGTGCAATGTGGAAAGTATTGAGGTAATATTACTGGGGTCATATAATATAATATTTAAGAGTAAATAGCATAGATTCTGTTTGAAATATTTGACTGAATAATGAAAAGCTTGTCACATTTTCATTTTTAAGTTGCTATAACTACATTCAGAAAATAGCCATCTGAAATAAATAAACATAAACAAATTTAATAGACTGTTTCTAAAAAAGAGAAAAGATAACAACAACAGATTAACTTGTACAACGATTTGAACAAGACCTGTAAAGTGAGAAGTGTATGAAACATTTTCCATTATCACTGAATAGAAAGCAAAGGATTCCCGCTATCACCACGAGCACTAACTTAAGTTTCAGTGACAAGTTTAATTCATGGAGAACTGTATGAAAACATTCTGATTCCCTTAACATCTATATCAAATATGGTTTCAGTGATTTTCGCTGATGCCAAGTCTACCTCCTTGACGTCCAGTTTTCCATTGAGTATCACAAAAGCTATTTGGATACCTACTACAATTGCTGCCTTGTGTGGCTAAATCAAACACCACTTCTTGCTGAAACTGCTTTCTTTTCTATTGCATACCCCGTAAGACTAAGTAGGTCAATACGCCAATAAATTTACAATGCTTCCCTCATGTTCCCAGGTGTGCCGTGGCTCGTGCTCCAGCTCCCAGTTCCAGCTGCAGTTTGGCTTCCGCATGGTTGGCACCACCGACTGCAAGTGTTGCCAGGCAACGCCCGGTGGCTACCGCACAGTAGCTGTCAACTGCCAGAACGAGAATGGACAGATGACCAGTCGCGAGGTGGAGGTGGCCATCAACGTCAGCTGTGCTTGTGATGCATGCAACCTCGGCGGAGGAGCCATCGGACAATAGTAAGACTTTTTTATATGTAAGATTAGTTTTATGTACAGCAGCGGATCAAGATAGTCCCTGTTTTGATGAGCAGGCCCCTAAATCATTCCTCATTTTGAGTCTAATTTAAAACATTCAGAATTTAACATTAGACGCATAGATTTAAAGGGATCATTAATTCATACATACCATAAATGTTGCTGTTAAAATTTTGCTTTTCAAATGAAGGATCTTAATTTCATATGTGCTAATGTTTTTTCATACTTTATTCTAGATTCATCCACATCATGTGAGACAAATTTCATCACCACTACATTCCTCACCTATAGTTCCGAAATCCAAGCAAATAGGACAATGATGAAGACTTGGACTGTCTCATGATCATGAATCTGAACTCACTGGCCTTTGTGCTGGTGCCAGCAAGAACTATCATGTTTAAATTCTTTTCATTCAATATATCTATTTCATAAGAAAACTAAGTGTTACTGATATACATGTAATATTTGCCTATATACTTGTATTATATATGCTTTCTACCTCATCAAATATCTAATAAATTTCTTGTTGCAATGGAGCATCTTGTGTGTTTTTATTTACTTGAAGAGATTCTACTAAGAAAAACTACTAACTAGTATCAGTATATATATTGCATATAATGGACTAAAACATTAATATATAAGTTAAACATAACTAAAAACGGTCAATATCATGGAAACATTAAACAGGACAATAACTGTCCCCACCTCATCTATGAATCATTACGCTCAAATTTATTATAGTAAATTAGAATGTAGACAAAATTTAATATTTTAAGCTGCAGGCCCAGATTGGTCTACAAACCTCCATGAAGAAAACAATCAACATCATCCCACAAAATACAAAAGATTTACTGCAAACACTCTTGAAACCCTTCAAAAAACTCCTAAAAAAACTCCTAGTAAAAACCTGAAACCACAGCGTTATTTAAAACTGCAAAAAATAATGCTCAACAATGAAGTCCAAATGAAATATTTTTCTTCAAAGCCACACACATCCTAGCATGAAATATTGATATTAGAAGTCTCTAAAAGTTGCACACGTTTTGTTTAAAAGGTAAATATTTGTTCTCTAAAAGCTAATACCATATGTAGCAACAAAAGATGCCCTTTCAGTTTTACATGTGAGGAAATTATGATTTAGATGATTTATGTATAATTACATATACTTTTAAATCCATAAGAAAACATAATCATGCCTTGTTTAATCAAACATAAACAGATGTATGAGTATTAACATAATTTTCTTTGCAACTCAGAAACTTACTTACTATTTAATGCAGTTTCTGCTCCATTTCAGAGAAACCCTTTTGAGATTCTGCTGGACTACATATAATGTGCAACAAAATAGAATAAAGTAGCTTAAGTGGAAGGCAGTGTGGGGGGGAGGGGGCATAGGGCCATGTGCTGGTACAAGTTCATGCTTCGGTCTTCATTTGTGGTTTCATGAACATGCGCAATAAACCTGTACACTTACCAGTCAAATTACAAATGTTGCCAAAACGCATCTTCCCATATTCAGTGGTTCCTATCGATGATAGCTGGTCGTGGCAAGATGCCGAAACATAAAAACTGGGTTAAAAAGTAAGTTTCATCTGAGTCACAAAAAATGTCTTAATTTATACATTATGAATCCAGAAACAATCAAACTAATTCTGAAAGATATAAACAAACAGATGATTTTTACAAGACATATGATGCCATTCTAATTACAGGCAAATTTAACATTGCATACAGCTATAGGTTGTCTGACAAAAATCATCCATTAGCCTTCTATGATCTGCACATTATTTTGGCAGCCATTTGTGGGATGCTTGAAACTTATTTGTATTTGATTACCCATTGATCAGGCACATTTAAAAGTTTGAATAATTGCTATGAAACTAAAATTACAATATATTGCATGCACCTAAAATATGTATACTTTTGTACATGTACTTCCTTAGAAAAATTATATTAATCCTATCTGAAGACACTAATTTTCTTACAAGGGCTTTGGAAGTTATACTTCACATAGGCAGATCCAGGGGGGGGGGCGCAATGTATTCCCACCAAATGCTTCATTTTCGTAGGGTTTTTGGCATGTCCGCGATCAATCACACATACCAAACTCATGAAATCCCGTTAAGTGTGCCCCCCCCCCTTTTCCAAACACCTGGTTCTGACATTGCTTCATGTGTGCAAGTCTGCAACATGTACATTCAATAAGATAAAAATTATCATGGTCACTTATTTCCCTGATTAAATGAACATAATTAAGATGTAAAATAATCATGATTAGGATGTAAAAGTAAATAAAATTGCAGTTGAACATGTCCATGCTGCTTCAACTGAATGTTGGGCATTGTAAAACTCATTAGTGAGAGTATAGAAACATGTCATGAGCATTTTGGTAGAAATTGTACAAATAACCTAAATAGTTCACAGTTGTATATTGAGCAGACCTATGCCACATGAACTATTTGATGGATTATATATCGGGTTGTTGATACTACAATAATAGTACCCTGGCAGTAAAGAACGT
Organism: Streblospio benedicti; assembly: GCA_019095985.1. Taxonomy (NCBI): domain Eukaryota; kingdom Metazoa; phylum Annelida; class Polychaeta; order Spionida; family Spionidae; genus Streblospio; species Streblospio benedicti. The sequence goes on along the minus strand of CM032666.1, from coordinate 31,966,247 downwards.
ATATAATTTTGGTCCACAAAACAATATTGTTGCTTGAAGGCATTGTGTTGTAAAGAATGCATGGTCTACTTTATCCTGCCATATGTTTACCATTCTTGCATGAATAAATGTGTGAACATCGGTCGACAAAGTCAGCAATGCACATTGCAAAAAATAATGGTTTGCTTTTTATCATGTTTTGACTTTCGAGGGCAGTGGCCACTTTGAAAAAATTGCCCAAACGTAAAGTTGACAACATAGTTTATTTTGTTCACGGACCCACACACTATAATCTGCAAAAATCTCAATAGGAATTACAATTTCTAGGTTAGTAAAATTTCTACGAAGCTAAAAACTTGCCCCACAAATGAAGACAGTTGAAGCACTGAGATTGAATTGTCCAACTATGCTTGATAATGCACATAAAATGCAAATGTAGTGGTTACATGTAGCAAACGAAAACGAAGCAATAATGATTTCGTCAACACGTTTATTTTGGGCTAAACACTGCAGATAGTTTTGACAAAACAAGTTGACTAAACACCACAACATATATCCTCAGCGCGCATCCCAATCAGTTGGTGCTTAATCATTTTTCTTCTACATTACAATATTTCAAAATGTTTTCATTAAAGGACTAGAAACAGACTAGCTAACAAATTTGTGCTCATATTGATAATGTATAGACTGAATTATTGAAAAAATAATTCTCTATCATTAAATAGTAGGACAATAATTTTATTCAAAGACCATCAAAAGCATCCAATATTTCTATTCAACAGAGTATAGTCTAAAGAAACAAATACAATATTATCCCTAGGTTTTCAGATAACTAATACGTTTAGCAAAATATTCATCCAATGTAAACAACTTGGCTATATAGCACTTAAAGTCTTCATATCAATTTGCAACAAAAGATGATCATCAGAAACTGTAGTTTGCATGTTTAAAACATATAAAACAGCAAATTATGTGAAACATATTGTACCAATAATAATAAAGAATACAACATTCGTAGATCTTCAGATTTATTGAGAGTAATGAAAACATGTAAAAAAATCTTCAATACCGTGTATGTTCCAACGAAGTTACACAAAGAGAAAAATGTTACTGAAAAGTTACTCCTGATGCCATGACAATAATCCCTCCACCTATCACAGGTCTAACAACATTTACCATGGTGACCAAACACAACTTAGGATCAGCAGTGCGCGATCATTTAATATTCAAATTGTTTGAGTATATCACATAATTTTCATATTAGTAAAATTGTATTTAAATTTTTTATACAGTAATACCAAACAAGGATTAAATTTAAACCATCTCAAAATATTTTCATTACTTTGTACTGAACATTAAGCAATAACTACTTGTCATAGGATATTCTTCATTTAAATTTGCTATAGTCATAAAAACAGAGAGATTACACATGTATCTCTTGTAATAACCTTATATCGTATGTGTACAAAATGTTAGATCTATGAATAAGAAGCACGAAGGGTATTGCACTAAGGTTCAAAATGTTAGATATCACATATTGTCAACATAACTTCAAGTTCATTTGATTAAATGCATTTATGAAAGAAATATTTGCCTTTTATTCACATATTGAAAGCTTACACTTTATTTTACATTTTCACTTACTCAACATTTAAAAATGTATTAACAATGTTGCTGTTTTGTTTAATTTGTACAAATATTTGGTATCCACTAACATCTATAAACTATAACCATCATTTTTGTTTTTTTTTTTTGCTGAAACACTAATTACAGGTTAATATGTGGATATCATCCCTTTCTATGCTAAAAGTAGAAGTCCACATCTAACTTTTAAATCTAACTTTCAAAACAAACACGCTACAGATTCTGTAGAGAACTGTTCGTCATTTTACACACAAAAACAATAATATTATTACACCATAAGTTAACATGATATAAAATAGGCAATGGAAGACATCAATAAAAGGCAAGTCTAATTGGATATAGATTAACACTGAATACATTTTGTTTAATTTGAAAAACCTCCATATATAATCATGCATATATTAGATTTGAACCTCCATAATGAGTGTCTATCAGGTTTTCATCCTCCCAGCGCTTTCTTTGCTATGGCACCCTGCAACAACAAAAGAACAGATTTTAGCACCACACTTTGGTTACAATAAATGAAGTACAAAAAAGTGCATAAATATTTGTGGATAAAAACGTGCTTGATTTAAACAAAAGATTGTGGTAAATGAATTGAAATATTTAACTAACGGTGTAGCTTTTACATTTTTAACAATTTTTCTTTTTATGTTATAAACACTTGTAATTTTTTAAAACAAGTGAGAACAAAATTACAAATTATACCCTTCATTCTATTTCATGTAAAAGATGGAGGATTAAACATATTGTTGATTTAAGATTAATATATATGGCGAGAAGTAGGGTATGATACCCACATTAATAATTTTAAACAAAATGCAGACAATCTACAAAGCACAAACAAAGATGTTTATGGGTGGTTAGTAGAAAATGCTTGCCTGACTGTTAGTTGTAGGTCTATAGTTAATAAAGTGGTTCACGGTAGCACCCTGAAAAGTACACAGCGGTGCAAAGTGAGTTAGTGCAAGAAATCAGGTGACAAAAAGTGCAGAAATTAGAATATTTTACAAGAAAAAAAAATTACAAGCAAAAATACATTATCTGTTTTATCAAAAACATCTTGTTAATATAACCTAGATGACGATGTTCAATGTAGCCATCAATTAATTGGAAGAAAAAAAATCTGAAATAGACTCGTTCACACAAACGTATCAAGATGCTTTAACAAAAAGCAGGAAACCATCTATTGGGCCCATAAATTGATTCAACTTATATAAGAGATTCATTTATGTTTATGATAGTTCTTGAATAATAAAATATTAATATTATTTATATGGAAAAGATTTTTTCTAGCAAATTGGCCAAACGTCCATGTTTGCTACTTTTTCTTAAGTTGAAAGTCCAACAAAAGATAAGACTCTGATGCTTATGTTTACTTATGTTTTGTGATGCTTTGTGAATCTTTAATATCTTTCAACTACTACATTTCACAACAAATGTGTTATCCAAAAAAGTATACATAATTCTAACAAGTCTGTACTATTGCACTAAAATTGCTGGTAATTATGGTTAGTACCGGTAAGTTGAACAGTGAATAACATTTTCACACATACTAAACATTGTATTAAGACTATGTTATGTTCAGATTTATCCAAAGCAAGCTCACAAATCAAATTCAAAGCCATTGGCATGTTATTGAAAGACACATACATTTTGTTAGTTAGACAGTGATTGTTTAACAGAGAAAGCACATATCATATCATATCATGCCAATTTTTACTTTATTCGTTCCCAAACATTGCTTCAACTGCATTGGTCTAAAAAGAAATGTAATTTGATGATTTATAACTTTGTACATTAACCAATACAAATTTACTACATAAATTTGTGTACAATTATACCTTTAGTTAGTTATGACACATGGTCTCCAATGAAATAATAAGTAATCGCCTAATTTTCACATCATCAAAGGTATAATTTTTCACATTTTGTAAGAAAAAACAAGAAAAGTGACAGAGAAAATAATCAGTGAAGAGAAACTGTGATGAGTGTTGGAAATAAAACCCACAAACCATCAGGTAAACATTTTGTCCACAGCAGCTCCCTAGAATGAAACAAAATGTAATAAAGATAACAAACTCACAATACTTTCTCTTAACACGTAATGAAAGTTTCAGATGGGACAAAAACAAACTTCTCATCAAACACTTCATTTTGGTTGAGGCATGTTGTTATTTTGCAATTACTTTTTAACAGATACAACATCCACTCCTCTAGCTGGCTTTTCTTCTTTCACTAAATATAACCGTTCAAATAGCCCAGGGTACATTATCAGTCACAGTAATAGCAAAGATATAGAATGGTAGTAGGAGGTAGAAATTTCAAAGAAGGAAATCTAGTCTTTATTAACTAAAAGATCAAAGACTGAAAATTTCAAAGTGAAGGATGCCATTTGTAAAGAAACACAATGTTTTCCATGTACTTGCGGGTAAAACAATACAATCCATGGAACAAAACAAGTTTTCCGATATACTTCGGTGAGAGAAGACAAAACAACACTAATTTAGATAAAATACACACGCCCAATTGCCGTTATCCCATGATGGATTGAACAGTGGCGCCCTGTGGTGGCAACAAGTAAGTTTAGCAAAACTAATCAAAACTGGCTATAGACTTTAACACGCCGTCATATAAGAAGTGATCTACTTGATGAATAAAACTGAATAAAGATATATATATTTTCTGGTTGTTTTGCCAAAGATGTATATATCATAAATAAATGACACTTGGAATATTTTCACATTGGTGTATTGTAGAGTGCAGTAAGCATTTATTCAACAACCACATTGAAACAATTAACATGTGTTAAAACACTGAATGAATTTTGTTCTGATTTATCAGCAGCTCCCTAATATTTTTGGTACAGAATGTTATATATACACACTTTAACCACAAGAAATGACATTTGATTGTGGTTACTGACCGGCACAGATAAAGAGAATGATGAAGGCAATGAGGAGCAGCAGGATGATGCCACCAATGAAACCACTTGTACTGCTTCCAGATGATATGCTTCAGCGTCTTCCATGGAGATGTGAACCACAGGAAGCTGGTCTCTGGACGCCTGCATTACAAACACGTCATGTGGTTGTGAGTTTGACTTTGTATCATAATGAACATTGGAACAAACATGTCTTGCCCACAGCTAAACACAAGCATTTTTTTAAATAGACATGAATATTGAACAGCTCATTACAAACAGATAAAGTACAGTCTGAATAACCTAACATTAATTATGGTCTGCATAAAGTAGAGTAACATTTTTCATCCTACATTAGAGCATCAATTTAGGAAGTGATTTACTTGGGTGGTTCTAGGTGTGACCAGTTCCAGCTCCATCTCCACCTTACCCTGCAACAGGCAGCACAGCACAAAACTTAAGTCATTCATTTTTCCTTTAGTACTTTGGGATACAATAACCGAAAGACATTCTTGCTTTCGAAATACCTACCATCTGGTACCTTGTCCTGTCCTGTTGAAAATTAGACACTTTATTTTTAACTTATAACTTTGACATCTAATTGATTAAATAATTTGAACTATATGGTTTAATGGTTTATCTTGAAGTACAGATGAACAAATTATAGTGCATGTCTGAATAATGTTAAATGATACTTTCACATGCTGCTAGCATATAGCTGCAGCATATGATTGATTCATAGCATAGGCATTCTTGCTAAAAATGTGTTACATAATATGAGATTCATCCAACACAGCATGCTTGTTAATATTAGTAACAATGAACTAATCATGAACATCTGACTGGTCAAACTACTGATCAGGTGAGAACATGCACATGACGATATCAATATGTCCATGAATTGACAAAATTGATAACACAAAATAAATTTTTTAAATGTTAGGTTTTATTTATGAGTGATCAACTCCTGAGGGAGTTAACTCTATATATTCTATGATGTTTATTTCTACTATTGGTGTTAGTATGTTATTTGGGAGCTAAAAACATGAATTCATTGATAAAAGGTGCTTTCATGTTAATTAGATGTTAGGTTTTTTATGTTAAGTGTTTTACACCTTAAATATGATTACTTTCATCAACAAGATTTGGCATGGGCAATTTACAGATATATTAATCATGGTGATTTTGTTTTAAATGTTGCACCATTTGCTAATGTTTATTTGAAAAACAACATAATAACCACGCTATGAAGAATCTATTATTATTTTGACTATTACAATAATTTGAATATATTCAATGATGTAAACCAATGCAAGACCTGGAAGAATATGAGCAAATTGTTCACACCTTAAAAATGTTCCAGTGTCTATTAGATATCATATTCTGCAGAAATGAATGGAACACGTGCAATTTTTACCATGATTTTACGCTCTTTGGACTTGATTAGCCTTTCCTCAGTGCTTCCTTCCTGGAATTATAATGTGTGCTGAGGATTCAGAACTACATGTTCTTCTCTCAAGGTCTTTCCAAATCATGCACTTCAATAAGTACTGCTACAGATCTCCACCTCATAATTGACTTGCTACTTATAGATTTACTGTTTATAGATATTAACAACTACCAGTTTATTAGTGTTCCTATTTCAATTACACATTGAAAAATCCATATTGAAGTGTTACAGCCCACCTTTGGATGTGCCTTAGGAAATACACACGAGGAAATACATGTACCGTGTGTGCACCAAATTGCATCAAGCTGTGAAGTTTCTATACTTTGTACAAAAAGTATATTTCCCATAATGGTATTTTCATAAGAGTTATACAGTTAGATACATTTTGTGTTTGCTACTGATTGTTTTATGACTTGATCTTAGATTTACAAATGACGTTCTAAGAAGAACTTGATTTCAGTTTTATGTTTATTGTTCTTTTCACACAGCAGCTAGTAAACAACCAACTTGACAAAAATTAATTTACAACATAGTGAATCTACACAATATATGTATACCATATAGGAAATATTTTATTCATAGCTTTGCAACGTTGGGGATTTATTTATTCATCTTTTTTGACTTACCCTCAAAGTTTTCTGAAATCATCACAGTGCATTATTTGACTATATTTATTTAACAAGACTTACACTGACTTGCATGCTTTAAATGATGCATTTGAGTCACAAAAAAGTGTAAAGATCTAGTAGACCAAATTAAACATTCATAAACACCTTTGTCACTTCAAACTTGAACAAAACAGTTTCATTCATATATTAAATATCCACAAAATCAGTTGTCAGTGATTATGAGAAAGACGAGTGAAATATCTAAATCAAACACAATCTAAAATGATAAAAATATCACAATTAAGAAGAGTCTCATAACAATGATAATACATGTTTGTATCATAAAGCTTATTGCCCATTGTATTTTTGTATGCTTCCGTTGAATTTGAGAGTAATGTATGTGGAATACTGAAGCAAGCTCACTGGACATTTCCAGTATATTACGTCAAGTTTGAACGTAGCAGTGTTCAACTAACACCAATTTTATTCCACTACGTTTTGGTCTGTAACATTCAATAATCTTCTATGCAATGCTAAAATAAATATACAGTACTTGCAAATTAAATTTTGAAAATTATGAAATTTGTGAACTGTGCATATCTTTCTAGGTTACTCAGAAGCACAAAACTTTTTATATATGTGCAGCATTTTACTTTAAATCATTTCCAATAAATTTCAGAATAAATGTGTAAGAAAGATAATTTTCGCAGGCCAAAATGTAGTTGAATAAAATTAGTGTCATAACACTAATATAGCTGCTGTATATGAATATACTTACAGTGAGTTCGGGTGCCCCCTTCTCGTCGGAGAAGCATGGCCAGTAACCCTTGAGTCGCTTGCTCTCAAATAGGCTCACCATCTTGATCTGAAAATACAATTTAAGTTTCCATCATTGTTCTGTAGTCTTTTTGATTTTCTCAAGTTAAAAATGTAGTGTTTCTTCATTCAGTGTGTAAGTAATGACATGACAGTGTCTAAGAGCATAGCCATATTGCACCATGACATGTTTTCATTCATATACAGGGCCACATTCATTAACGAAAATAATTAAAACAATAACAAAATATGAAACAATATCCTGTCTGATTTGATTAAAAAAAAACTACAGAAACACAGAGTTTAGAGATTTATAATGACATTACATTTTATACTCATCAATGTAGTTAGAAGAACAAAAAATAAAACTTAATACTAATATCACACAGTGTAAACTGAATCTACTTACTAAGTATATTAGTTAACATGATATTTGGCATTGATATTTTTCCGTTCAGAAATAATTTTAAATAATACCTTTCATGCTACATCTTCAATGACAAAGCAATGTAAATAAGCAAATAAAACTGTTGAAAAAATTGATTTTACTAATATGAAGAAAAACAAATTGAAGACAAAATTTGATATTGATTGTAATTCATAAAAATATAAATCTTTTTTTTATTCATTCACAACCCAAAATAACAAGATTGATAAAGTGCACATTATAAAAGATACTCTTTCTCATGAGAAGAAAACATTTACATGTACTGTTAGTATTTACAAATTATTCATGGCGATAAAGATAAAAAACAATAAGGAAAAGTGACAGCAATATATTCTAAAATAATATTAAAACTTATTAGTCAGGACTTCAAGAGTTGTGATTGAAGTGAATACATTCTATATAATAGTGCAAAACTTTAACAAAAGTTTACATGGTATATGTTTTAATAATAACCACTTAGTAAGACATTAAATATTGTGCTGAGATATAAAACAATTCCATCAAATATCTTTATACCAAGCCCATTTGATATACTGGATACAACATTGAACAAATAGGAACATAGGATAAAAAGTTTTGTGATGGAAAAATAAAAAGTTAAGTGATCGTTCTCACTGGCTCTGGCTCAAGCATGGAGAGGGAAAACTGAGAGAGCTGGGGAAGGCCAGGTAGCGTGTACTGCAGCAAACCATCAATAGTCAGTAATGCAAGGTGTGCTCATGAAACTATGAAAATTCACTTATTGGTACCGTGTAACTACAACAAATCATGAAAGTCCAGGTGATTGGTGTATTGCATATCATAATCATCTTGTTCATCAGGGCCAGTGTAGGGAATATTGGAGGATTACATGATACACAATGTGAGAATGCTTTAGAAATTTTGGATGTTAGTTATTGTTATTGTGACTGAAAAGTATCACAAGTACATGTGAATTTCAAGAGATGAAAAACAAACAACTGAAATCTAAGCTACTTGATTTTTTTTTAATAATTTGCAATGCATGTAGACTTAAGAAAAGCAAAACAAACATAAAATAAATGTTATTAATATAATCAAAGATTTATGTAATTTTGAATGGCAATATGGTTAAGTAATCAAGCTAATAAAGATGCTATAGAAATAACAAAAATGTCTAATTAAAAAAATCAAACAGAATTCTTTACTTTTTTAGAGGTAAAAACAGATAGGATGGACTAAAAGAACACAGATAAAATAGATTATTACAGCTCCGCTATTAATAATCATTTAATAGTTGCCTAGAAAAATAAAGAAAATATTGTGAATACAAATCAATCATTATTTGGGTGTATCATGATTTTCAGCAAGCAAGGGTTCTTCAAAATTATGGGGATATCATGAAACATCTGCAGATATTATAATTACTATTTGTGATATGTTTCATTTATTTTCTCATAGTAGACAGGGCATAACTGACTTTCTAACCTTTTTCCACCTATTTCTTTTCTACAAATCCAGAATAATTGCAAGTGCTTTCACAACTTTGTTAGTTTAAAACAAAATTATTAAATTTGTTAAAAACACAACACTACCATCTAATGCTACATTATAGCTATTAGCACCAGAAAAAAGCACACAAACACTACATGTACTACCGAATCATTATCGAATTAAAGAAAATAACATCAGGCAAAAAATTAGCTTAACACAATACATCCACATTACTAATTGCATTATGTAAGCAATCAAACAAGATGGAATAAATAAATCATATACAAATTAATTTACATTGAATTATGTACATGTATTTACGCATGAACTACATACTTCACTAACATTTTACAGACCTTTACATCTAAGGAGCCCCTACTTACCAATACTTGGGACTATTTTAGCCAGAGAATATTGAACAGACATACCTTTTTAGTTTTTTCCTCCTCTTTTTTCTCCAGCTCAGGCACCATTGTGAGGTCACATTGGGCTGACTTCTTGGCTGGCGCAGGCATGTTATCTAGGTTCAACTCCAAGGTACCTGAGGCAATGAAAGTTTCAAGTGCATTTTGCTATCTTTGAAATTTATAGCTACAACTGTTCATATTAAACATCCCAAACAAATGTAGATATCAACAGATACTTGAGATCGTCACAAAAGATATCTTGGCGTTTCCTATATTTTTGGTTGACAAATGTTTCAACAACTCCTAAATAGATGAGAATTAATATTAAATATTTTCACTCCTGCTGATTTTTTAGCTATGGAACAGCCGCATAAATTGAAATAAAGCATTCAGATATTATTCTAAAAACATTCCAATAGTATATATATCAGTGCAAAACATTTGTGGCCCTAGTAATTCGTGATTGGTAATACAAGCACATTGGTATTGCAAGCACCCATTTTTAAAATAACTTTTCAAAACAACAATATAACCAGTTAAATGGGTTTTCAGCATGATCTCTAGCATTTGAGCATATGGGTCTCATGGAAAAATCACTGAAGCAAGACATCACAGCCCATCTTTGCTCACCCAAGAAGTCATCTGCTGAGAATTTGTCATTGTCCCAGATCTGGATGGTGAGCGACAGTGGCATCTTGAACTCAGTCTCATCCAGGCTCCAAAAGTGCTCCTGAGAAAATGGTGGTTAAATACAAATGTATGCAAAATCTTCATTACCTTTCATTGCAATAATGAACATCACAATGGAAACATTCAGTATTATACAGTTGTTGCCTATCAATGGATTACTACAGACAATGTGTAACAACAAAATAAGAGACAGACAGAATACACACCTATGGAAAATTGCGAGAATGAATGAATGCTTAGTTCTCTATGACAGACCAACATCTTCTGATTGTATTGTATTTAGACGCACATACATACATGTACAAATGAAGACAGAGGAAGGCGCACACAACTCACCTGTAGTGGACATCAGTCTCAAGCTTCTCCTCAAGTCCGTTGATCCAGCCCTTGACGTATATGTCAGACATCTTCTCACCAGTGATGGACTCCTCTTCCAGGATCACATCCTTAGTGTTCCAAATCACGACACGCAGCTCGTACCTGACAACACGCAGTATGAAGCTATAATATGCTATACTACTAAAATGAAGCATTATATAAGTTGAGAAATAAGTAAGTGACCATAAACCTACCTGTTCAGAGGTAAAGCAGGGTTTGGACAGCGTAGGTGGTTTTGTTCAACACATTGACTTGAAGTTGGTATTCAATATGTTACAATCACAAGACAGAATTCAATACTCTATATTACAAAAAGTTTTTTCTATAAACCTTATCTGTTCTCACTTTTTGGGCTTCCTGATGGAGATGTCTACGGGCGGGCCTGGTGGGCCTAGCGATTCGGGAAACATATCCACCCACATCTGCAGCTTGCCCTGCTCAATGCCAGGCTGAAAAATGGATGGAAGACATTAAAGTTTCTGACAATCATGCCATTTTTTCCCAAAATACAATGAACTTCTTTCAGATTTTAAAAAGATTACTCACTCTCTTGTGCAAATGCTCAATGTTTTATACATAGGCTGTAATGACTGAGAATTAGTAAAGCTGCAATCAAAGTGAAATGGAGTCATCCATTTCATCCTGTAAAAGGTGGTAAATGGGTCTTGCAAATGAAGTCTCAACTTGCAGAGAACTAACACACATGTAGTGTAGTAGTGGGTCAATCACAAGTAACCTCCAAGGACACTGGTAGATAGTGGTAGAATGATACCGACCAGTACAGGCTACAAGCTCAACAAGCTTATGAAGAGGTCACCCACCTGTAGAGGGTTGTAGAGGGGCCTCTGTTCGATGTGTTCTGGCACAAGTGGGATGCCCATGGTTGGGGGCAGGGCATTGAGTACATGGAGCGCCAATCGCTGGTCAGCGCCACCTAGGTGGCCATGGGACGGTTTAATCTGCTCTGTAACACAAGATTCAAGAATGACAATAAAAGCACAGTGATTTAAACATGAAACTCTGAATAAAAAATAAAGCTGTTTATGGATTACAAATGGTCATAAAGTAGTTGATTAGGTAGAGATAAATGTGGTGAGGATACAGGGTCATCACATCAGTTTTAAACACATTATTGTCCATCAATATCCATGATTATTGTTTTCAAACTCAGGATATTCAAAGGCACCAAATAAATTCAACTTGCCCTTTATCTTTTCAAGGCAATCTGAATTTCATAGCCCATGTTACTTCTATATTCATATTAGGTGTATAATAATGAATGGAATAGACAGTCTTACCAAAGTCGGCAAGGTTGAACACTCTGTTTCCAACACGGACCATGTTGTTGCCTGAGAAGTCTGGGCCACTTAGAGCGTGGTTCTTACAGAACTCCTCCAAAAGATCCTTGGGCTTCCTAGAGTCTCTCCACTGGCATGGTCCAGATCTAAATGGGAGATATTGGTGGATTTTGTGCCACAGGGGCATGTTTTGAAACTCTAATCCCATCTGTCTTATCAAGCAAGCATGCCTTGAAGGCCAGTAGATTACTACAAAAACATTTTCTCAACATATCACCAACCATATTTTGGCCACATGATGACACAGTAAGCTTACTTTGGACTACAATGAGCTTCATTTTTTCAGGCAACATCACTGAATATAGTTGCAGCAGCTGTCTGCTTGGAGTGACATATGAAAGACATTTAGAAAATGACAAAATGCCCATATGCATGTGGGACATGAATAAATAGGTCAGAATATACCTGTACGGTCATAACATCATTTTTGATATCTGGTTTAGTCTTATTCAGTAGTGTTTTTGAGACTTATTTAATTTTTAAAATTCCATAAATAAAGAAGAGTAGTTAGAAAGTTATTTATTTAAAACGATATTATTTCCAACATTTCAACACACAAGTGTCCTCTTCAGGGAAATATCTTAATATCACAGTAAATTCAAAATAATAAGTGCCGAATATCCAGCTGCTGTAAATACCCATTCGTGTAAAATCCCAATCTCTACGCCAACTCTGATTTTCAACCAAATAATCCATGGACCTTAGTGGATTCAATATTACGTTGTATAACTTACATGCAGTAGGTGATGGGCAGCCCGCACATAGCGCGGTACTTAGTGAGGTAGCGGTTCTCCAGATCAATGCAGGTCTCCCCAATGACATCATCGCTCCCGATCAAGTCATAGTCCTTAATCTGTATCTTCAGGTCCTTCTCAATGGGCAGCTCAGCCTTCAGCTCAAACATGCTGTAACAGTGGGATAAAGCTGTTGGTAGTGTACAATATAATACCCTCTCATTAAGCCTATTGGAGTATTTGTGTATATCAAATAATATTGTATACTGCTTGCATTTTGTACACTGTATGTGTATAATCATCAGAATGATTTTAACTTCATATGCATGTCCATGCATTTATTATATAGACTTTGCAGTTGTGAAAGTTTTGAAATCTTTTCAGTTCGAAAATTTGCAATGCATTTTCTGCTTCACTGTTGCACTCACCATCCAAACTCTGGGTTAAGTGTATTGGGTTTGTAATCCTTCCTGTTGTCTGCCTTTCTCTTGCCCAATCTCAGCTTAATGAATGGGTCAGCCTTAAAAAAGAGCATAGTAAATGCTTAAAAGTATGCAAAATGAGAAAGCAAATGGTTTGTTCTACAATGTAGTTTGTTTTTGATAAGTTACAATAATCGACAAGCAACACTGAGCAAAATCAGGCGTCTGAATCGATATACAGTTAAATTGAAATATTATATAACTACTTCAAAAGAACCTAAGACTATGTGATAATAGTCCTTACTTGTGATCACTATACTTATTGATATGTATCCCAAGTCCATTAAAACATATAAGTTGAAATGCTTTTAATGTTTTGAGAACCGAGTCACCCACCAGTCCACTAGGGTCGTTGGGCTGCAGCTCTATGGCCTTGATAATGTACACTCTCACTATGCACATCTCCGGCTTGGAGGGTGGCAGGTTAGAGAACACTCGCTCCGGCACTGGCAGGGACGGATCATCAGGTAATGGGTAGATCCGGAACGAGCCCTGCAATAGCACATGTTATTCTGTGAAGGAAGAGTAGGAGTATGAGGAATGATGTAAACTGAACGATTATATCGTAGCAATTTTCATTGTTCGAACATGGTTTATTTACCTTGAACTCGCCAACGATGTTGCATTCTTCTTCCTCGATATTCTTTCCTCTATTTAATTTAAATGTGCAGCAGAAATCAGAGAAGTCATTGTACTCTCCTATCTTCTCCAATTCCTTTGTGAACACCTACATTATAGAACATAACTAATAGTCATTCCTATACTTTAATGGAGATTCATCTATCAATGATTGACTAGAGTAGAACACAATTCAAACTATTTCTCTGTAGATTCTTACATTCAAAACATAAGCTCCAACTAAAACCAATCACGATCACACGTGCAATCTCATTAAAAATATAAACTCATTATGCATATCACATTGATTTAGAGAAGTCTTGCACACGTTGACATCACATGCATCATGTGATCATGGTTTCAGAAGGCGAAAGCTCGTTTTAAATTAAGAATATCCATTTATGATCTACCCTGTATTAACTCAAGCCTATCATGTACAAAACTTAAGTTTTTCTTTTTAAACAAAACAATGTGTATGCTTAATTCTGAGCTGCAGTGACACTCGATTGTGTGCTCTGATTCTGTGGACTTAAGAACTGTCCAAAATTGAATCTTAATGATTTTATATATACCCCTATATACCTGAATTTTATCGTAGCCTTTCTCCAGATATTGCTTGGCCTTGTCAAACTCGCCAATGGAACTGTAGAACTTGGACCACCAATCAATGTCCTCTTCCCAAAGAGCCTCATTCTGAAATACAGTGCAAATAATGGGCTTGTGGACCTTGATGTGCCACTCAAATGTTAAACATGCATGTCCTGACTATATAATTAGTGGGTGACAAATCTTATTGGAAATACAAAAGTTTGTCTAGTCACAAGACAACATAAAATACTACAGAAAATAAAGGAAAGATATTAATGGGAAAATAGCTCTAGAAAAAATCTACTTCAAATATCTTATCGTTTTGGATAAAGTGATAGTACCATTTACAAATCAAAATTTCAAAGTTCAAAATTAGATTTTTAAGAGTTAAAGTATTTCAAAATGATGTAAAGTATTAACAAAATATGTTTGCATGCAAAGATTTGTTCTTTGAAATTGAAAACATTCACCAATATGCAAGAACTGTAAAAAATTATATCAAAAATTTATTTTATTTTGAAAATAATGAAAATATACAAAAAATATTATAAATGTGAATATATCACAGAACATATTGATATAATAGTAGCCATACTGGTTAAAGTAAAATAGAATTAAAAACATTGAATAGGTGTATTGAAATACGATGGAATTAATTATGACTATGTAATACAAGTTTATAATGCATACTAAATATAGTATAAAAACCGGCCAAAAGGTCTAAAAATGTGGAAGTGCATAAATGTAAACTCAACTTAATCCATGTAAAAGTTGTAACCCAATCTCCATTATGCATAATATTACACATAGTTTTCAGAGCAAACTAAGATTTTTCAATTGCTATGTACATGTATATATAAAAATGGAAGTAATGTTGCAAATGAATTTTCAATGAATATATCTTCCATTGCAGGACAGTGGTAATAAGATTAATTAATCATCATCGATTGCTACCAGAAACCAAGATGGAACCTTGTCATCTTCAAAGCCCACAATCATATTCCACAAGGATATCTCCAGAAATTAAAAACTAAGACACCATTGGCTATATCATGCTACTTTTTTACTGTGGACACAAGAACTGCAAATCAATTTAGTCCAGAAACAACTGTTAAACAATCAGGAATATGTATAATCAGTTTGCCATGAAAAACGTATGTGAATATATTGCAATAACAAAAGTGCATCTTTCAACAAATAAAACCCAGTCCGTATTACCTCCTCCTCTTCACTACTAAAGTTTAACATTGAGGGCAGTTTCAATCCTGAGAACAAGCCTGATTTTTCCTATTTGGGGTTTGAAAATTGGAGAAATAAGATTAACGCATATATGTTTTGACGCTACTAGTGCACAATAGATTAGAAAAAATACAATTAAAATTCACATGAAATACATCAGGAGTTTGATTTTTTGCTAAGCATCAATTTTTCTGCTTTTACTTACCTTCAACATTTGAACTGATGTGCATCATATGTTTTAAAAGATACATGAACCACTTTTTTATACCAGATGTATTTCATGCCATTTTTGCTGCAAATCGACAGCAAACAATATACATATTAATTAACTACCGACTACAGCTAAACAACTATACATGTACTTGTATGCAACAGTTCAGATTAAAGGAACAACAGAATATATATGCAAAGGAATTAGAAGACTAACCTAACTCAAATGGAACTAAAATTGAAAATGAAAGTCGAGACAACAAATGCTACAAAACAAAAGCCTCATCCTATGTCATATTGCACCAACTATATGATGCAGTATACCAATGGAATCTGATGGTAGCCATGTTTCATTGTTGTGAGATCCTTCATACTATCTTTGATCTTGCTCAGCTTCCCAGCCAGTCCACTTTTTTCTTTAACAGCTTTTGACTTGTGATACTGTTTCACAAATACAAGGCAGAATAAGCACATACATGTACAGTACTTGATTTTTTTCCAACGTCTTACTGTTCAACCACTTAACGATGTGAAAATGTGACTATAATGAATTTGAAAACTATTAATTCATAGAAATGGTAAAATAGCAATGCAATAATATGAGTACTATGGCCACTAGTCCCATTCAAGAAATTCTATTATTCCAGAAATAATATAGCACACCGTAGATTATTGATTAAGCAGAAAAATCATGATTTTGTAACCCACAACAATACAAGTCAACAACAATCGATTTATGAAATTATTGAACTAAACAAATGTGAATCAAATCACAATGTTAATAAAACACAAAGCAAAGAATAAATGAAGTTGAACATGGGATTATCCTTTGTGCAATACATTTTGTCTCCAAATGTGACCTCGCCCTGCGGGTTTGGTCACATTCTCGGAGGCCTTTACTTCACAGACAGACCAATTGTGAGACCTTAGCCCTGACATAAAAATCCTTGCTCCTACAACTTCCCCAGAAATAATCAATCAAATAGATTATTGGTTGATCTTACATAGACACATCAAAAGCGAAAGTTCTGCATCTACATCATCCAAATTCAACATGCATACTCTGTTATTTCTGCAAACCAATGATGCTAAACAGCAAACATAACCAGCTCAAAATATTCACCTCATTGCACAAAATTTTGATCGTCTTAGACAGAAATATAACATCAAAATTCAAACTAAATCCCAACCAATAAACCCAGTGTAATCAAACAAAAGTAGTCTCATTTCTATAACCTGGAGTACTTCATCTTTACTGAAGCCACGATTATCATAGCTGCCTTCTTCCATTCTGTTCAGAGCATCAAGACCTTTCCCATGAGCCAAATTGGATAGGGTTACTGTCTTCGCCTTTTTTGGCTTGCGTGTTTTCAATTGTCCTCCAACAGTTGATTCTGTGTCACTGAATTCCACAATACTGGAAGTCTCAGATATATCTAATTTACCCATTTCAATTTGTTTCTTTGCCTTTTTCACCATTTTCTTCTCTTCCTTTTGTATTTTCTTCAATCTCTTCTGCTCTTTCTTACTCTAATGTTAGAAAGATGGTTAGTTATGCAAAATATGATGTTGAAAAATAAGACAATAAAAGATAATACTGCTATTCAACAGTTCAATATCAGAAACAAACATTACCTAACAATGTTTGCTTGAAATGAAAATTGTAGGTGAAAAAATATATGGACAACTGTTACTGCAAAAAGATTATCTAGCCAAACGTATACAAATAGGTTCCAGAGAGGCAATTGATACAGAGAAAACTTGATTGCACAGCACACAAATAAATAGACAATAATCAAAAACATCACGTCAGACAAAAATTTTGGTGACAGCGATACAAAAAACACACAAACATCAACAATGCACAAAATACTCACATATATACATATTTACTAAAAAGTACAGAAAAGGGAAAAATTATCTATTCATAATATCTAATTATTCATTCTATCAATCAAATAAACAAGTTATTGTTCACAAAAAGCAGGCAAATCGCTTAAGCAAAAAAGCAATTAAAATTCTAGCCTTATTATTACCCATCTGATTTTTATATCCTGAAATGATTTTAAAATTCTAAATGAAAATCTTAAAACTAGTGTACTCATGGACATGCAGACCATGCATACAAATATGTTTCAAAAAATGATGTCTGAAATTACAATTTTATATGATCTCATATATTTTGTAACTGTTGTATCTAAATTTACATGAAAAATCAAAATGCAAAGTAAAAAAATTATGACGTGTTCAAAATAATCCCTATATTTTTCCATAAGAGTAATGAACAAACAAAAAAGAAGAATCCTGACAGCATTATTCACTGACAAATTATGCAGGGTTTTTTCAGTGAACAGTTGTGTCAAGAATTTAAACTACCTTCCGTCTGCTTTTCTTTTTTATTATGTCAGGCAGTTTAATTTCAGGAATGAATGGCTATAGGCAAAACAATTACAATATATGATCACAATTAGAAGAGTGTCACCTAACCTATTAAATAAAATAAAAATGTTTATCCTTCAGTTTCTCAAATCGTACATGTGAGTGCAGAAAATGAACAGAAAATGTGCAGTTAAGAGGATAATTATGAATAAAATCAAAATAACAAAAACTGACATATTTAAGTTATTATTACTACACATAATTTGTTTGATTTCAAATTAAAACGAAATAATCTTGAAATGTAACTCATGGTTTGACTAGGACTTATTCTATATCTAAAAATTACTTTTACATACATGCAAGTTAGACAGAGATAAATTCAGTGATCAAAATGTTAGTGTAATCATCCTATTTAGGTGATGAGTATGGGATGTTAATGATGGATGAAAACAATTCACACATTAAGTCATTATCGGATATTTCAAAATATCACCTTCCAAGCTATACAGAATAATATTAATTGAAGAAATTCCTGTTGAAAAATGTTTTCATCCACTTACATTAAACTGATTGTAAAATTGTAAACACTAACAAGATGCAAAATCACTTATTGAGAGTTCACTTACAATGGGTGTTTTCTCATCTGCTGGCATGTCTATGATGTGCTCTCCCATGTCTGCTCCTCCGTTGCCTAGCGACATATCAACATCAACGTCTGGAACAAAAAAGCTCCTTTCTTTAGAACAAATATAATTTCTAAAATAACTCATTTAATCTGATTTATACCATCGTCACATCTCACGACTATATACGCAGTATATAGCCGTGATACCACCATATCCAATTCTGTGGAACTTACGCTCAGAAACCGACCAATCAGAAGGCCCACTGCCAAAATGTCCAGCGGGGAATTCAAACGCCAAACGTACGATCTTGCTATATAAGTAAGATGAAACTGAGTATTGATTTTGTCTTTGACGTAAGTCTAACCGAAAATATTTTTTCTACATAAAAGCTATAACTGGGCCCACGGGTTGGTATGAACAAGAACTTGAAGGCAGTGTGAGTGATCAAGCCGTGAAAACCGACGATGGATTTATACAGTCACTAAGTGATTTAACAGTACTGCACATTCTGTCATTTAAAAAAAAGGTGATGGAGTTCTAGAAGTGGTTCAATACTGTAAAATGCATCACATGTATATGTATCATATATATGCCTGTAGTTTATTGTCGAAGATCATCAAAAGAAAGGTTGGGTTTCCTTCCTAATATGCTGTAATACCTAACAGCAATTTCACTATAACAGCATATCTGCTTACCGGGTCCTCCCTCAATGGCAGGCACTTTAGGCTGGCACCGGAACTCCTCCAGGGAATTGATGGTGCACACACCAACAAGCGGCTTGCGCCCAAACTGACGGTTGTCACGGACACGGATGTTAAGGGGCGGAGTGTACAGTTCCTCACGTGGCAACATCTAACAGGGACAGTCACAGCATTTTGTTAATGCAAGGTGCAAATAAACTAGCCCTGATATTCATATCCTGACTAAATCCCCATATGCAATACAATGCAATGCAATATAGTAAAACCTTCATGAGTAAATTGTTTAGCATATGCTTTTTACTGAACATGCTCTAGGGTTCAACTGGTCCTTATAGAATAGAAAACTTACAATATCAAAGAAGAGTAGTGGATCATCAAAGTTGGGGTTCTTCTTGGTGTTGCGTATAACCTTGGACTGCACGACCTGGCCTCCAACTTCAAACTCCACACCAGGCGAGGTGACAGATGAAAGCTGAAACTTCTGCATGTTACGAACACCCCAGCACATAACCTACAGAACAAAGAAATAATTTCTGTATAAATGGTAAAAAAAATGGAAAAAACATAGCAAGGCACTGGCTTTTTTTAGGTTATAATATATATCTTACTCACATCATTACAGGATTTCTTTACAAGCCCAAGTTAAGTTCCACATATTTTAGTTTGTTTCTTGAATTCTACAAAACAAACAGTGTTTTTATTCCTCCAAAATAAACTTCACACACAAAATATCGGCTCACCTCTATGGCAGTCCTTTGTAAGACTGGGCGGATTCCGTTTGGCACTTGATAGTTCTTTCCTCTCTTGGATGGCAAAAACGGCAGGTCTTTACCATTCATCTGCAACATAGAATAAATTTGTACAAATTGATTGTGGAGCAGACACACTATATGAAACTTTCTGGACATTCCAATTTGTGCACAAAACAAATTTTACAACAGCATTCCTAGGCTCGAACATGACAATCTTTTTACTTGCATATGTACAATGCACGAACATAAATTCAAAATACATCGGACAGATTATCTTTCATATTACAAGTTAGCTTTGCCAACAAGACATCCAAGTTAACTATACTTTGTCACTTTCCTTTATTAAAAAGCACACATTTCAGACAATTCGAGATGCATAATATCACCTTCACCATCCTTGATTAATATAACTTGTCTATTTGTAATTGTTAGAGTATATTATTCATACTGAATCACAAAACTCATTCTATTAGTAACTTCTAATCACAAAATGAGTATCAAATCACGAGGGTTAATAATTATTACTGGTCAGTTAGAACTAAATACAAAAGTACTAACTAATATTAGTATAAACAGTACAACAGTCAAAATATAAAATAAACTATTAAGATAGACACAATCTAAAATCTAAACCTACAACAACTACTAAGTAGAAGATACATACAATGCAATGTAATTTTTTTTTCATTTATCCCAGAAATACAAATATTTCTTGAGGAATGCTACAACTATTAAAAGCAACAAGAATCAATCTGTTGTATTGGCCAGTATTCTGTCTATGTTTAGTTATTTGATTGAAATTTAAAAACTATCAACATCCTTCAAATAGACTAAGCATCTCGAGATGACAGAGTTTTTGTGATAGTTTCTATCCAGTAAAAGTACAGACTACTACCGACTGTAGAGAAGTAAAGGTCTGTTGGGGAAATATATCCTCATGGAATATAAAATTATATCGTGGAGTCAAACACTTTGACATGGGATATAAAATATATATCATATATATTCCCAAGTATGAAATGATTCCTTGAATCCTAGCACATCAGTGTCATCCATAACCTCGAAATACACCCACAAAGGTCGACCTTCAAAAATACACTCTTTGAAGTCTTTACAAAGGTGCATATTGAAACAGACGCTTGAAGCTTTGTCAAGATGGCTAATGAGGTAAATAACTTAATTTATGACAATCAAGCAGCACAGCTACAAAAATGATTGTCCAATGACTTGTGGTACACTAAAAAGTTCTAAGTCACATTTGCACAGTCAACAGACTTTGTGGAATAGAAATACAAAGTTGGAATGATTTTCTTTCAAATCACAGCATGATTTTGAATGGCTTCATCCTTTTCCCAGCTGAACATGAGATATAACCAGTTTTAGTATTGAGCCTGCTCATTATTTGAACACTGATGATACACATGTACCGACAAATTTAATGTATATCTTACACATGACATTCATACAAGCATAAATTTCATTTTCTTTCTTTATCTTGAAAGAACCAAAAAGCTATATATTTTTTCAATAAAACATTTCTTATCCTGAATGACATAATGAAACGTTATGAAACAAAACATGTGGACAAGCACAAAATCTATATCTACTGCTCATCTAATGGTATCTGAACAACTAATATATAATATAATTTAATTCACAATAATATGATTTGAATACATAATCTTAATTCTAATTGTCACAAAAACAAAAGTTGTTTGCATAGCATCCAATAAAATTGCCCCGTTGACAATATATTTTACCTGTAAATTCGGTAGCAATAAATAAAATGTTAGTTCTCTTACCATGAGCAGTCAAAATACCAAATACAGTTGAAAAAGCACAAAGGCTGTTTTTTTTTTAAATTTGTTAGAGCAATAATATGAAATCATTCAATTGATATGTTTTGTCATGCAATTTAATATATTTTTACAGTAAACATTTCTATTTGTCTAAATATAGATCTCACTATACGTCAAAGGTTGATTAAAATGATTTCACTGCACCATTTTGATTTGCAATGCTGGTACTTGCCAAAGACCACGCTTTATTTCAAATGCTTTAATAGTGTGAGGTGTTAAGAAATGTTTTACTGTACAAATACGCAGTACTGTGGACTGTGCTGGTGACAGACAAAAAGACATGACAAGTACAGACCAGCTCCGGGATGCTCTTGAACAAAAGGGCGTCATCACTTATCTGAAATGGCCAGTGAAAATCATGGCAACAATTGAGTAAATCTGTGCAAGGAGAGGAAGATGGTTAGAACACGAGATTGCAGAATATACAGGGCTGAACATAACCATGCAGATCACGTAAATCTAAATACCTAAGGATTTCAAAGAACCTGGTGCTTCAAACATCAGTGAGAAATAATGTTTGTGATAATGCAAGTTTGTAATTATCTACGCTTTGGAAATTATGTGACTAATGTATTTATTATGTAATGTACATGTAGATGCATGTGATAATGTCCTATGGAGGGTAGATAGGTGCTAGCAATTTAACTAAAGTAATCAAACTAAATGTAAGCTTGGGAAAGCGAATTTCGCAAGTCATGAGCAAAGAAAATCAAATTTTGTGTTTATTTAAAATCAAACAAACACTGCTGGCATACAATTTAGTTTAAATTTAGATCCTTATTACAAGCATAGTGTACATAGACATATTCTCATTTTATCCGAGTGGCATTGTTACACAAACTTTTCCAAAAATAATTTTTACTGGATAAACTTCATTTTGTGTCTTCAGATGAAGTGAAATTATGCATTATGCATATAAAAAAGAGAGGTATGAATCATTTTAAAACAAAAACAAAATTTTGTTAATTTGCAATTAATTCAGTAAAAAAAATATTGGTTTTACTAAACTACACTAAGATTAAAAAAATGGGGATCTGCACTGTGCAGACTGTACGCCCATGCAATACATTGTTAGGTATTTTGAATATATAGGACAGTGAATTTCATCAGCAATCAGATTATTTAGAAATATGATTAATGCATTGTGCATACACATTGAATGCTTTGCATCTCATGATATTGCGAATTAGAGAAACAATATGATGTTCTTTGGCTACTGAGATTCAATCCTGATATTTTAGAATCAGAACATCTTTCCTACATTCCTAAATTATGTAGCATTGTAAAAGAGCCGACGGGTATTTTATACTTTAATATCAAATTTTAAAGAGAAAAATAATGTTTGAGCCAAATAAAATTCATTCTCAAATAGTAATAAATCTAAAGTGTACAGTCTGCAGGAGTACCAAATGCAGAAAATGATTACATAAAGCCCATTATTGCAGCCTGATTCTTGGTATCTTTCATTCTCTCTTGTGAGTTGCAAATAAAGAGGTTATTCTATGCAAGCAAGCAAACTGGCTACCATATGTACGACGTGATTCCTTTCTAGTTCCAGGTATTTGTTTCTAAATACATATAAAATTATCTGTGCTTCTTATTCAAAAATTTTTTAAAGAAAATCTTTTAATGTTTATAGAGTGATTTACAATTTATCTAAAGAAATATGGCACCAATCTTAAAGAAAGGAATCACTGTTTGAGGCATAAGCGGGGTAAGGATACCTTGGCATAAATAGGGACTCCTTTGCTTGCGAGTGCTAAATTTGGAGTCTGCAATGACCCACATTTCAGGCAGAAATATATAAATGTATATTTGTAAAGAAAAGAACATGTATTCATAGAAGATTGGAGATAGAATTTACTCTTTCTATACTTGAATGATTGCAAAACAAATAACGTTCCTAAATTAATAGAAGGACATAACTTACATGTAAATGTAACAAAAAAGAATAAAGCAAATTGGAGATCGTACACGTCTTCATATAGGAGAAACATAGTCAAGTGATATAGAGGCATGGCGGGAACAGTTCTAAGGTTAAACTATGGGCACGGCCAGCAGTGCAGACTTTCTGGTCTATGGCAGGTAATAATCGACTGCCTGATATACTGGCTCCTTACTGCCTGCCTACAGCCAACCCATGCTGAATTGGCCATAGCCTTTATAGCGGAAAAGAAGTTCTAACTTTCGCTACTGTCTCCGCACTGCCTCCAAAAAAAAGTACTTTCGCTGCAAACAGACTCGCATTGAACCCCACTGTCTACACTAGTTTTTGGCAGTAGAGAACCAGTAGATACTGCTGGCTCCGCCCAAGGCTTTAGACTGGTCAGTCAGGCACAACCTTGACATGAGGAATAATTAGGGCCTACACAATTAAATTTCAGATTTGATTGAATGAATACGTTTTATTGAGAAATTTCTGTAGTCATGGCGGTGGGTTTCAGCAATCTTATACATTTTAAGCACAACTGATGGCGTTTGTAAAATATGCTTTTTATTAAATGAAATAGTTATGCATTTTCTATTTATGAACACTGAAAGAAGTTGACAGTTATTTAATATAGTTTATCTGGTCTAATGCGCTTGTCTTAAAGTGCGGGTGCTTTCCTATGTGACATCATAGGCTCTGATTATGATGAAGAAAGTGTGAAATAATTGTAAAAATACTTCAATGTCGATTTATTTATCCACAATTGACTAAAATAGAACACAATAAAAACATCATTTCTCTGGACATTCTCGCATTTCTAAACATATGCTTTTGGCGTTGGTTTAATCCATGGTTCCATTCGTAACGTTATTAGTTCCAATGTTCACTATACTCTACTGAATAAACTTAACTAACCGTACTAAGGTGTTTTGGGTCAGCAGGTTATTCCAGACAGTCAGCAGGTTATACCTGCTCAAATCTTGGTTCAGATCAGCTTTATCAGTCAAATGTGGATTGCTTCCCTCACTCCCCATTCATACCATTTTGGCTACACACAGTGAATCTTAATGGAGCCCATGTCAATTGGAGTATCGTGGCTATTCCACATCGAGATGGTAATATAGCAAGGCAATAGTGTTCTGAGAAATGGTCTTGAAGTGAGCATTGTGCATCACCAATATATGATGAATCACACTCATTGCAGGCAATCTGGGAGGCTACTCAGGCTAGGTCCACCAATCTCTGCCTGTCCACAGAGACTTTCTGATAAACGAGGAGTTGAAGAAGCATTCTTGTTGGTTTGAAGTGCTATGGTGTAATATAGCGACACATTAACCTCTGAATCTGCTCCCACACTTCTTTCAGCTTCACAATCATACTTGTTTGCACTTTCTGCTTTCATCACCCATTTGGGGTAATCATTGAAATGATGACCTTCTGAATATGCCTCTTTTCTTCAATAGTCATCAGTATCACTAACCACACACTCTACACTGTGAATAAGGGTCTTGATCACACCTTTTGGGTTTAAGGTTGTTACTCAAAAAGTTCTGGTATCGATCTGTTGATCTGTGATTATATCTGATGACCGTCTGGAATATAACTTACTCAACCGAAATATTTGGTGGGGCATGTCACAATTCAGTGGAGTCTCGCACATGTTTTGATCAAAAATGTCACTCATACAAAAATGGATTAAAGTAAAAGTCGAAAGCATATGTTTTGATATATAAAAAAATATTTACACAAAGTTAGTTTTAATTATGTTCTATTTATTATTAAGTATTATAATTTTCTTTTAGAAATCAAAGTATCCCTATCTGTAAATGTAAAAAGTTAGCGGACTAACCAGGAAAAGCTCAAAGGCTGCAAGGAGCTCCCCGCCATAGACGTCTCCCTTCTTCACTGGGTACCAATTGAGAACTGCACTACGAGAGTCTGAGGGGTCAAGCTTCACCATCGGCATGCATTGTGTTCGGCCCAAAAACTCTGCACTGCCCTGTTATGGTATTAGACCAAATATTATTTCAAGAGAGTAAATGTTTCATTCAAATGCCCTGTTGTGGTATTAGACAAGAGATTATTTCAAAAGAAAGTAGATGTTTCATTCAAATGTTGAGCATTAACAAGTAATTTTACTGTATTTTAGTATTACACAAACTGAGGTCATAAAAATATATTAAATGTTACAGCTACTTAGGTTTTCAGCTACATTATAGTTAGTTTACTCACAAAAGTATCATGGTCGAATATTTCAACAATGATCTCTGGTGGCTCTCGTGCAATGTCTGTTGGATCACCAGAAATTTCTACGGACTCAAAAATGAGCGTCTGATCCCATGTTGGGGACAGGGTTTTTTCCACCTGTTCGGTCACTGCACTCTGATTCAGGAAGGCCACACGAGCAAATGGGTCTAAAAAGCATAGTTTTAAATAACCAATAGTCTATATTGATGGACACACAAATCACTATACGCTACTGGAAATAATTCACAAACTTTTTTAATGTTGTCAAGAGTTGATGATACAATTATTTCAATCATTTTGTAGTTATCTCTTCATATATCATACATACTTTAATAGCTCCCTTTTCTTAAATGGATGTTTTCAATACATTTGATCATTTCCATATGAAGCAACAGTCTTGAAGACTTCTTACCAAGAGGATCAATATGGGCTTCTAAAGAAGACCTACCTGAGAGGCCATTACTGTCCCCAGCAAGAATGTCTCTAGCCTGGTAGATGTATGCTCGTAATTGGTACTTGTACTGTTCTGAAGAAGAGAAACACATTTTGTCTCACAATTTTATAGAAGGAAGTGTTACAACATATACATGTAGATCAATCATATCATTGTGTTATATCAAATAAAAATATTATAGCATCCCAGTGAAATACCTTATACATTTCCATCTTAAAGAAGAAATTTATCATTTGATGTTTCTAACAAAGGACAGCACTGTTTCTTTAAAAAAAGAAATTATCAAAGGACAGAAGCATGGATACAAAAATTATATTCACTGCGAAATAATACTTTGCATACTTTTGCAAGTAAGGAACATCCTGGGTGCTGTGAGGGCAGCTTGGTACTTGGCATCATCTTTGTCCTGTTAACAGAATACATTATAGTACAAACTATGCCACATTACGTAGTCTTAATCAATGGTATTTTAAAATAAAATATAGTATATTGTAGAACGACAAATATAATTGTGAAAATCAAAATGTATTTTGTAACAGAAATAAATCAATATATGATAAATGATTTTTTTTGTATGATTATATCATTATTTTTCTTCAAATTGTAATATTCTTATTTTTTGAATTAGTAAAATTCAAGTTTAAACTTAGATAACAGCTACTCTAATCAATTTTTAACATTGAAATAATAGTATAACATTAGAATAAAGAAATCACATTTCAGTATATACATAAAAAATACAATGCTTAATACATGGATCACATGACTAAATGATTTATATCTATAATATGAAATTTGTTAATGTCAATGAAAGTATAAAAATATGCAATAGAATATTTTTAATAAAACAATGGATGGAGATGGGAACGAAAAGGTTAATTCTAAACATTTTGTTTATCACAGGCCTACATAGTACATGTATAGTGCTAGGATACAAAAGAAGATGCACACATAATACATCATATAACTTAATACCCAAATAAGCAACAACAATACAACAATGAACATAAATTTCTAAAAACAAACCAATATCTTATCATATGTTCATCAAGGGCAGGAACCATAGCGAAACACCTATTGAATAACACAAAACACCAGAGCCTGAAACCTAGAGACAATTTTACATTCAAGGCAACAATCCTATATCTTAAATTTCAACCTTCGCAAAAATAAACATCTTTGCCATATATTAATTTTGTTCCATCTAAATAGATCTCTTTAAAAAATAATTTAATCTGGAATGTTCAAGAGTCATAAGAACAATGGATTTCTTCACCGAAATTTTGAGTGAAAATTATTGTACATTAAACATTTAATATCATAAACCTGATTGTAAACAATATATATAAACAATATATATGTCCATTTTTTTAAGAGTGAAACTTTTTTGCCATCACCCCAAAAATTATGACTTGAAATATTTGTCAATGCAATCGCCATCATTCGAACACATTATCAAACTGTAATTTTGTGATGTGCCTGTCTAAAACACATGTCTGAACAACGGTGTCCACATCTACCATCTATTTTAAAACACTAGCATCCAATCTGATGTCACCAAAAATATTGCTGTAAACATCTATATTACAAAAACACCTATCTGTCAACATTGCCACATCTAAAAGACAAGAGAGCTAGAGAAACACACCAGTTGTACAATTACAACTGCATGCAGCAGCGCGCCAGAGAATAGTTTCACACAAATTTCCCTTCGTCGTCATCTCAAATTACGCACTTTAGTACTGTGCAAGTACTTACTTTGTGGTCAGGAAAGCCAAACGTGAGGTTGGAAAAACTGCCAAACATCGAGGTTGGATTTTCAACACCTAGTGTGTCCTTGGAGGGCTTTCAGAAAACATGCAGTACATGACAGTTTATGAGGATTGTTCTTGTCTATTATTTTTTTTTTTGCTGGCATAATTTTTATTCAAGTAAATACACATTTAGGGAGTTTATGTTACTTTTGTTGCACGTTAATTTTTGAATAGACTATTTAAGTAGAGAAACACATTAATATTATTTTCTAATGTAAATCATCTTTTTTGTAAAAAATGTGATAAATAATATATAAACTATAATATTTCATTCAATTAAAACTAATCGAATCAATGATGTACATTTCTAGCAAAGCAAGCATGAAAGTTGAATCTGAGATGCATATATCTGTAGTGCAATAATTATAAGAAATTCATATTTGCTTTTTTAATTGAACGTACAATTAATTGGATTCCGTTTTCTTGTGTATAGATATTTCTCAATGTTTGAAAGAAACATAAGTGACCTAAATCCACATCCACTAACTATAAAAACAACAATTACCCTTTCAATCTTCATTGCATGTAAAATTTTACATTTTTAAATGAAAAATTAAAATTTTCAAGCCTTGTGTATCGAAGTTTAAAAAATTGTAAGAAGATGTACATCTAAAATTCAGATAAAAGCAGTCTTATTTTATTAAATTATTGCGGAATAGAAGAAAACAAATAATGTCTATTAACCTACTGTACAAAATTGTGTAAGATGGTATAATCTAAATCCACATCAGCTAGCTATAAAAATAACAATTCCCCTTTCAATATTGAAGGCACATTTTACAGCTAGATAAAAAAAAATAAGCATTGTGTAACTAAGATTAAAAATTGTAATTAGATGTATAATATCTAACATATAGCTAAAGTAGTTTTATTTTATAAAATTACTGTGGAATAGAAGAAAAATAATGTTTTATAAACCTACTCTGCATATTTGTGTAGAATGACAATATATAAAATTTGATATTAAATGTCTTATGTTCAAGTTATTATTGCAGTTGGCACTTAAAAGAGAATCATTTATACATGTACATATTTGGCCATTGATATTTACAAAAGATCGCATATTTAGATATGGAAGTCATGATAATATTAAAAATGTCTTAAGTTGTTGATGCCATTGGCACTTAATTCAGAAACTGTTTTAAAAAAATCATTTCTATCATAAAAAAAATACAATGCTCTTGCAAAGCCAGTTTAATTAAAACACAAAAATAGAGAAAATGAACCATTTTCAAAATTACCAAAATTCTAAATCTATCTTCTTTTCATTCCACAATATTTAATCTATGCAACGAAAGTGTCCAATAACCAAGAACATTCTCCTAACATCAAAGGCTCTCAAAAAGGCCATTAAAGTTACCTCATTAAGAATGGCATTGAGCTAAAGTTGACGAATTTCGCTTTTGAAAAGATAACTTTAATTGCCAAGATTTGGGAGCAAAAAATATGAATGGATTACAACAGCTGTGTCCTGTCCAAACCCTGAAGCCTGTTGGACTCACTTTGGGGCTGATGGTGCGATTGTCTGACGGTCCAGAAGACAGCAAGTTGGACAGACTGCCCCCAAACTTCTTGAAGAGGGGGGCAGGAGGCTCAGGCTCATGTGAGGTGGAGGCAGAGGATGAAGAGGGAGGCAGCAGGGACTAAACAGCACATGGACACGTGAAACATTCGGACACAAGCCAATGTAGGTCCTTACCACGCAATGTGCACAAGTGGAGGTATGATGTGAGTGAACTGAGACTAAACTTAAGTCATGAGATGAAGATGCATAGAAATAAGGGAGATGATTCAAAACAACTTGGGTGTTCTAGATAAAGATCGCACCCATGGTCTGCATTGCATTATATTAGAAATAAAAGAATCTATTATTTTATTCCTGTTCAATAGCGACATGGTTATGAATGAATGGTTTGGAGTTTCATTTTCCAGTCATCATACACAGATTACGTTGAACAAACAGGCCTTGGACTTACAATGCTACAATATGTTGTGGACAATAGATTGTGCTACAAGGGGAAAATAGGGTTAACTTTCAGGTTTTTAATGAGGAAATCAGCAGACAAAGAATTAAGACCATGACCATAGGTTTGCTTTTTGCATCAAGCACATATATAACATGACATGGATACGTTTTCAGCCTAAAAAATTTGCTAGTGAATGTTTCTATTCTATAGTTGCTATTAAAAACATTTTTCATGAGAGTTTAAATTTTTACAACCAAAAACCTTTCTGTTAAAAATTAATTTCTGAAAAATTACATCGAATTGATAAATCACTGTTAATAGCGTATAGATATTTGTTAGAACTTAGAATGAAGTTATCGAAGTCCTACTTAAAGTGATGATTAATATCATGATTAATATCAATTATTCACATTCATATTTAAAGACAGCAATCATAGTTATATTTCTAAATCTTAAACAAAGATGCTAAGTAGTATGATTTTGTTTCAAAGTATTTAAAAGTACTGTGAAAGTTATAAAGTACACCAACGATGACGCACAATTAGCTAATCTACAATTGCTTCCTCCAACAGCCCAGATTAAGAAATTAATGATCCATTTCATTTGCCTAATATATAGATATATTCAAAGCAATTTGGAGGGATTTAGCCATAAAAAGGATACCACATTCCCAAGTAAAATCTAAAACATTGCTTCATTTAAGAAATTAAGTTTACAAAACTAAATAAAACATTTGATCACGTTCCATTAAATTTCAAAACATCTCCACGAAAAGTCTCTGGAAATCAATCACACAAAATAGATCATCAACAAAACTTAGCTTTAATCTACAGCTATGACGGACATATTACCTCTGTCGCTTCATCCTCATCATCCTCATCCTGATCAATAGCAACCACACAATGCAAATGTTGTGCATTTTTATAAATAAATATAACACGTCAAAGTTCCTATATAGTATATAATCCTGGAGATTCAACCCAACTTATTACGATAAAATGAAATAAGTAGGGTAAAATGTACACACAAACATTCTATCCACTTTTTTCAAGTACATGCTTTTTTTGTCTTATCAAGACGGTGTGACTAACCTCGTCACTGGACAGTCTTAAATGTGTGCAGTAAGTCACAAAACTATTAAAAGCACCGTTTAGCATATAGAAATTCACATATAGCACCTGCATTAGTTTCATATTAGTGATCATGTAGTTAATAGCCTCTCTTTTATTTCAACATGGCAGATGCATGAAAATAGTCACTGGTTATAACTGTAAAATGCTGTACTCCACAAAAGCGTCCATATTTGAAAATAAATCACAACTATGTTGAAATTTTGACCTGTTAACTTTGAAAACATCAACCGGGTCAGGATTAGCCACATGTCCGCTCGTATTGACTAGTAAAAACTTGTGGAGGACGAGTAGAAAGTTTTAGCAACTCGTCCTTTTGACGGGTAGCAATTCTGGTCAATACAGCATACTGGTATACAGCTTGTGCAAGGAGGAAGAGTACATTTTTAGCAGGACAAGTAGATATTTACAGGGCTGCCAATCCCTCAATAGCCATTTCAGTACTCAGGATGCCCGAAATTAGTATTTTAGGGGTATTCTGTGGTGGAGCGGCAAATGGTCTACAAAAATACTGGGTGTAAAATGAAATCCATAAGCACAGAACTGATATGTTTGTATTTCTGGTGTAATGTAACCAATATTCAGGGCTTTTAACACTAATCACAAGCACACATTTCTATGTTGGGATGCAGTTCCTGTGCTTTTACTTCATAAAAAGTAACTATTAATGAGAAATACACAAAGTGGGGAAATCTGTATTTTGAAGGTAGAATTAGTATTTGGGTATTTTGGGTCGGAAATCTGTATTAATACCCGGCATATCTGTACTACTTGGCAGCCCTGTATTTAATATTTCCTGCTGACGAGTAGCACTTTTCCATCTAATCCTGACCCTGATCAATTTAATTACATACATTTCAAAGTCATTCTTAACATCTGAAATCGGCCAGAAGACCAAGATCAAAAGAGACTTGCACATCCAATATTAATTAAACTATCTACTGAACAGTTGAGCAACCATGCTGCAAACTAATTATTAACATAATGAGAAGATTCTTTTCAAACAAAAGAAGAAAAAGTTATAAAATTGATATAAAAACAGACAAGTTTGTGCATAATATAGATTTGGACATCACAATTTTACAATAAAAGAAATATATAAACTGTGGAAGGAAAACATGCAATTCTTTTAAGAGGTAACATGAGAGAACATGTGAGTGTTTGGATCAAATACTCACCTTTGACGACTTCATCTGAAAGAAGCATGGAGCGCCTTGCGTTTCTGCCACCATTTTGCGGTGCCAGCGACGACGGCGCACCAGATCCATCTTACGCTCCTACAGGCACAAACAACAAAGTTGAGTGGCTCATTGGTTATACGCAAGTCAAAACATGATTCATTGCATGATTCATTCCAAGGATAAATCTATTCACATGGTGTACTTACAAAAAAGTCATTACAAGTCTACTTATACAGGAATGGTTTGCTATGATTACAAAGTCAAAACATAATTCATTGCATGATTCATTCAAAGGATAAATCTATTCACATGGTGTACTTACAAAAAAAGTCATTACAAGTCTACTTATATAGGAATGGTTTGCTATAGTGTTGGGAATCAGTTGGAATTTGACAACTGATCATCACTTAAAATCAGTTGGCCCAAGTGACCGATCATCAGAGTTAATCGTTTCATACGATATTTATATGTAATCACCCATTTGAATATGGTCCTCATGTCGTAGGATCTTTAATAGGCGCGACCATGTTACACAATAAGATACATTAATTAACTATGGGCGTAAACTTACTTTCGTTTTCTCGTTGCGCGGGCTTGACATTTGAACTACTAAGCATGCGCGCTGACGCCCAGAAACATGCGTGTGTATATTTTTCACATTGCAAAATATAAGTAAGTTATTTCTTTTCTGGCAAGCATTTGTAATAGATTGATTGAATAACATTACTAATAGATCATACACGAGTTTGAATCGTGTTCGAAAAAAATCAATTATTTACACAATCGATTATGCCTCACACTAATCGAGCCCTGAATCGTTTGGTACAGATGACCGATCACCGATTATAGTCGATCATCGTCCCAACACTAGTTTGTTATGATTACAAACTAGACCATGTGAGGCCTCGGACAAAAATTTTCCTTTGAATGAGTGACACAAAATGCAATTTCTTCAGTCCACTTCAAAAATTTCACACCGAAAAGCTTCTGCAAATAATTACTGACCTTATGGTGGAACTTCATTGTGAACATGGGTGCATACTCCCAGCCTTCCTTGGCCTCCTTCAGCAGCTCCTCCTGAACACAAAACATGACGATTAGTGAGGACATTCCTAGCAAAACATGCTGATCTATTGATAATATCATTTATGCTCATAAGTCCTCATAAAGTAGTTCTGTGATTTATCAATATAAATAATACACAACCAAATTTGTAACAGCGAATCAGACAAAAGCTTACAAAAAATTAAGGTTTAAAACATTCTAATTTTCAGCTGCACCTAAATACACATAAACTCAACATTTAAAATTAATGTTCAATTTTCAGATAGCAATATACGTATTCAAAAGATGCAATTATCTGCTCAAATGTTAAATTCCATTTTAAGTTCATTTTATTCACAAGTTTTACACAACTCTTAGGAAAACTTTTAAATGGTCATATCTCCATTCTTTCACCCAAAAGGCACTGGTTGGCTGGATAAATATTGTCCAAAAACAATGAATAAAGATGAAAAGCTAAACAGATGATTTTCAACATTTGAATGATTGGTCAATACCCATGCTGTTAATACTTCAACTATACTAAATTATGGAATTAGTGAATGAAAAGTGACATTAAAGCTACTTTATTATAATACTAACTACCTCAGGATCTAAATATTGAAATAACATCAAAATTTCATGAATAAAGATTAAATAAGTAAGATAAGATGCAATTATTGCATTTTATCTCATCTTACTAAACAATATTTATTCTTTATCAATGGATGTGGGACAGAGACTATTAACTATTCAAAGTTCCATAAATGTTAGTATTTGAGTTAAGTTCCTTATTCAGGATATATTGACAATATGTTTATGATATATTATTTGGAAAGACATTAATGTTAGAATGTGTTAGTGAATCCATCTTCTTCACTATACTTACTATTTTATGCTATAATCAATTCAAAACAAGTATATTAAAATCACGACATGCCCACATCAGAATCAATTACACATAAAATACACAGAATACCTTTTTTTGCTGGAACATTAACAAAACGAAATTATATAATTGTATGGACCATAGAATCAATTATCCAGGGACTGGATTAGAGAAAATAAAAATGAATTAAAAAAATAACACCAGAAACACTTATGTCCTGACACAAATTTACCTAAGTACACTAACTTTTGGCGATAAAAAATTCTTTTCCTAGGACACTTATTTTGAAATATTTTAGAAATGACTAAGTAAAATGCTACAGCAGCACAAAGTGTGCTGTGCTTTTAGGTAACCTAGAAAATTTTCATCATTTTCTATCTTTAAATATGCAAGTATACTCAATAAAATGTAATTAAAATATAAGAGCAATTTGCATATACTGGGGAATAATCATATCATTGAAACATTGATGCTTATATAGTGATTGGAAGTCATCAAATCATATTAGTGTCAGGACAATAAGATTACATTTATATTAGCCTTAAAATGAACATATCACAATTCATACTTCATTGAAAAATATGAGGTTATAACAACCATTTCATTCAGTCCACATTTCCATCTCCTATTTATTGTAAATTAATGATACATATTATGAACATTAGTTTACACAAAGAGAAATAGAGGCTACTAAAAACGGAGAACACTGGGCATCAAGTCTTCCACTCACCACATTGAACTGCTGGTCAAAATCGTGGGTTGAAATAATTATAAATTATATTTTTGACATTAAAAAAAGACTACCAAATAAAATTTATAAAATAATATTCCTATGGCAAAACATATTTGAATTAGTGAAACTGGAGAGCACACATTTACAGTGAGGGTCTGTACATTTGGAGGTGCATATTTGTTGATGTTTAAAAAAAGTCCATTGCAGACCCTTTATATTAATGTGCCCCACCTTTACTGGGTATCTAAAGAATACGTTAAATCTTCCAGTCTGTAAACAATATTGTAAATTTATATATTCAAACAGGTGCTAATATTCCTCAAAATAAATATTTTTATATATCTTCAAATATTTGATTTTGAGTACGAGAGATTGCAGAAAAATGTTGTGCGATAGAAAAAATATCGAGAATGAATCAACAATTTACATATAAATGGATATACAGTATATAATCCTACATCAACATGTCAAATTTCTATAGCATCAACTTCTTATTCATTTCAATAAATATAATTCCAAGCAGATATGGAACATTTTCTACACACTACAAAGGTAAATCAAGGTTCTAAATATAGTATTTTGCTCCAAGCAGTACAAGATTTCAAGAAAATACGTACAAAGAACTAGAGAACACTATCTCAGATGACATATCCCCGTGTAAATCACGTGTAGACTGCTCTATGCCAACCAACCTGCCATCCCTAATAGACTATGCTCTATCAAGGAGGCCACTATCAAACACATTGGCTGCCACTCACCTCTTGCTCGAGGGCGGCCGTGTCCTTGACGAGTTTACGGGAGCGCACCCAGCGCCGGCGCCGGCACATGTGGTAGTTCTTCTCCACAGCGCCGTACCCACCAATAGTCGCCTCCACCGTGTACTCCCAGCCTGCAATGGACAACATACATATGTGGAGTGGAAGGTGGACTGACAATTATCCCATTCCATGACTTGTACAGTTCATCAGATTTTTATTACATTCATAGTATATTTTCTCCATAGCAGCCTGCTGCATTAAAGTAGAACTACTTATTCTAGCAAGGTAATTGCTCTTAAATGTACAATATCACTCTATTTAAGGCTTGTTCTCCCACATACCTCATTTGTCATTGTTGTCAGAAATTGTACAAATCTTAAATGTACATAGAGTTCATCTACACTAAAAATGTAACAAAAATGGTAACTCTAAACTTGACATAAACATGCATGATGGTACTTGCTAAAGAGTTGACTAAATAGCATCAATTAAGTACCACAATCAAGCATATTTTCTCTTATATTCTCTTATTTGTCTTGGCATTTTGTAAGACAAATCACGCAAATACACCATAATAATTGACTTCTACATTATATCATACATGAATTTAACTGTTAAAAATAAACAGGCACACGGCTGAACAAACCTTCCTCATCAACAGCCCTGTTGTAGTCGACAGTCCAGTCAGTCTCCCAGTCCCAGCCATCTGGCAGAGCAATCTTGTCACGGTCAGTTGCAGCATCACCTTTCTGCAACAGTATAATATATTGGTAACTCCAAACACTTAACATGTCACCAAAACATAGTGATGAACTTTTGCACATCACTAAAACATAGTGATGAACTTTTGCACATCACTTGGCAGGTACAGTTTGAAATATTGTTCATCCTGATATTTTTTTTAGAGTACCTAACTAACCGGTCTCTTCAGTTTCAAACAGCAAAAATATAGAGCAGTATGTGTGAATGTAAGTGTTCAAGTTGAGGCAGGCCACCCTTCATTTGCATGTTAATTGTTTATAGGTAATAACTACCTACTCTTTAACTTCCTTGTTACCTCCTATTCAAATAGTTGAGTAAATGATTAGGTATATAAGCTTCCACTACTGACCACATCTGACCAGGGCACGGAGGCCGCGCCCCAGTAGCCACCAGGGATGCGAGACTGAGCCTCATACACGTCCTCCAGGTACTGTGTGTGACCGGCGTCCTTGTCGTACAGCATGCTGCAAAGGCACACATTTCTATGAATTATAAACTACATCATGTTTTAGGGCTTCTTATTTGTAGGAGATGAAGTTCTCTCTTTATTAAACATATTTACATCCAGAAACAACGAAATGACTATTCTATTATTATATTTTAACTACGAATCAATTTTCATTCAAATGTAATCCTATTCTGTAATACAACACATTAAAGTCACACATCACGCTTTCATACAATCCACTAGGCACCAATAGTCCTAATAAAAACATTTTGCGTTGATGTAGCATTCTAGGGTTCTGACTATCTGATATGGATCATTTCATTCAAAAACAAGCATATCATTCACGCACCTGAGCTCTGGACTGATGTACCACTCTGAGTCCCATCTCCAGCCAGCCGGCGGCACAAAGTCATCCTTGTTGAGCTCCGCCTTTCCAGTATTGTCCGACCACTTGGGCCTAGTCATCGTTGGGCCCTTATTGGTCCAGTTGCCCAGGATAGACACTTGGTTCTCATACTGAAAAACAGACTCTCAAGATTGGAAGAGGAGGTTATTGGCGATCTCATATATGCCTCTGAATTTTTACCTTTGAGCTACATGCTTATATTTTAATTCAGTTGCACCATATCCGTCAAATGTTAACAGTCAAATCTTGCAATACCCTCTTGAGTCCATTTTCCTATCTATTCTTGCATATTTGATACAAAAAAATTACAATATACAAGCACATATCCAGTATCTCTTTCTTACAAAAGGTATGAAACGGTGTTGTGGATACCAAATGCAATTATTACAAACCACACACATAATACACTAATATCTATTTAACAATAACCGCGTTGACTCACAGATTCTGCAAACACTGCAAGCTCGCCCTCCGTCTGCATGCGGTGCCACTCCGTCTCGTGCTTCTCCAGGCCCAGCCACACCTTGAGGCGCAGCGCCGCAGGGATCTCCCACTTGTTGTCCTTCTCGGCACGGTTGCCAGGATACTACAAAATAAAAACAAATCGCTTTTATTATTAGCATCATATATAAAGAAAAATTGCCCTTTTTAGCACCCATGTGTCTTTTGTAATTGTCATCATACTACATGTATTAAAATAAAAGCAATCCTTATACAATATCAAACTTAAAACTTTTAGGATAATACAGTAAAAATGTTTTTCATGTTGGTATGAACAAAATACTATTCAATTAAATACTTCACTGCAGTACTGACCACGAGTTTTATAGTTTCGAGCTTGCCGCAGTACTTTCCACGGTACTCGGGAGTTGGCGACCACAGCACGAGGTGGGCAGGGCAGCGGTAGTACGCAATACGCTTTTCACCGCAGATCATCCAGATCATTACATCAGGCATGCTGTTCTGAGGCTGTGAACAACATGGAGCTTTCAGTATAACCATCCATATTTATATTCATATGAATAATACATACACATTCGGGAGATGTCCATTGCTCAGATATGACCATTACGATCATTATGCTAGTGTCCACACAAATATGCTAATAAATGGTTCGACTGTAAATAACATTATGAATCTCTATCTAGACT
The DNA here is from genome assembly GCA_019095985.1 of Streblospio benedicti. Lineage (NCBI taxonomy): Eukaryota > Metazoa > Annelida > Polychaeta > Spionida > Spionidae > Streblospio > Streblospio benedicti. The sequence continues at coordinate 31,926,995 of CM032666.1, read as the reverse complement.
CTTAATTCAGTATGTTCAATAGTTTTTTACAATCATTTCAGTATGTTCAGTAGTTTTTACAATTACCTCGATGGCAAGGTTCTTCAACTGCGCAGCGAAGCCCTTGACCTCGTGCAGCGCTTCGGCCATGTCAGTGGCCGTCTCTCGCAGCTTGCTCCCCGAGCGCACAATGTGCTCAAGTTCCACCTCGCGATAGTACCGCAGCTGGCGGTCAAGGTCATTCTGGATATGCACGCCATCCTGGACGCTTGGCAACGGCTTACTGCAGCAAAAATAAGTTGGGAGTCATTAGGAAAAGAGATGCTATTCTGAGCATGGAGAATCCTGCCATAGCAGATGATTTTGAATTGATGACACCACACTGTGACCACAGGTCTTGGTCTCAAACATATAGGATACATAGAAGTAAATTCGTCACTCCCCTGAATTTGCCGATGTCTAGGTTCAGTATTTATTGGCCGTTACCTGCAGTCTGCCACCAGCTGGTCCAGCAGCCCGATCATGAGCTGGGCGAGCTCCGGCGTGGGCAGGTTCGCCTTGAGGCCCGTCTCCACCGCAGCAATCTTCACATCCTGAAAAGACACGTCGTCTATTGTTAGCAAGTAACTATATCTCATAACATTGGATGGATTCTTTGTCCATGCAGACATATATGTGAAACAAATGCCTAATGATGTTGTATGTTGCATTAAGTTGGTTTTTTTATAGTCAATAGCTTTCTACAAAACATGTTACAGCTATGGTAATGAAGCAGCAACTTTGCATATAAATTGTAACATAACATCCACATATAGAAACATACATGTACACCAGTTATTATATACCAGTTTAGAGTGGAGATCATATTCAAGTCTTGCTTTCTCCACCATAGCCTCACATACACAACACATCACACATAGTCAGACAACGCATGTGAAGGAAGCTCAAGTACACTCCGCACTCCCCTGTGAGATACAAATACACATCCATCCAACTAAACCACCCACTCCAAAATCTCCACAATCACCTTTCTACAACATACCAGCATGAAGCAGTTTACATAAACAGTTGCACACATACGCATAGACTCAACCACACATACACTCACATGCGCATGCACCACATGTTATGCAGGAAGCCTACGCATCCTCACCACCCCCTCCTCCCCACACCCATCACAACATACCAGCTTATCAATGATGTATAGCAGGAAGTTGAGTGTCTCGAGCCTGAAACTGATGTCCTCCCAGTGGCAGTCGACGACCACACATGGCTTTGCCTCGCCCCATGGCAGGAAGCTGTAGAAGCAGCCGTCAAACACTGCATTGGTTGGCTGTGTCGTCGATGAACAAGGCGGAACGTTCTCATCCAGCTTGTTGCCATAGTTACCTAAAAGTACACACATGATGCAATGTTATTACAGGGTGCAGAGTTTTTATGTATTCAGTTCAAAGGAAATTATACTACACATATTACTTAGCTGTTCTTTTCTTGCAATCAAAATGTGTACATCACAATGAACTGACATAATCACAACCACACTTGATAGACGTATTATGATACAGGACGACCATAAAAAGGTACTTGTGACCAGATGGGTATCAAGATATCAAATCTGTCTGGTCATGATAAAAGAACAGGCACTCACCAATGCTGACTTCGAACTCGACTGGTGCATCTACTGCGCTGATCATGGTGGCATTTAAGAATGCTGCATGCAGCTTGAACTTGCGCCGTCGCTGGAACTTTTGCACACGCAGTAGGTCATCCTGCCCAATATCATCGACATCCACCTCAGGCAGCTCTCCCAACACCGTACACAACTCGACTAAGGCTCGGCCACGGTAGGCCACACCCTCACCCTGACAGGAAAAACACGGGACTGTTTAGTCATGCATGTGACAAAGTATTGCATAGTACGAAAAGTAATAATCATGTTGTGTTATGCAAAGATTGGTGGTTCAATGGTTCTTTATTACAAAATAAGCGAGGGTTTAGGTCAGGGTCACCCAGAACATCAAATCTGAAGTTCTTTATATCATAAATGGACAGATAAATTAGATTATAAATCAACTAAATGTGTCATTGAATCTTCTAGATTTTCTACTGTAAAAAATTTGAGCAAGTTCTTACCTTGCCCAAGTTGAGGTCCTCAAATTCATCTGGGAGATCGGAATATTCACGAGGAGAGCCATAGAAGTTAACGTAGCATGGACCAAATGTCGGTAGGAATCCTGGGAAATATAGTTTTATTATATCAAATTCTTGAACACTCTTTGAAAGAATGAATATAAATCCACGATTTGAGTTATTTTGTTAAAGGAAGTCAACAAAATGTCATGTATATGGCTAATCTATTAATATTCTAGTATCTCCAATAGAATAGCATATAGAGAATTAAGAACTCTTAGAAACTTAATTAAATATTTACATTATCTACAAAATTAGTACACTGTTAATATGAAAATTGATGAATAGCGTATAGCATTCTAACATTCTAGGTTCAATTCTACATTATGTTAACATGCATGCAAAACCAGTTGGGAGTGTAAACAAAGTACAAAATGTTATGGGTCTTTAAGTTGGAATGAAAATGCAAGTTGCATAACAGTAAGATTATAGACTCACAATCTGGGCAAAAGTATCCATAGAAAAGATAAACACAGCTTTATTTGAAAAAGCATGTGTGATAGATTTGAAAACTTGAAAACAGACACAAAATTTGATATTTTCTTTCATGATACAACTGACAAACTTTTCCTTATCCTGAAAATGAACAGATATGTGAAATATTGAGACAGAGTGTTGAAATCACCTTTAAATGTGGAATATTTAGCAATAGAAGGTAATAAAGAATATACTTTGTGAAATAAAAATCTCTTTAAACTTGAACAATGTGACGATGAGACGAAAAGTTGTGTTAAAGTGCCTGGCGGGAAATAAGAGACACGATTTTGAAATGATTCCTTTCTTTACCAGAGCCGTCTGGTGTACAGGCAGTGGGATCTGCTGGCATAGATGTGCTTGAGCGTGGATCTGACATCACTTGTTCACCTACATCCACTATAACCTCATCATCATCCTGTAATGTCATGAGGTCGACATCCGTCTGATCTGCATCTTCCTCATGCTCAAGCAGACTTAGTGACTCCTCAGACACATCTAAATTAGGTTTGGATTTTTTCCGTTTTGAACTAGACAGTTCTGGTTCTTCATCTAAATCTGCAGCTTGGTTTGTAGCAGAAGAACTTTTCTTCTTTCCTTTTCTTCTTTTTGGCAGTTTCAATCTACGTTTCTCATTGAACTCTTGAGCTAGATCAGGGTCTGTATATATATCAAGAACTGTTATTCCTCTACACTTAAATACAACTTGCAATTGTGCATTTGATTAGATTTTTAAAATAAATTTATTGCATGCATTTGAAAACATAACTATAATTTCACAACATTCAAACGGAATAACAGACACACAAAAACCAAAAGGAGGATCTACTGGAACACAAGATTACAATTATAATTACCACAAACAAAAAAGAAACACTGTATAGTAAGCACTTGGTCTTTTTATTTCACTCGATGTATCACCGGAGCCTTCTCCAAACTAAACCTACACTTAATACTAGTTAAGGTTTAGATTTCAGAAGGCACCTTTCATAAATAACGGGGTGGAATATATGCATAAATCAAAAGTACTAAGTCATGTTAATTCAATATAGATTCTTTTGGAAAACAGAAGAATAACATTTAGATACTAACAATATGGAATTCAATGTACTTTACAGTATTCTTTTTGTACTCATATCCGAACATATAATGAAATGCAAATACTGCACTACCATAATCAAAAGCCATTGGGCATGTAAGCAACACATAGCCAAGGGTGTTCAAATCTTCAATATTTATTTCCGAAAGGGCTGACGGCCGTACTGGAAATTTTTGTCAACTTGCTGATGATTTAGCAGAGGGAAGCCACGTGGTGTTGGTACATGGACCTCTATAGGTAGGTTAGGTAACTAACTGAGCCTCGGGGTGTGGAGGGATCACACTAGCTATTGTTTTCAAGCTAGGTGAGTTCTTTTGCGTGCAGAGGAATGACTCTTCTCTACACGCGGCATCCCTTTTAACGAGGCTTCCGAGGACCACCAAGGACCAGTGTATTTCATTTTTCATGCACGCATCTCTGAGGCACATGTGCACTACATCATTGTCAATGCCACGCCCGAGGACTTTTATCACATCATACTAGCCATAATTTAGATAAAAGCATACTTCACTTTGAACAACAAAGTAAAATAAAATGCAATAATACAAAATAATACATAACTAAAATCACATTTAAAGCAGTGCATCTGAACAATTTACGATGTCATTCCTGACAACAGTAAATTGACAAAAGGATAAATGATTAGTTGGGTAAAATTGATTTGAAATTACCATCTTCTCCTTTTTCTGAAGGCAGGGGATTGCAGGGAAATAAATATAGGCATTATAAAATATCATTGGCTCATCAGAAATATGGATCTATTGAATATAAAATGACTTATTATTCTACAGTGAGGACAAAGATGATCAATTAGTTAATTTTGTGCAGAAATTATTTGAATTTACATACAACTTAAATATTAATATGTTTTCAGAAATATTTCTAATAAAGTTGTAACTAAACTATGTATGCTAAAAGTTCATTTTGTGCAGAAATTATTTGAATTTACATACAACTTAAATATTAATATGCTTTCAGAAATATTACTAATAAGAAGTTGTAACTAAACTTATGTTTGTTAAATTGAAATTCATAATAGGTTATCTTCATTTTCCATACTTCAGAAGTTCTCATAGTAACAATGAACAATCATATGCTTTTAACATTCAATATACTTCCACCAATATATGGTTGATGATCAAATAAATTTGCAAGTCTTTTATGAACAAAAGCAAAATAGCAGATAAAATCAACGTTTTTGTTTCTCATCAAAATTTGGTATAGAAATTTGCAGTATTAACTTCTACAATATAAGTAGGGTATAAAAGTAACACTGTGATTCTCACATGGACAATAAATTTCACCTAAAATCTGCTTTTGTCATAAAAATCGAGCATAATGACTAAATGTCACAATTGAAATTAAATGATTCATCTCTATCGCAACAAAATAAAAAAGACCAATCACCGGCAACCCCTGGTGCAGAGATTGCAGAAAGAGAAACATAAGCTGAGCCAATGGCATCATCTTCTGTAACGCGATCCCTAGAAAACCAGTCATAGTGTATTACTAAATGATGTACAACATGAATAAGAACTTTCATGTTCATTAAAAAAGTGCTACATTTGACTTCTGGTAGGTGATGGGTGCCGTAACTGAAAACAAAATACAAAAATAAACTACAAAATTAGGACAGTAAATAAAAAAGGAAGGTGCTACCATTTCAAAATATAGTTTGATAATAATAGATGTTGCAAAAAAACATGTTTCCTTTTAAAAACTGTCTAAAGTTAAAACCTCAAAAATAAAGTAAAACTTTGCCTTTTATCAATGTCACAAAATTAAGGACATTCAGAATTCTTTTTCCTATCCATGTTTTACAATTATTTGTGGCAAAAACTTGCGCAATAATGAGATACTGACAAATTGTCAATGGCAAAGTTTCAATCACAAATCCAATATGTGTGTGCAGTATAAACTAGCGTCAAAGCACCATCTTTGTCACCGCAGTTGCCATCATGGGAAATCTGATTGTGGACGATAAATGAAGTGGCAATGATGTCATCAAAACCGATTCTGTCCCTACGAGTTATAAGTACATAAGTAAACAACTGGTCCATCACATCTCATATCCGGGCATATCAAATTGTTACTTTTGATTAACAATTTGTAGCCCATCAGCTTTGCTGATAACTACAAAGATTATGTGCACACTTCAAACATACTATGGTAAACTTTTAAATGATGACCCAGAATCCATCATTCTACAAGTTCTAAAGCCATGAGCAGGAGATACAAAACTTTCAATATAGAAAATGAAGGCCCATTTCCATAGCAGCCTCTAGTTCATCTATGTAGATTTCAACTTCAATCAAATTTGTCATAGAACCACAAATGAGTTTGAAGAAAGCAACACACATACACAGAGACAAATTACATACATATGTTTAGCTAATTAAAGTGTACTGATGAATTAACTGAAATCATTACACAATGTTTCCTGGAATTTAGAAAAAAAAATTCTTACCCAACATATACCACATATCCGAACAAGCCAAATTTTTCAGTATATTTTGAAGTTTCTCTCATCCAATTACATTACAAACTAAAGACAATATTCAAATAATAATTTGCCTTTCAAAGTCAACATCCATGCGAAGGGATCTATAGCATACATTTCTTATCTACATTTGGTTGTTCAGTTATGAGGTTAAACAACAAATATTGAAAAAAAAAATTTTTTGCCAGTTCAAGTAAGGAGAAATGAGTTATACCAATTTTTTGACTTTAAAAATAAAACAAAAACCATTCATATAGCAGATATCACATATATGTGTATTTGTATTGTGGTAGCTATTGAAATGGGTCACAGCCATGTAATAATGCGGTCTATAACTACCACAGTACAAGCACCTCATGGTCACACAGTCTTTTATGATCGCCGAGAAGACATCATAGGTAGTATATCATCATTGACAACAACAAAAAAATAAAATTTTCCACTGCTTACTATAGCTCAAAGATTGGGCTACATTCTATGATTAAAATCCAAATCTATTTTCCAGAAAAAGAGTGTGTGACAAACAAATATGAGTAGACAAGTAAAGGAATATTAGAGACTACCGCTGTCTCCAGAGCATGAAATCTGGGACACGTTGAGGAAGAGTGTGCCGTTACAGTCATCCTGGCTCAGCTGGTCCCTACAACAGGTACACACACACACACTTGATGATCCCTAAGACACCATTAACACACTAGATGAAAATCACATTATCATTAACTGCTAGACTAATAGATCTCCTTTAAATCCTAAAACCGAGCATCTCCAGAGTTTCTAACATGAAATGACATCAAAAGCATCTCTTCTTCAGCAGACATTTTTTCATACAAAAATTTTATTTGATCCCGTGGTTTATAAGTTTGGCTGATGATGTCCTCTCTCCACATTTTCACTTCACTTTAAACAGTCTGGTTGTCATTTTCTATGTACAAGTTAACACAAGTTTGTAAATTCTGCAATACATCACACTAATCACATAAAGAATGCGAACACTATAAAACACCAGTTTGTAACAGCATCCTATGGGATGAAAAAATTGAAAAACCCCAGGAGGTTAATCTAACCATTGATGTTGCAAATAGTAGACCACTAAGTCAAACGCATCCAAGATCTAATGAGGTTCATCTGAAAAGCAATTTTTTTTAGATTCATCTGTGAGTGCATCAGGCCATGCACAAGCTATTTACAGTATGTTAATCAGTTACCTTTGGTCATTCGGTACCTAAACATCCAACGATCTAGCAGCACAACACACACAAGAGTATCAAATGAAATATATTGAGTGGAGAAAATATCACTAGTGCCTTACAATCAAATGACCCTACCATTATACAACAGTCATAGGTTGTGGTATTTACAGAAATTCTAGAAAACTTGTCCATCCCAGTATTATTTGTTATAGGGTGTTTACATGCAGTTAGTTTCGTTAGACAAATGTTGCTTTCAGTAGAATTTCAAGGTGCAGTGTCCATTTGCATACAAATATTATCAAATCTTATCTACCTGATAAAAAAAATTGAGTTTCGAAATTTTCTATGGATAAGTAAAATTTACGCTTCAAACAACAAATCCATTATGAAATTTGAAATAAGTTTTGATAAAATGTTGTACTCGTGGACTTTGCCCGAGGTGACGTTTGTGACAAAACCCATCAATGAGAATCACATCAGGTGGTTAACACGGCTAGAATTAGAATACATTAGCACTGACTTGTATAACTTGTTTGACAAAGTGCTAGAAAAATAGTCAAACCATTTGAAATCTTGTAATTTTAATATTTTCCAATTATCAAAAAAGGGGAAAATTCACTATCATATTGGATAGTCCTATCAACACCCACCTTCTCTTATTGATATTTGTCACTGTCTTAAGAGTTTCATGTTCATGCAGCATGGACAATTATCTTGTCAATAAGATTATGGTATTTCCCCTATCACAATCGCACCCTCCTGGTAATTTATAAATAGTCTGTAGGGCCAAGCTACGTCAGACGTAGGATTGATACAGGTTTATTCTGAGAAGCACCTGCAGTAAGAGGGCAGTCGTGGTGTCAAAGTTTTGTAATTTTCTTGCTAACATCTGGCTAATCACTTTAGGGAGGAGTTTCCCTGATAGTGTGCCAAAATATATTGATATGTATGCACTGTTTTGACAATATCGCTTGCTAATATTGAGAAATAATATGAACTATATAAGTAAGAGATCACAGTAGTGAAGTCACCTAAATAAAATGTTAGCACATAACAAAATAAACATCGAATTGAGAAAATGGTAAAAAAAACACTGTGAAGTCCAATTCACTTGTATTAGACTTAGCACAGCTTTACATTCAACGCTTAAAAATTATTTTGAAAAGTAGGATATGAGTTTGGTACAATTGCAATAACAACTTTGTCAAACAAGCCATGGAGCCAAGCCAGTGAGCACATTCCCAACAAGGTATCCACCAACCATTCTCTCCTGCCCGCGACACTTGTGTTGTGTTGACCACAGCAGTCGACACACAGTCAGCCTCTGTCACACGATCCCTAATGTGAGAACACACACAACACCCAGTTGATTAAGGCTTAGTCACTCATACCTGAGGAGCCTTGATCGAAGTTTCATTCTTGTTACCCTTTAAACCTGAAGATACTTTCGTGATAGAAAACCACCATTGAAAGCTTGCATATGTGATGCTGTGCAGTTTACATCATTAAGGTTTTTTATATTATAAAAATAGAACAAATACAAAACAGATTCAATCATAACAATACTTAACTACGAACAACAAAATTCTTAATACCACACTGGATTTTACTATATTCAACATGTGATTTCACAAAAAACTAATTTTCATTATCTATTCTAACTACAACAAACACTTACAATCATTAATTAGAATTTTTGTACTCTACATTCAGGGATATATTACAAAACAAAAATCAATGTAAACAAAGCTCTCCTACCAGTCAAACATCTGGAATTTGATTCTCTCACACATGGAGGGAAACTGGAAATAGAACAATATTGAAATCACACAAGATTTGAGGAAAAAAGCTTTTGTTTTCAAATTTCAATAACTTCAATATCTAAATGAAGATTATATCCCTACATAATGCACAAGAATATTTTCTATAGATTCATACACCAGAATTAAACAAATATCTCTCATATGAAACAATGTGATCTATAAATATATAGTCAATATGAACAGGTTTCCATTATGTAATTTTTGCATAATATCAATGTACCCTGAGTCCCAGCTTGAGTTCTTGGTTCCACTCTGGGTGGTCGGAGTTGTACATGATCTTGGACTTGACCTCTTTGCCGGCAAACGAGAACACGAAGTATGGGTCAACCAGCTCCTTCTTCTCGTCACTGCCAAAGAAGCTCTTCACGCCCTCCATAAAGTTTGAGTCCACTGAAATGGCAAGCTTAGTCGTCTACAGGCTGGCAGTGCATACTAGGTGGAAATAGGTTTTGGAATATAAGCAGATGAACCTGCACCATATATTCATTTAATAATGCAATTGAACAATGACTAAGACAATTCTCATAGCTGGACAATTTATATTATAATGTTGAGATCTTACTCCTAGGGATGTCTTCTGCCCTGTACAGCTTGAGTTTAAATGTGGCAGGTCGAAGCATCACACCAGCTGGACGCAGCAGGTTCCTGCAAAATGAGAAAGTAACATTTGGTTGTGGGGTCAAGAAGTTGGCATACCTTCCCATCTATACTACCCCAAGTATGTAAACAAATGTGATACATACAAATTCATCATTTATGAGCAGTAAATACATGCAGTAGAGCTACTAACTGTCATCATTATAATATATTTGTTTAAAGTTAAAAGTAACCAGCTACACTTACGATTCAATGTCTTCTGAATCATCTTGCGTTTGCGGCTTAAAACTCTGTAAAAAGATTGAAAATCGTTATTATTCAATAAATAACCTAAATTATGTAGTCTTATAATAACTATAGAATATTTTCTAAATGTTTAACAAAATTAGCACCAGAATGGCCAGACCTAAACTAATCAGCTTGTAAAGAACAAAAAAGCGCGATATACATGACTGATGCAGCCTCTATCTATCAAATCTACCCAATAAAAATCCATGACCATTGCATAATGCACAGCCCCCAGTGCTTGTTACCAAGACCTATCATGTAGATCATATTATGTTTCTTCTAGAACATATTATTGAACAGACACAACATAGCCGTTATAATTTAGTGCAGTTCTTAAGTACAAAAACCAATGACAACAGACAGACCGGCGCATCATCCCCGGGTCCCAGTATGGTGGCCATGATCTTCATGTAGCCCTTGGCGCCGGCCAGTTGGTCATCGGGGTCGGACAGCAGCAGCCACTTGTTGAGTAGAGAGTGCTGTGGCTCGTCGTAGATCATGCCGATGTCAGTCTTGAACGAGCCGATGAATGCATCTGAGCGGATCTTCTGTGCGTGGTACACGCTGAACGTGATCACCTCGTCAAACAGCTCGGCCGGCGACATGAAGAAGTTGAAGAAGAACACCTGTGAAAATGCAAGCAGGTTGGTATGGTTGATAGTGATGAAGGAAATAAACAGAGAAATGACAAACAATGGAAAGTGAAGAACTTCAAAATTATTAATTTTTTTGTCTTTTTTGCATTAAAACAGCAAACAAAACAGCATACAAAGCTATGTAAAATTTATGTTTCATTTCTTTTTCATGCTCTTTCTTCTTCCATTTCAATAAGTCAATGCATTCTCTCATGAATGCTGAAAATACTCAATTCTGATTGGCAGAGCGGAAAAATTGGTCGCCTACACTACAAAGTTTGAAAACTAAAAAAGACCATATATAAATATGCATGAGAGAAAAAGGTAATTATACAAGTTTGAACTTGCTGCGCTCACCACCACTCTGATGATAACAACACTATCACTCAACATTTAAACAATTATGCATTTCTTTTTACAGGAGCCGATCGATTTACCTTAAAGGAGAAATTTGTCAAAAGCAAAAGCAATCTGAAAGTAAATCCTGAAACGTGCTGGCTAGGTGTTCATGTTAACAGTCTGTAATCTACATAGCATATCTTCCAATATATCATTTTCACTTTAGCAAAAGAAAAATAGTTACACACCTCATTCCAGAAGGGTGAGTTGTCGGAGTGCTGTACGCGCGTCTGCTTGGTCTGGTTGTAGCACGTGACTCGTGCAATAGGGCTGATGTTGGCCCCCGGCAGCTGCCGCGCCTCAACAATCTTGATCCGGATCTGCAACACAAAACAGCTGCTAATTTCAACAATTGTTTTTACTTCCAACAGAACTACATTTGGTAAGCCTCAATAATTTTGATATTTGGCATTTGTACACACAGTGTTTCAATCTAGTAGATTAATTACAGGATTAATATGTGAACCAGAGTTGTATTAGTACAGTGCACCTATGGATTTATTACCAATGACATGTGCTTGTTTTTACAGTCGAATATCATAAAACCTACCTTCACTTCATTTTCTCAACCAACCAGAAAAAACCCCGCCCCCCCCCCCACCCGCCCTCCAAAAAAAAACTCAAACACACACCACCACCTATGCCCAACATGAACACATACAGCCTTTCTGCACCCCTCCACAATATTAGGTGACTGTACTGTGACGTGCAATGTACGTTTGACTTACACAAACGTTTAATGTATTACGTACGTTTAAAAAAGCATGGCGCTGTAAGCAGCAAGACGAACATTTTTAAAAAATTCTTTTTTCTTGTTTTTATCATTAAAACCAATTTATTTGGTTTGAAATGTAGACATTATAACGCCCACAAAGTTGTCCTGATTATACATGCATAATTTGAAGTGTGTACGTCTTCTGGTTAAAAAGCCTTTTGTGACCAAAAAAGTCCCCTCTTCCTTTATAAATGTAAATGTAAATGTGGTTATTTACAGTCGCAATTCACTGTGCAATTCACTGTTATAGTGCTCTAGCGGCTTTACATATTTACACCAGGTCATTGACATCCTTGTCACACTATATCTTTCTCAACTCCCCGGGGAGCATACAACACATCGCAACCGTAGCGCAGACGTGCTAATCACTCACATTAACATTCACTCGCCTGACCTGTACCTATTTAACGTGTAGGTACCACGGAGCAGTGTGCAACCTGTTAGAGGTAAGTTTGCTCAACACTTACCATCAGACCCGACCGGGAATCGAACCCACGACCTGCTGGTCACGAGTCCAACTCCCTTTCCACTCGGCCACGGAAGCACATATATACTTTGTTTGTTTCCTAGGCGCTATATATTATCTTATTAATTTTTTATGGTTATTTTATGACACTGTTATTGTTTTACTACTCTATCTTGTTTAAGCACTTTAGAACAGTTTATTGGATAAAGTGCTCTAATAATCTATCTATTAGTTAGGAATCTAAGTACAAAGAATGAAACATCATAAAATACCATAGTCTTAATAAATTATATTCTACACATACATTTTCAAACATTGCAAAAGCAAAAAACATTAATGTTTGATCAATTATTAGAAATTCAATGTTGGGTGGAAAAAAAATGATTACATGAACTTTTGTCCGATTGATGTGTTAATTCAAATGGCCTCAAACTTTGAAAATAGGGCAAAGTTTGACTATTAATTCTCGTCACCTAAGCCATATTAATAAGTATTATTTATCAACTGGATTGCGGATGACCAATCATAAAAAAAATTCTACACAGAAAACCCAACAACCACATGCCGAAGTACAACAACTTTCAAACATACGCCATCACATTATCAGAACCTAACAGATTATGACATCACAATACATTTTGACGCAGCTGTGTTTTAACAGTTATTGATTTCCCTGTTTGAAGGTATGTTTCTACCATTAAATTCAATGACTTTTTATTGATTTTCTTGGGTTGACGTAGAAAGGGGAAAAGAGCACTCTAGGCAAAGGTGCGGCGTTTTATTGTTTCCAAATTGATTTTGAAAGTAAAAGCATATATGCTCTGTACATGCAGAAAACTTCACAGATTCATTATATAGCATAAATCTGCCGCGAAACCTGCTATGAATTTAAACAAACTTTTATTAAGAAGATATCTGTTTAATGATGTCATGTATTTGCCATGGGCCTCATATCATTTTAATGTCTATATTCATTTCACGATGGCATTCTTCTTCATTTACGCTGACCATATAATTATCTTGCCTAGTTAGCCATATAAAAACATATCCATCCTCTTTTCATTGTTATATAGGTGGACACATCCTTTATCTTGAACTGTGATATTTAAACACAAATCTATGATTAAATTGAGCAAATAAAATGTTCCCTTTAAATTACTGATCATAATAATCTGGATTATTCAAAATTTCAGATGAATTCAAAGTTTTAATTACTTCCTTAAAGTTTGTAATTTAAGCCATTTAAACTAAAAAAATAGTCTACTGTGTAAAAGTCTGTGTACATCGAGGCTTTGTCTTAAAGATATTGCTCAGCCAAAAACATATTTGTTCTGTAAAATCCAGTATCAATAGACTATGCCTTATCCATTGCATGTGTGATGAAAATAATATTTATACTCTCCACGTTTAATACTTATTTCACCTTTAAAAATACCATGAGTCTCGTCAACTAAAACACAAGGTCACGTGATATTGCATAATCAAATGATTTTCGCCAAACGTACTGCGGATTTCTAACGACAGACGTCTCATTTAACATGGGAGAGATAGGCGCCTTCTTACGTGCACCGTGCAAGTTACGTCTGACGAAAATCATTCGGTTGACATTTAGCGACTTCACGTGTTTTGTTGGGTGTATGCCTGGCTCTTATTGCATGGTATTTAAATTGCTCTACTTTATTACGCTGTTTAATTGAAACGTTCAGAATGCACAGACCACATCATAATGCTTCTCTACAAGCATACTTGTTCGGCCATTGAGCATAACCTTTAAGTCCCCTTCTCTTCATCATTGCATTGGAGGCACAATCTTAGGATTTCTGCAATTGCCTTCCATGGGAAATGTATGCAGACCTTGTGAGGTCATCATGAAAAATTCAATTTAAGAAAAAAAAACAGTGAAAAGCCAACTTCAAAGTATAGGTTTACTTGTCAACATGGAAAAGAAAAAAGAGATGTGTAGAGGAAAGAACATAATAATGAGGGAAATAATGTGTAGTGTGTGTGGGAAGGGTGTAGGCAGTAACTGAATTTTGCACGATTGCTGTTTTTGTTTGGTGCATCAAAGCTGCAGCGGCATCAAGGGTAGGTTGAATAAAGATCCATAGATGTTGGCCTATAAAGGAAGTCCTTGTCGATCACCCACTCAAGATAGTAGATGTGTACTAGTTTTATGTAAAAGAAGTGTGTATGAATGTTGGACCATACAGAATGAGGTTCGCTCTTGTTTGTTCCAAAATGACAAGGCGGTGATCAGTTATATCGGTGGCATGACATTGTCAGCTCAACTTCACTATATGAAAGACTGGGGATTCCTGACTTGGAGTCTGTGTCAAGGCTAAACATATACCGCTGAGCTAGTCATGTGCAGAGGAAAAACAGATGGAAGCAGATCACGATTACTGGTGAAAAGTCAAAGGGGAGACCCAGAAAATCTTGAAGGAGCATGATCATGAAAGACTTAAAGGCATGGAACTTTATGATTGAGATGCCAAATGATAGAGACATGTGGAGAAAAATTACAAGCAAACATAATCCAGTCTACATCCTTTACGGATAAAATAAGGTCTTAAGTTGCATGATGATGACGTGATGATGTAAAGTTACGCTCCATACCGGTAGGTGTGCACATATTGATGATGGGATATAATACATCAGTGTGTACAATTACTATACATTTTGTATCTCATTCTGACTATGACACAGATATTTACTTGATTGCGTTGCCTTAATATCTAAAGGCTTAATAATATTGCTTAGTTGTAGACATGTTATGCTTGCGAATTAATCATCTACCTGAAAGTCTATGGGTTTATCCATCTCATGCTCATCAAACTTGTCCCTATTGCGCTCTCCCACCTTTGGCCTGACGATCACTGAGGCAGCATCGTCCCCATGGCCCCCTCCTCCAGGGTTGGGAGACTGTGGTGGCTCCTCCTTCTTACCAAACAGACCACCGCCACCAAACAAACCAGTCTTCTCCTTCTTATCCTTCTTATCCTTTTCCTTATCATCTTTCTTTTCATTCTTATCTTCCTTTTTTTCTTCCTTTGCTCCACTTTTTGCAGCCTCTTTACTGGCATCACCAGACGGTTTAGGTTCCTTTGGAGGAACTTTAGTCTCTTTTGGAGGATCTGTGGCAACTGCATCTGCCATAATTACTACTTATATTCCAAGTCATGTACCAACTTTTGAAGCAATAACTTTGTTATATAGTCTTACTAAGGCACATACTCATTTTCCTAAATAACTAAAATCTTTTAGGATAATGTACATTCAGTTATTCTTTAGATTAATGCCTCATGGTTCTTATTCTATTCTTTTAATTTTATTTATCCGACTGTATAAATGATTTTGATATCCACACTTTTATAGATGTAATTTCTCATATGATCTATTAAACAAAATTTCAGCTAAAAATCCTTTATCTTTGAGAGAATACCTTTTTTCAATATATAATCTACAATTATCCTGTCAAAAATATCAAATCATTCAAAAAAATATCCTGTGTCCATCAACATGACAGATCATTTATCAATGCGCTTTTGCCTTCATCTATAAATGCCACAATAAAATGGTTCGATCTAATTGCAGTTTTGTATAATGATGGGCAGTATTTTTTACAATCAAACTATTGTTCATATACATTGTGGGTAAAATGGCATGGACTGGCAGATGTATCTAATTGGGTCAGGTAATTGCCCACATAAGTGTTAAGAATCCACATCAGAATATACCAGCGGTGTTTCCTTTCTCTAATTTATATTATTTAATAGTTTATGAGACAGTTTATAAACAGATCATTACTCTTATATCTAGAATAATGGTTTAAAATTCATATTTTGCTCATGACTAATTCATTTATGATTTAACTGAAAGAAATATGCCGTTATACACCTAATGATACATAACTTTTTTCAATTAGTTTTATCTTGTGTTTGTGTACAAAAAGTCTCCTTATTTCTATTATGAGTGACCATCATTCACACCAAATCACTATTCATCAGTCACGATTGCTTTCATTCACTAGAACAATCACTATTCAACATGTAGGTACCACAGTGATATGTGAAACAGGTTAGTGATGAAACAATTCATGAATCTGCTTAAGAAAAACTTATGGCGATGACAATGGATTATCATTTTATATCAGCTTTGGTCATTATGCTCCATGTACACTTCATTAAAATATTGATCATATTGAAATGGCCTTTTGAATAAATGTCCAATTACCATACTCATTTTGCTCAGTGTTTGTTATGACAGCTGAACATGTGTCATACTCTGGTAGAAACGTTCAACAAGTCCATATTTAAGTACATTGTACATGTACTTTCATAATTACCTTACTAGACTTTTTTCTAATTTCATATATTTATACCTAATTTCATTTTCTTTTCCTATGCATGCCTAGTCAGATATTATGGACCATGATGATAATGATATGGATAAAACAAACAGGTCAACTAATCAATCATGGACACACTTGATCAATCCATAAAAATCAACATATCAAAACTAACAACTGCCCGACTTTATTTCAACATCAAATAAAGGTTTTTCCAGCAAATAAAAGGGCATTTTGTGACAATCAGTGCAGGCATACATGGGGTTCGACTGTCATTGATTTTGCCATCGTCATCATATCATCGCGAATGTGAAAAATGGGTGTCAAGTGCTCACTTGTATTGTTTTAGCACCATTTTGTAGCCATTAACATGATTTGAATTTTATCAATTTTACCAGTTTTCTTTTTCTAAATAATGATTTTTCATACTTGATGACGAGATCTACTGGTAGGTCTTCTTTAAAATTAGCCAATTCTGTGAAGTCCTGTTCAGTCATACATTTATTCTAGCGATATTTCATTCACCTTTGATATAAAAATTGTAGAAAAAGAATTTCAGCTTGTTTTGAAGTATATTTCATCTTTTACTTGGAAAAACAATGCCCAGACTAAGGTGTAAACAACAAAAATTATGTTAATTGGCGTGTAAACAACAAAAATTATGTTAATTGGCATTATGTGACACTCTGCTAAATCAATAATCACATAAAGATGCTATTTTGAGATAAGCAAGGACAAATGCATTTCAAAATACACTTATTTTTAAATACTGTTATTTTTCATACTAAAAATGGAAAATAATACACAAATAATCTTAAACATTAAAAAAATATTGAAATACATGTTAAAGTACACTATGGCAGTACCTGAAAGTCCTGTTTTTTGGTTGACAATGGACCCCGGCTCTTTCGCATCGAAGAGGACTTCTTCTTCTTTTTCTTCTTCTTCTTCTTGGGTGGTCCACTACCATCACCAACATCCTCATCATAGTCTTCGTCTTCCTCTTCTAGAATCAGCAATATAACTTGTAAAGCATGTACAATATAACATGGACAAAACTAAAAAAAACTATACTTCAGTTATATATCTAAAGCACCATTTTGCAATCTTTACTTGATGAAGACAAGAATCAGATCATTGATGAAAACAAAATCATTTATTTTACCCAGGTAGACTACTATATTCACATTTAGAAATAGTTAATGACAGAAATAAACAACAACTAACCACATTCCACCTAATTCATTCACTATTTAAATCTAATAAATACTACAGATATATCACATAGTTGTTGTCTATTAGTTTCTGTTTCTTCTAGATGTTATTACATATTCAAAAACACACATCATAAAAAATAAAAAAACACACATGCACTGCATCTGAATACACAGGATTGATCATGCACAAAAAGATATTTTAAAAACGGATGCACAAACTGTAGATTACAAGATACAAATATCCATGCAAATTTATCATTTTGTCAACTAGTGCATTATATTAAGTTTTTGAAATATGGAATAAATACGGTATTGAACTCTTACATTGAAGATTGATATCTAATGCAGCATTTTACTGATGGTTTTTGAGCATTTGAAATAAATTTGTTTCAACTGTGGAAGTTTTTAAGTTAATCAGCAAATAATTTTAACAAAATCTATCCTTAAAATGGCAATATATTCGGAGGGATTATCAAGTCATAACAATGATTCAAAATTTTTATCTTAAAAAGCAATTTTTAATATGAAGCATTCTTATCTTTAATAACAATGCAAAAGAAAATATAAATCAAATTATGGATGCTTAAAAAATTAACCAAAATGCACCCTTGTCACCTTTTGCCAGTTCATTCTCATAGTCGTCATCCTTTAACTCTAACCAAGTTGTGGCTTTTCGTATTTCTCCAGTATTAAGCACACCAGATGCTATTTGTCCTAATCATTTAACAATCTTAATAGATTATATCTTTGTAAAACATGAGGAGTTTAAAAAATAAAAATAAACAAGGATTTCTAAAAGTATTAATAAATTACTTGTTATTCATGTGTAACACTTTAGTTTGTGCTATGGCTCTGTTCTTCAGCATATTTTTTCATATTTAAGAAATTCATGATTCACTCTACCACGAAAAATTTCAAATAAATTCAGCAAAATAAAGGTCACCTTCTGCATCTATATTTGGAGTCACAGCTGTGCTGACCTCCGCAGGCATGTCAAAATTATCATCATCCTGGTTTTCCATTGTGATCACGAATAGAGAGATTGCTTCGTCAATCTCACATACAGTAGCTTGCCTAGTACTCTGCAAGTCTTATTCCATGTTTGTCCACATGCTAGTAACCATTATATCCACTATACTCTGTCCACGTCTTACAAACTTGCTTAAATTTCATTGCATTATATTCCAAATAATCCTCTTCAATTGACACGTTTACATACCCATTTTTAAGTGATCATAATCGAGTTTTCAGTAAAGAATATAGTATGAGTATGTCTAGAAGGTAACTGAAGATGACAATATATAGTAACCAAATCTTTCAATTTAATAAAATATTAAGAATATGACATTTAAAACCACTATTAGGGTACTTATAAATCAATTTCATGAATCATCATAAGGATGGTGAATATCCATGAATTGGATGTTCTTTTGAATTTTGCTAGGAATGTTCATTCCTTTTTAAACTTTCTTTGTTAATAAAACCATACAGATTTTTCCTAAGTGAAATTTTTACACACATTTTTCTCATGGTCTAAATTAATTGTTTCTACTTTCAATAGATTTTTTTTAACCGTCCATAAAGAGTGACCCACAAAAAGCCACCCTATGGTAAGCCCCTAATTTTCAAAATCCCTACGTTGCAGTTTGAAATAAATTTCCAAATATTTCTATGAACTGAGCTCAGTTCTATATGGAATTGATGTAATGATTGAAAATAACTTTTGTGTTGGAATAATCCATTCACGGAGTACTTTTAAAACCTCATTCTGCATAATCTAATGATCTTTTACTTCAGGAATGTTTTACACATGATCACAATAATCCTTTTACTCCCTCAGTTCTCCTATTCTCTCATTTTAATCATGCACAACTGATACTCACATGCACAAGTTTGCACAATGAAATCAATAAGCAATATATCAAATTTATACAATTCCCGAAACATTCAGTGTGCAATTAGCAGCCTTCCAAGTAAAAATGTTCACAGCCGCAATTTGACATTTAACATTTGAACACCTTACACTCAAAGCAAATGCATTTAATGACTCTAAAAATCAACAAATTCTTTTTTTGTGTCCGATCCTTCATCCCATGTTTTCAATTCTCCATTCTAAAATCAATACTGGGGTAAGGATATTTCAATTTCACCATATGTTTGACGGAACTATTGAGCTGATAGAGCTTTTGTGGTGTTTGCAAACTTTATTCCGATAGATTTTTTAGCAAACGACATTCGACCTAAGCTGATATAAGGTTTAATTATTTATTAGATGATGTCCAGCTACGATAAGAAGGTCAAGTATTTGAAAGCCCCCTGAGATTTAAAGTGTAACTTTGCATCTGCAAAGTTAGAATGTCAGTAGTCAAAGCCAAATTTGAATTTGAGTTACATGAGCAGCTAAAAATGTTTTTTCATATAAAATTCATTATAATTATAACTAAATTATACTTCAAATATGCATCATTTACGTTTCTCCTAACTACTTTGTTCTGTAAAATTATGCACGAAGAATAATTTGAGGTGAGTGTTTCATATACTGGCACATTACAGAAGAATTCATATAATTCACTACACACTTAATACTCTAATAATGAAACTACATTCCTATTTTAAACTTCAAAAGTATTATCTTGGGCTCTTATGAATATAATAATTAACATCTCAAATGAATATCTGTATGTAAAATCTTGAACCAAATTAAGAATATTGGCGAATAATCATAAAACAAAATTGAATTTCCTGACTGAACACACATCCTATTAATGCCTATAACAATGATATTATGATGCCCACGATAATCAATGACGTATTGTGAGATCATATTTTGTGATTTCATGCAACACCTGCTATTGTAAACAAGCATTGCAGAACAGAAATTACCATTCCCAAATGCTCATGCAACTTTTAATGCTGCCACTGCATGAATGTATATCTTGTCGACATATTTTACAGGGTTTGAGATCCCTAAAATCATGGGATTTTTTCTTTACTTTTCAAGTTGAGAACACATAGTTTTAATGTAGCAAAATGTGACTAACCCCATTCCATTATCTCGACCTAGTCTTAACCACGTTGGGTATTTGAAAAGTGATGAGCTAAAGAATGGAGACAAGGTCCCGGCAATGCCAGCATGGTCAAGACCAACAAAACTAGCCTAAAACTAGATCCAGATATGGTACAGCCATGGTTCATAATATTGATTTTCAGTTTTGGTTGAAACAGTGCCTACTTCAAGGATGCAAGACTTTTTTATAAGTTTCTCATGGCACAAGTTGTGAGCATGCTCAGTCGTAACAACAGCATACGAAGAATCGAAGAATCTTCTCCAAAGCTACAATTTTGCCCAATGCGATCTTGCGTCGTACATCATCGCATGCAGTTGTAGCAGTGTGGATGGGGTTTTAGATAGAAAGTGTGACATATCCGCACACATTGTACAGATAGATAGCTTTATTTCATGCATAAGCATTTTTAAATAAAATATTATATGATACCGAGGCTCTTTACCACACAGTGGATTAAACATACAGTGTATTCCCCAAAACACTGGGAACGTAGTATTTCTTTCACATAAAAAAATTCACATGAAATACAATGTTTGTGTACACTTTAAAGGTCATGTAATAATTAAAATGTTTCTGGTTTCAACATGTCAGCCGCATGAAAAAGCTGTGTACCTTTTAAGTATAGCATACTCACCTCCACAACAGTGAAAATTCAATAGTTATACACAATTATTCATTAATAATAGTTGGAAAAATAGAATTATTTACCACTCTCCTCTTCCTCATCTAATGATTGTATTTTGTCATCATCAGTCTTATCAGATTTGTTATCTCCAGAGAATTTTTGCTTTAATTTAAACATATCCATATATGCAAGATCATAATATATCTAATCATTTATATGATTGTTAAAAATTAGTTGAATAAATTTCATGAAATGTTTCCAATATAGTAATTGACAGTAATTGACATCTGTTTGCTGCCTGCCAAATCAATGCATGAACGGGATAGTTGGGTGGACATTTAATTTTCGAAACATGCATCAAGGTCATAATCAAATCACTGACCACAGGGACCAATTGTGGTACATTGATTTCTATAATTGACATACTATTCCGGACTGCAACAGCTCTTCATCTACTATAGTTACTCAGTTTCATTTACATACAATTCAGCATAATAGTATTCTTATGACTATTAATAAAGTGTAAACAAAGTTTATATCAACAGTAGTTTGTTATGAAAGGCTTTATTCTACACGTTGTATTGGAAATAGAATTATTTGTGATCATTTGTCATATATAAGAAAATTGAGTGATAATGATTTGTGTCAGCCTTAATTGCCAAAATAATTCAAACTATCATAATTCTAATGGGCCATATCTTCAATGTTCATTTAAAGAAAAATCATCAGATTTTCTTAATAATGAACAAGCTAAAAATGATGGTTTTCATTATTCATAGGGCTCAGATATTCATGCAAAATAAGAACTCATATCAGGTTATGAAACTGGACACAAATACAGAGAATAGTTGAATAAGAGTTAGTTTAGTTAATCCAGTCGGACCCGGTTAAGTCGAATTTGAAGGGAGTAAAGTGATGACCTCGAGTTATCAGAACCTCGAGTTATCAGAAACATGTCTTCAACAACCCAATGAGCGATAATACAAGAAATATGTGTTGTGGTCGCTATGGTACTCATACTACGTGTGATGGTAAATTAGACAGTGGCTGTTCTGGGTTTTTATAACAGTATTCCGACCTTCTGACCTTGTCCGTAAACAAACATGGCTGCATACACAAAGAAACATGCTTTCTACTACGGTTTCATTGGTTAATAGTACACTTGTACAAAGCCCTTTGTCTTGACTGGTCTTTGTTACGCAAGTACTAATTCAAAGCTATTAACCGCTAGCTGTTTCTCCTTCCCGCCTGTGACGAAGGCTCTGTCAACAAACATGGCTTAAATAGCACTTCGGTGTTCGTACTTCGGTGTTAGCACTACGGTTAGAAGTTTACTACGCCTTTGTCTTGACTGGTCATTATTAAGCAAGTACTAATTTCAAAGCTGTTGACCACTAGTAAGTATCAAAGAATTAATCATAGAAGTTGACCACCCGTTCACCGGCAAATCATAGTAAGGCAGCGTTCTTTGATCTATTGTTTGGTCTGCATGTGCGCCGGTTTGTTGCGTGTAAACTACGAATATTTCGACGCTAAATTCTCATTTGGTTGAGATAAGTGGGTTAATGCCTCGAAGGGAAGTGAGATTTGGCTCGAATAACACGGGTTTCTCGAGTTAAAAGGGTCGAAATAAACGGGTTATTTTTAGTAGCAATCAATAGTAAGTTTGAAGGGAAATTAAAATGTGTTCTACTTAGGCGGGTGGTCGACTTATGCGAGCCGAGGTAAAACGGGTCCGACTGTATATTAGTTATGCTATGAAAAAAAGATATTTGTGACAATATCATTCTGAAAAGTTGAAAACTAAAACATTAACTTATGCCCTTTCATGTGATTAAAAACGTTCTTCTTCAAATTTTATCCATAATTAACCCATTACCCCTCACGTTTTGTTACATGACAG
>CM032666.1:31814975-31903319 GCA_019095985.1 Streblospio benedicti | reverse complement strand
CCCCCCAAAACCCCAAACTTTTTTTCCCTGGCTTTTGGGTTTCTTTCAAATTTAAGGTAAATTTACCGGGGGGCCCCTTAAAAAATGCCCTCTCGATGGAAAATTTTGGGGACCCCCCATTATCTATTATCTGGGGGAAATGAAGTAAAAAATTTTTTTTGAAATCAAATCCAAAAAGAAACTTTTTAAAAATTTCAGAATGTTAGATTTCCAAAAAATTTGTTTTTTTTATTTTTTTAAAAGTAAAAAACTTAAAAAAAAAAATTTTTTTTTTTCTTTTAGCTTTTTTTTAAAAGTCCCCCCCTTTTCAGAAAAGGGGGGAAAACCCGAACTGCGTCCCTTTTTTTGTGGAAAGGGGAAAAATAACCTTTTGTACTTTTTTTAATAATTTTAAAAAAATTTTTTTGGGGGGCTCTTTACCACACAGTGAATTAAACATACATGTTTTCCCCCAAAACACGGGAGCTTTTCCACAAAAATTAAATAAAATACAATTTTTGTGAACTTTAAAAGGTCATGTAAAAATTTAAAAAAATTTTCTGGTTTCAACATGTCAGCCACCATGAAAAAGCTGCATACCTTTTTAAATATAGCATACTCACCTCCACAACAGTGAAAATTCTATAGTTGTACACAATTATTCATTAATAATAGTTAAAAAATAGAATATTTACCACTCTCCTCTTCCTCATCTAATGATTGTATTTTGCCATCATCAGTCTTATCAGATTTATTATCTCCAGAGAATTTTTTGCTTTTAATTTAAACATATCAAAAATATGCAAGATCATACATATCTAATCATTTATATGACTGTTAAAAATTAGTTGAATAAATTTCATGAAATGTTGCTATACAGTAATTGACAGTAATTGACATTTTGGTTGCTGCCTGCCAAATCAATGCATGAACAAGGATAGTTGGGTGGACATTTAATTTTCGAAACATGCATCAAGGTCATAATCAAATCGCTGACCACGGGGACCAATTGTGGTACATTGATTTCTATAATTGACATACTATTCCGAGACTGCAACAGCTCTTCATCTACTATAGTTACTCAGTTTCATTTACAATACAATGCAGCATAATAGTATTCTTATGACTATTAATAAAGTGTAAACAAAGTTTATATCAGCAGTAGTTTATGAAAGGCTTTATTCTACGCGTTATGTATTAAAAAATTATTTGTGATCATTTGTCATATATAAGAAAATTAGTGATAATGATTTGTGTCAGCCTTAATTGCCAAAATAATTCAAACTATCATAATTCTAATGGGCCATATCTTCCAATGTTCATTTAAAGAGAAAAAATCATCAGATTTTCTTAATATTGAACAAGCTAAAAATGATAAGTTATCATTATTCATAGGGCTCAGATATTCATGCAAAATAAGAACTCATATCAGGTTATGAAACTGGACACAAATACAGAGAATAGTTGAATAAGAGTTAGTTTAGTTAATATATTGAATTATGCTATGAAAAAAGATATTTGTGTATATAATATATAACTAGTAGTTCAATTAATTAGTTCTTAAAGTCAACTGTCAATGAGAGTCTAAAATACGTAATACGCATAAGATTAAGAGAGCATAAGTTAATGCATTTGTAAATTCAGTGACACGAGTGTTTATGTGCACTGTACCTTCAGGTGCCTCCTCTGCATCAACCACTACAAACATGGAACTTTAAATTTCAACCAACCCTGACTCCAATCGTAGATATATACTGACAAAAACATAACGGTTTGCCATTTTATTTTGTTTTATTTCAGACTAGAAAAAAATCAAACAGACTATTCATTTTGAAAAGGTATTCATTATCCTTTTTGATAGGTTAAGGATTATTGTAAACTCAGATTTTTTCTTGAGAAATGTAATAAACAACTTGGTCAGTTATTCAGGATTGTACAGATTTGATTAAAAGAGCTATAAATTTGTTGTAATAAGCATTCCATGGAAAATATTATAATGCAATGATTTATATACCACTTTCCATCTAAAGACATACTGGTAAATATTAAAATGAGGTAAAGTAGAAAATAATTAGGAATTATTTAACACCTTAAATGCAAACCTTTCAGGATAAATTAAAATGTTTAATACCAGGACAAAAAATCATATTAAGCAATAATTATAAATATTATATACACCAACCAAAAAAGAGATGCCATTCAAGTCAAAATGAGAATGTTCTAAGTTTCCAATTTCAAAACAGTCCACAATGCCATGTTCTGTACTACTTTCTTTTGGTGACCTAGATCACTCTTATACAGTTAGGTTGTTCTCCCACCTTTTGGACGACTTGAAGGACATTTTTCTTATACCTCATGCTGACCATAATGAATGAAATAATCAAATTAGCACCTTTGCATAAATGACCCTGTAAGGCATAAGAAACCGAAGAATTTGGATGGAGCTTTCATTACCTGTGCTATCGTCGTAATCTACTTGAGTTCCACCTCCACTGTCATCTTTTGATTTACCCGCAGGAGGCGTGTATGTTAACTGGAGGTTCAGCACACACTGCAATTACAAGATTCATATAAAAGAAACAAAACAAATGATTGTTAAATACAGAGCTCTTCACCAACGTTCAATTTAAATTTATCATTACATCTGTTTAGAAGGATTGATTAAAAATGAATTACAATGTATAATGGAAACACACCTTTTAATTAAAAAATAGTCTCTGGGCTCACAAACTCTATCATGAAAAATTCTATTAATCACACAATAATATTTCAACAACAATTAAAAACATGAGACATGAGTGCCAGCGTATCATTATGTTTGTATATGTATAAGACATTCTCATGATGTATCTTTTGCTTACGCCTATGTCACGGTTGGATCCATCTACAAGTTTGAGGCTCAGTTTAAGTGACTTCTGCTTCACCAGATCCTTCATGCCCAAACTTGTCTTGCCAAGCAATCTAAAACAAAGCCCATCTGGCATAAAATATTGTGAAGAAATTTGAATTTTAATCATCAGGTACCATACATGTATTTAACTCAGACGGACTTATCTTCAAATATATGGATAATCTATTATAGGTTATTTGTATTTATTTTCATAGAAATGTTCTTGTTACACATAATGCCCTATGCTCCCGGGCCTATGCTTTGTCATATTTTACATGTGGCAGTGTAGTGTGGATGATATAAGCTGCTCAATGTATAGTTACACGTACAGGCTGCTATTTTGAATACACATACAGGCCAGTTTTGGAAGGCGAATATACATGTATATATTTTCAGGTAGTTTCATCACATCATCAGCTTTTTATTTGTTGTGTTGCTGATCATTTTTATATCACAATGCAACCACTTTGGATGATCAGATTTTCGTTTCATGCAATATATTGAATATCAGTTTGCATTATTGTTGATAAACAAACTTTTTATCTGGAGCACAATGGTCATTTTGGAAAAACTTGTTCGTATGTGGAATATCAAATCAGACATCTTTTGATTTTCCAATAGTTGAAAAAACAAACATTTTGTGCATTAATTATGATCATGTATGATGAACTATTAATCAACATATTTCACTTTCAATTAAAAATTGAACACTTTCTTTGTACATAACTACTGTTTATGTATCTGTCGTAAATAAACCTATCAATTGTTGAAGTATATCATAATTTTTCACAGCAGAACGAAGACTTTAGGTACAATTTCATGGTAGACTATAAAAACTGAGCAGATCTTGACAATGGGTAGTACAGACAGGATTCAATTATATGTTGTTGTTTTTTTTGTTCTGTCAACATAGACATATTCCATTATTATCAATCTAAATGTAATTATTGAAGTCTAGACACATGCATACTAAATGTTACATATAAATGTATTTTTCATGGACATTTACGCCACATATTTAATTTATTAATGAAGACATAAAAATAAGGTTACTGAAAATTGCAAAATGAATGGAAAATATCTGTAATTTGAAAATCATATTCATAATTGTTGGCTATAACGAAATTAAGAACAATGGTCTTGTTCATATTCATTTTTAGATGGCAGCATTTTACTGCAATAAAGTCACAACAACAATGAAATGGAAAATAGTAGTTAGATACGCAAAGCCATGTATATTAAATGACACCTATCAAATGCATTTAATGCATTGCATTTAATAGCTGATGGAAATAGATTTTGTTCAACTCAATATAACATATGTACAGCTTTTAATTTGGTCAATGTTTGATTTAATTTCTTGTCAATTTCACTTAAGAAATAATGTACGTTAGAAGCCACTCTTCTCCATATTGAAGAAGATTTAGAAAATGCTTGAGATAGCTACTATTCAGGGAAAAGCAAAAGAATGATTTAATGAGATGTTTGAAGCAAATTGAACTTAAAGGATGAATTGATGTTGATCAGCATTAAAAATGATCATAATTTGTTTTACATCCACATATATCTCTACATACAACAATAGTCATTTTCAGGTCATTCATCTATTTTTAAACTATATCATTAAGGCCATATTTCCCAATTCCAAGGCATGGTTAAAATAAAACAATAGGCCATATGTATGATGATATTACCAATTATTAGAATATAATATCTGCTTTTGAGAAGTATTTATTTCATTAAAACATTTGTAAAGTAATAAAGTCTATTCATCACACGAACCAACGGTATAGTATAGACACGTTTCACATTTTTTAAATACAAAATTTTGCGCAAAACAATGAATGTTATTGGTCTACATTTAAAAGTGCAGTATAGTTCATGAAATAATTGAGAGGCAGCCATAAATGTATAGAAATCCATGCAAGTGTTTTTCTAATGCATGCAAGCAGGTGGTTATAATCCTCACTTTCAAGTCAACATGATGGACTGCAAACATGCAGCACGGTGCAGTTACCTGTTGCGACCGATTTTCTCGTAGTCCTTCACGTTGATCTCCATCTTGTCCGATGGCTGGATCGCCGTACCTTTCAGGTCGAACTCCAGTTTCTAGAAAAGGACAACATCAATTCGCAAGAAAATTTCATTTAATAATTGGTGATAATTAAGGTTAAGCACGGACTTCATAAGAACCCCAATAAATTTTCCATTAAAATCAGTTTTATTTCGTGTAGAATATTTAAGAATATTATACATAGAAAAAAAACACTGTTCCACTTTTGTAGAGTGAGAGAAAATGTACATCATCCGTTATTCAAAATTTATCAATTGTAGACTGTTACATATCGATATACTGATGATCAGCGCTTTGCAGGAGCAAACACCCTGAACATATAGTAGAATTTCAAGACGCAACAGGTTGCAAAAATATTTGTTGGTCCAACTTATGATCTTAAAAAACAAAAAAAACAACAACAACACATAATTGCTTGCAGCTCATTCATGTAACATATACAAAAATTACCTCGTTCCATGTTGGATTAAGTTCGCTCTTCTTGTAATCAGTTTTGTTCTTTATTCCTGAAACAAATTAGTATGAAATTAAATGCCACTAATAGTAACTGAATTGTACTAGATAGGGGAGAACCACACTGCATTTTGCAGGACATTGATAATAAGTTTGCTCAACACCAATCCTATGTTCAGACAAGGAATCAACCAGCATTTTGTATTTGTTATATTATATAACCAGAACAAGAAAATCTTCCTGTAAGGATAAGGAGAAGAGAGACAAATCTCAACATTTATGTTAACAATGAATTTTCATCCCGGTATTGTTAATCAAGCTGATCTTTATCTTATTTTATATAATAGCACTGTACTGTATAGAATAATGCCGAAAATAACAAGGCCAAAGGTCTTCATCATTCAGTCTTATTACTACATGAAATGTCCATTAAGAGCAACTCAACAAAAACATTCTAACCTCATTATTAGGGGCTTTATCTACCTCAAATCCTATCTAAAAGGAATTTCCCGGTCTTCTCATAGTTCTCTTAATGAACCAAACTTGCAGTTAGTATGTGCCTCTTTCATAATGAGATGCACTTCCTTTATCACATATAAAACATATAATCAAATAAGTGTATACCAAAATATAGTGAATTTATTTGCACAAATACCGACAAAACTTTAGCCATTGTTGTTTTTCTGCCGAATGGATTTGTGGGTAATTTATGACGCTTAGTAGTGAACGAACGGTCTAACTCCCACTTGAATGAACGGCAACATAATATCCTATAACTTATAAACCACATCTCCAAAATTCTTGAAATTTGGGAGGATGATTTCAATAACATAGACCTTGTATATCCTTTAATCTGATAATTTGATAATGACTGGATCTTTTATAATCATCGTTTGAATTTACTACACAATCACAATGTGACGTCACATTGTGACTCGCAAGCTCCGCCCCTTAATCTAGATCTTAGATCTACGAAATACTCAACTCCACGTCACAGCGAGACACGTGATAGAGTGCAAACAAGCACCTGCTACTGCAGTATTTGAACCATGCGGCAGATACACGTTCGTCTGTTGGCCAAATATGAAGGGGTATTTTGTCCACCCCTGCTTGTGTGCTGCAGCCACCCACACGGCATCTTCTAGGCATATTTGTCAAAATCTGTCGTGTTCAGTATTTATTTGTTTGTGTTTTCTTTACAATGTAGTATTTGTTTGTGCTTTCTTTACAAAGTAGTATTTGTCTTTGATTCAACGTTCACGTGGAACGTCAAGCGTTTGCCGTCGGAAATCCCTGCAGTATGTGGAGTAAGTTCAAAAGGTCAAATCCTACGTCACGTCGGGCAATTTGCATATGTAATTACTATATTTGTAAATTATTAAAATATTTATTATAAAAAATCTGGATGAACACAAAAATAAAACAAGACACATATTTTAATTTATTTATTAGTTTTCTACACTTAGGCAAACGCCTGGCTGGAAGAAAAATTGCCATGATATGAATGAAATATGTATCATTTCTAGTCAAAGTTTACACAAGTATCTCTTTGCCATTGTTCAATGATATGTAAACAGAAGTAAGATTTGATCTATGTACAATACCATAGAAATGATAATAAATAATAGTATAGCTACTCAGTATCGGTTCATATGCCCATAAGACAAGTATGAAGTATGGGTGAATTGAAATGTGATCTAAGTGCCACTTTCACTTATATGTAGAATTCAATGCGGAATATGTAAATTTATAGAATGTATAGGAAATGGGTTGCAGGTTTTATTTCTGACCATGCCAAATTGTAGCCAACGTAAGAGTAATAAATAACATGGCAGCCCTCAGAAAGTAGCTAACTCGTCAGGATGTCATCGTAATTGCTGATAATACCCAGTGTACACATTTCAGAACACATAATTGCACCTTGTAGAGTAATCACAATTAGTAGCGTTATGATCCAGAGAAAAATAGAAAAAAATAACAAGAACTAATGGGAATCTAAAGATATGCATCTGCACATTATGATGATGCAACAAATACCACCCCCACAATCGCCTACAGAAAATCTGAACTTCAAGAATTTGGTTCCAATGATCTTTGGCTGCATAAATCTTTATACCCTCCCAAGTGCACCAAACACTGATGATGTCTCTGATAATGCATGTATATGCCACAATGTTTGCTATTGCTGTAAAGAATTTGCAGAGTGGAGTGGTGACATTGACTATAGATTTCCAATATTGCATTGAAACAAAGAATAATTTTAGGTTTATTATAGTGTGGTATTTGGCATTAAGAAGTGTCATTACAAATTAGTTGTAAATAAGGATAAATATGGTTGTTGTGATAGCATTTGTGATCACATATTTATACTACCATGATATAACAATTAAAAAATTGATATTAACTACACTAATTCAATATTACAATGGCTGGAAATGATATCAATTTGTGATACGATTAAGGGTTGATTTGTACCCAACCCCACAGCACCACGATCACAGCCAAAACGTCATGGGGCCCCTGAAGAAGAGCAATAGGCATACCACCATTGGCACGATTTTTGACATAGCATGGAAAAATAACGACTGTAATTATCTTAAGCTAGGCTCATGGCAGAGCTTCATGAGGATGGGATGTGTAATGAACTGAATCATCATGAACTAAGCCTAAGGGCATGAAAAGCACATTATTCAAGAGCCCAAATAAACAGTCATAAAATTGTGAACAAGCCAAGTATAAATTTCAATATTAGCTCATCAATAAAAAGTCTTGACCTCGGACTATAAAAAGGTTGTATAGAAGTATTTCTCTACGTATATTAACTAAATTTAGATACGTTTCTCACTGAAGTTATTACATGATCATAGTATAAAAGGGTGGAACATCCTTGTTATAACCTTTGTCATCATTTGAGGTCTGTAAACTAAAACTTGCACATAAAAACGAAGAGGATTTCCTGTCATTTCACGATCACGATCCAAGAATTTGACACATGAAGACTTTGTGAATCATTGAAATTTACGACTCTTTTGTCATAGATGACGTCTGCTTGGAGGGCACCAGACAACATGGCCTGGGGTATAGAGGTTTTATACACTGATTCATCTGCCGCACCAGCCAACACCGGCTAGCATACTCTCATGCAAATTCATTAGTTTTAGCATGTTAAATCAGTGATTTCATTACTTGAAATAAAATGTTGTAACCAAATCACTTCATATAAGAAATATAATGTTGGTATTCATTAATATCTTCCCTTGCAATGCTCAAAAGAAGATACTTGGTTAGTCGTTTCTGACTCTCCATGTCATGCTAACAAAACCAAAACTAAAACAAAATAAAACAAACAATAAACTTCTAATAATAGTGACTTCATGTCATGGTGTACATGTATATGCATTCATTAGTCTGAAGTCACTGTAAAGAGATATCACACATTTCTCCTCTTTTGAAATGTTGTTTTCACATAATTGAATGAATATAATTAGATTACAGTAGAACCTCTTTATCAGGACCACCTTTGGGCCTAGTGTTAGCTGTTCTCAATAGAGAGGTGGTCTCTATACAGAGGTTCATTTTTAGCTTTATTAGAGATTTGGGCGCATGAAAAGTGGTCTTATTAAGAGGTGGTCTCATTATAGAGGTGGTCTTAATTGGAGGTTCTACTGTATGATTTTCTTACTATTAGTTAAGTTTAACTTACCACTCCATTACCCACATCTTTTACTAACAACTACTCATTTACTAAACCTGAGTAGTCCTTAGGTCAATCCTATTTGCACTGATAGGACGGTATCATTGGTTTTGGCATTGCAGATGAAGTTTGCTTGTTGCAGAGCACTGAATATATGCTCGTAGTTTATGAGCACTGAATAAAGGCTAGAGAGTTTAAATAAAAGTAAAATAATGTTTTGAGTGTCGATGACTTTAGAAAAGTGAAATCTTACACAAGTTCGTGATCTTCTACAATGTTACTCCAAATAACAAACTTCATATCACATCCTTGACAGAGAAGCTAGGGCAAGATATCATAAGTCTCAAATGTCTTTCAAAAACGCATCTTAAAATACATCATCTAGAAATTCTATACATATACAGAACAGGTTTGGGCAATTGAAAAGTTTTGCTGAATCATGAATAGACTTCAATGATTCTAAAATTATTAGCAACCTATGAATATCTACAAATAATAAATATCTGTGGCTTTGTAGCTTAAAAAACCTTTTGGTGACATTAAACTTTATCAATGGCGACTCATAGTCAGGACGATTATGTAGAATGGTAAACATTTACATTGACACACTGATAATGTTCTCGTTTATAGGCTAATTTACTGCCCACTTCATGCAGCCTACAAACAATGAATAGGAACAATTATAGCAAGGTTATGAACTTGTGATTACTCAACTGGCCAACAAAAGCAAAATTCGTGGGTTATGAATTATTGTCAATGGGCAATGATTTATAGATCTTCATTGCAACCACACTTGATATTTAACTGAAGAATCCCTGGCTTCTTAGTCCTGATTAAAAATAACACTAGATCATTGGAAGATTCTTTTCTAACAGATTAGATGAATAACATACCAGTTTCTATTTCTTGAAAATTGAAGATGCCATTTATGGCATAATAATTATAAAGCGCCCAGGTGTAGAAAACAGTGTATTCAGACATTCATAGGTTATAGACCGGGAAACATCAAGGTTTAGAGATTTGGTGCAAATATTTTTTTATAAAACGTTTAACCAAACTTGCAGCCTTTTACACATACCAGTTTCTATTTCTTGAAACTTGGAAGATGCCATTTATGGCATAAAGCGCCCAGCTATAGAAAACATTGTATTTAGGCATTCACGTGTTATAGACCAAGAAATATCAGGTGTTTTTATTAAAAGACATTTAACCAAACTTGCAGCCTTTATCTCATTGATTGTAATATAAAGAATTCAAATTTACTCATAGGCACTACATTTGGAAGAATCTCACATTTATAAGATATTATCAAGCTAGAAAACCAACTACCAAGATCTCTTAGAACAATTCTGTGACTTATGGATTAAATATCAACGTATATTGTTTAAAATAACGATTAAAGTGATAAATACAAGCAATGTCAACATCACAAACAATTTTGTGAACATATTGGGTCTGCTATATTACCAAGTAGCTCTAAGAAAACCGCCAATGAAAAAGCAATGAAAAAGCGCATTTATGACAGGCACCAATAAATGTCTTGACCATCATTCAAGCCTAACATACACTTTTCAATATATCTAAGTGAATCTGTTTTTGTTTTTTTTAATGTTTATTTTAACTAATCATCCTCTGTTGATTTACACTAACAAAGTATAAAATATGTATTACTGACAATAAAAAAGGTCATTGTGGCAAAAGTGTGTCAAGCACAAGTACATGTACTCTATCAATACTTCTAACTACTTTCATGTATTGAAGACTACCTTTTTCTAGGCATTTTTTTATATACCTTCAAACACTTAGTCATGAAAACTGATATCCTACCTTTGATAATTGATGGGACAGACATTGTAATGAGCTGTTTTTAGGGCTAGTAGTAACACAGAAAATGTTTTGTTATAGAATAATATTTGTATTCAATAAATGCATACTATCATATCATTATCAAAATGCTCTTCCTGAGATTTACAAAAGGGACCTTTCAAAACACTGGATATGACAGTGTGAATGACTTACAAAATCAACATTTCTTGCATATTAGTTTTTATACATTGAAAATGGACAGATATCATATTACATAACTCACTGGCTACACAGTTCGGCCCATGGTGAAACGGATTAGATGTGCGCTGCTTAGGTTGAAACTTCTTTATAAAAAAAATTAAGTTCCAGACAACTAAACCTAATTCCAGTGATATATGTACATCATCACACTTAAATTTGATTTTTGAATAATCAACATTTTTAGTGTAAATACTAATTAACTGAAACTAACTAAACCCTGTCAAACAAACCAGTACTTTAAATATACTAGCAGGAATATTATTCCTGATACTAGTAATATCGGAATGAAGAAATAAGTTGTTTTTCTTATAATCAATTTTTATCAATACTTGTTTGTTTATCCACATTACAGACCAATTTGTTTATTGTTGCTGTTAACCAGCATAGTTATGCATTGGCAAATTGCATTTTACAACCTGCGATAAAGATAGAGAACATAGAGTAAGTCATACTGTTTGAAGAAAGTTCACACAAATGTAAGATTCTGTATTTGTGTGTATAGCTATGTACTGTTATACATGGAAATAGAAAATAGAAATGGCACTTATTAAATGTCTGTGTACACTTAATAAAGCTTGAAAACTTGAGCTTCAAGTGGTACCATATAACAGATAATCGACTTAAAAATATGAATACAGATTTGTTCACAACTTGTTAATATTATGTTTGTAACTTACACTCATATTCAAGAAGTTGAAGGAATTAAAAACCATGGATAATTGGATATAATAACCTTAAAAAATCAGGAGGAAAATCATTACAAGGGAATGCAGTAAAAAAAGGTTCATCACGAATATCAGAACTGTCCAATCTTTTATGACAGATAAATATTTACACAGATACCTACTAGAGGCTATTGAATTTTAGGTTTCAAGACATTCTATGCTCGTGGGATAGACAATAGTACCTTTAATAAATTAATATGTTTGTACTTTTCACATAAAAATGGTGTCCATAATTTTATTTTCAAACTGATACTTTGGTTATCATGACCTACAAAAGATAGTGGGTTTCTAAAACGTTTGAATATCAAACAAATACCAATTTGCCTTTTTCATTTTTCCTGTGGACTCCATTACGTGTAAAAGTTTGATGAATTAATTTCCTTTCTCATAGATAAAACTAAATCTTCATTAGCATAACATTGATATGGTATTTCTAGCAATGAATACGATTTCATGAAATATGGATTCATATCAAAGTTAGATTGTGAGACTTAATTGTACAAAAATGAATATTATAGTTAGATTGTAAGACTTATTTGTACAAAAATGAATATTATAGGGGTCTCAAATTGAAAAAAGTATACCTTTATGGACAGGAGCAGGCTTTAACTTACAAATGGTATAGTTATATTTAAATCATGTAAGCATGCCTACCATTGCGGTAACTTACATTATTATTAACATTTACCATACAAAAAAGTTTCAGAAGTCTGAAGCATGTATAAAACAAAATTGCTGATGATGTTGAATTTGCATATTCAAAATGTGTGCAAATTGAGAAAATTGACGAGACATGCAACCATCTAAAATGTATCTTTTTTCCAAATGTATTTTAGAAGCTTAGCCAACACCTAAAATACTACCACTATGTATAATGGTTCATGTTAGTTCAAATGATTACACTATTTATCTAAGGCCCGCATGTTTTTATCACAAAATTATACCATAATGGTAGATCAACCATTGGAAATATTTCTTTAGCTAATTGTAAAATTAAAATCATTCACAAATAAAATCTTAATTGACAGAATTAAAGGTTTTGATTTCCTTTCCCTTAAAACCATAATTCTATAATTTAGCATTTTTTTCAGTTACTTTAAGTCATCTAAAATTGGTCATCTTAATAGCAATTGTTCACACTTAAACATGTAAAATTTGACTTGACTTGATTCTATTTCATTATATTGACTTATGCTATAATAATAATTCAATCATTTCAGTTCAGCACTCTAAAAAAATCAATTTAATCTTACAGAAATCTCGAATGATTTATTCCCATTGGTAAACATTCCTAACTTTTAATAAAGTTAGTAAATGTTGATCTTAGTGGCTTTTTCAATAGTACAGAAATGATAAGATAAAAGTGAGTACTCTGTC
Source organism: Streblospio benedicti (assembly GCA_019095985.1). Classification (NCBI taxonomy): domain Eukaryota; kingdom Metazoa; phylum Annelida; class Polychaeta; order Spionida; family Spionidae; genus Streblospio; species Streblospio benedicti. Next base: position 31,890,060 of record CM032666.1, on the reverse strand, counting down.
TTGAGTATTTATGCATAAAAAGTCTTGACTCAAGGATGTATGTACACTAGACCACTCCCAAGTAAAAGTTTCTTACCTTGGAATTCAATACTGACATAAGGATCACTTTTCCCAAATGTCTCAGCATTTGGTACATTAGTGGCATTGATAACAAAGACTGTCAAAGACATCTTTGTTTTTCTATCCCCACTTCAAATTACTAATGCATGTTTTAGCAAATGAGTATCCCTGATTTTCAAGCAGTATCCACACCCCGCACTTAGCGGACTGTCAATCAAAATGTGATGGATAAAAGTGCCGGCTTTATCAATGGCGCCTCCTTGCGGCAGACACTCGAAGTAAACGTGTGTAGGTTGATCCAGATGAGAATTTAGGGGCTCCAAACAATGTGAGGAACTAATGGGAAAGGCACCGTGGCAAACGCTGATGGCACTTTTCTGCATGTGTTAGTCTATTGTGGTGACATTGGTGTTTGGGGGAAAGGGGGGGAGGTCTTACCCTTAAAATATAATAAAGATTTATAATGTCATGATCGACATAACAAATCATCATGCTCAGTTATAATGTTACTGAAGGATGATGTGAATTAAAGCAAAGAAAAAATCATTACCTAATAATAAAATAACTTGTCAATATGTTCTTGAAAATGTCAAATATGTGACCCATAAATATACAGAATTTTGAAAGATTATGACCCAAAAATATAACGGATGGGGAAATTATGACCCTAAAGTTAGATGGACGGCGCAAAAAGGTACCCCTATCTGGTGGCACATTTGTACTGGTGAGGACGGGTGAGCGAATAAAACATTATTGTATTCATTCTTCCAATTAATCAAATTGTGAAAATCATTAATTGATATAAAGACTTACTCAAATAGCCTCATTACGGAGGTGGTCTTGGAAATAAATGGTTTACTAAAGGGGTGGTCCTCATTAAGAGGGGATTTAACAGGAATATTGCACCCTTGTATGAATGGAATATTCAAATTGAAACAGGCATGAAGAATTTTAGTTGGGCTCTTTAAAAAAAAAAAAAAAAAAAAAAAAAAAAAAAAAAAAAAAAAAAAAAACGTGTTGCGGACTGAATACATATCAGTTAAAACTAGGACTAAGAAAGTGACCTTTACAGCTTCAATTCAAGACATCAAATATTTTAGGATTTCAATTGTTTCTACAATTTTTAAAAACTAATTAGGCATATTTGTTTATCTTTAATTTATTTTTAATTCTGAAATAAAATTAAAAACAAAACAAAAAACAAACAAAACGCTAGAAATGACAACTGAACGCTAAAATTTGTCGGTAGCCTCAATTGATTGACACCTGTCAAAGTAACACGTGGGTTTATTTACACCGCCTCGTTTTGAAGAATGACGTATTGATGAGGAAATAATCTGAAGAATATAAATAATAATGGGATTATTTGGTCAAGGCAAGAAAAAGGACCCAAAGGAATTGGTAAATAGAATTTATTTGACTTTAACAATAAATACTTCGCTAATAAGAGTACATGTTAAAGTCGATTTAAGCTTCGATTTCATAATAAATGAATTTTTGTGGGTGTAACCGTTTCGATAACCTTACAATATCGCCCACAGATGTACACAAAACTTTTTACAGCACGACACTCGGATGTGGTCACTATTTGCTCGACTATCTGTGATGGACGAGTTGTCTGTGGAGTTGACTTGAGACTGTAGGCATTCTAATCAATTGATCGTGGCTTGTTCACTCCCGTGAGTGTTAGGAATAGTTACAAATAGGAATAGAAAATATGCCTAGGCCCTAGTAGCCTAGGTCTAGAGCAACAGTAGCTAAAACCGGCCATGCACATAAACAGTGAATTTTACATATGACATGTGTACGGCCGATCATTTTTGACTGTTACTACCCTGAAACCTCATGTACAAAGATGCACATGGCATCATCATTGATGCAAAAGATATACCATTTTAATATGACAGATGTGAAGCAAATGTGGTTAGCATGTGTGCTAATATTCTGATGCATAGTCACAGATTTAACTCTGATGTGTAATTTTATTTGTATACAAAATAAATTTGTGACTTCTGGTTGACTAATGGGATTGTTTAACCTTGATTTAGGTTCGAGAATGGAACAGTAAATTACGGAAAGAAGGAAGACAGTTGGACAGGCAAATTCTATGTAAGAGATTTCATTTTAAAGATTTTGAAATTTAAATTGATTCAATCATTGTAGATATGTTCTTAAAAAAGATTGAACTAAAGTTTCTCATGAAAATTTGTTTTATATGTAGCAATAAAACGAGAAGAAGATAAGATCAAAAAATCTCTGAAAGATGCAGCAAAAAAAGGTCACAAAGATGTGTGCACAGTTCTGGCAAAGGAAGTTGTTAGATCTCGAAAGGCCCAGAACAAGATATATACTGCAAAAGCACAAATCAAATCTGTTGAATATGGCATGAACCAACAACTGGGTAAATTTTTCCTACATTACTTTTTCTCAAATTGTATTCTAATTTCTTACATGACAGTTCTTAAGAATTTTAAATATGAAGTAGATGTGAATTGTATCACTTTCGCTTTGCTGTAAACCTTGCAGACAAATGAAAGCTGTCATTTCAACAATATCATTAATGTATGAAAACATTCTTGAAAAATATTTCATTATCTTTCTATTCAAATTCTAACTATCCAAAAAATGTGTTACTTTCTGAATATTTTTTGTAGTTACATGTATTTATATGATATAGTCTTACTTAAAGTAGCCCATGTGTAAAGCCCTAAATTAATTATAGGTTAAAAAATGAATTTACTAATTTTTGATGATTCATGGTTAGTTAAATATACACCGTGGTTCTATTCCTTATAATAGGTTTGTTGAAATTGAGGAATATTTTTGTACCAGCCTACCAGGAAGTCTAGCTCTTAAAGATATTTTTTTTATTGTGATCTTTATGTGACAATGTTTTGGCTTTTAGATAAATTGATGACTTGGTGAAAGATTTAAATTCTTTATCAAAGGTTATTCTAGATAGTTTGAGCTAACTGAGCAAAATACTTTTTTAAAGCGGCTCTTAAAATATCTGGATGTCTTGAAAAAAGTGGTGAGATCATGAAATGCATGTCTGCCTTGATAAGAATTCCTGAAGTTTCAAAGACAGCTCAAGAAATGTCTCGAGAAATGATGAAGGTTTTTCTATTATTTTTTTATCTGAAATTAAAGACTTATTGATGGACAGTGACCTTTTTGTTGATAAAAGCAAAATCTTCACATTGGTTTTTAACTTCTATGTGATGTCCTGTCATTCTATATCTGTGTATTTTGCGTATAGCTTCTAGGATTTTGTTTTTCTTTAACTTATTTTCGATGTACATGTAACTGATTGCAAGCTACTCCTTCTATTATCTTCAATTCCCTTTCATTTCCTCTCTCATATTGAAAAACATTTACCATTATCATTTTGAAAAGTTGTTACTGCTACATTTGTAGTATTTTTGTATGTCAAGTTTAAAAGAAAAAACAGCTGTAGGTTTTGAAAATACTCAATTTATTTTAATCTTATGTCTGCATGATTTATTATTTCGTCATTGATGTTCATTTTCAGGCGATATGTGCTTTTAATGCAGTGGTTCGTGCATGCAACAGTTTTATTATCTTTATTTCTATTTGGTGTTTGATGTGTGCATGTTGCTATTGTGTGTAGCCACTCTGCGGGTCTCTGGCTGCCTTGAGAAGTCAGCTCAGGTGATGGCTTCAATGAACCAGCTCATAAGGGTCCAGGATGTTCAGCAGACAATGATGGAACTTAGTAAAGAGATGATGAAGGTATATTGAAAGACAAGAATCAAGTCTCTCACGGGATAATGCAAATTCTTCATGCTATAAGTGTCTAGAGATAGGTTGCGATATATACGAATATTTGTGTAAAGTATTTTTCCCATAAAGGCCATATATAGGAAGGAATAGCTTGATTAAAGGCAAGATAAATATTTCCAATGTTATGTGCTCGGATATTCATATCACGCAATATTTGATACTTAGTGATACTAATATCAATATAATAATTAAAAGATCGTCCATTAAGATGAATTTTATTTTATTCAATCATTTGTCTCCTAAATTATGCAGTGTTATTTATTAGCATAACAAATGCAGGTAGTAAGAAGTTAGTTCCCAGATTTTTGTGTTTGAATTTCATTTATTGAAACATAGTGTACATTATGAATAGTAATGACGAAAAGAAAAAGTAATGTTGTGAATTTGTTGTCAGGCCGGCATCATTGAGGAGATGATGGAAGATACAATGGAGATGATGGAGGATGGAAGTGATGAGCTGGAGGAGGAGGCCCAAGAGGAAGTGGACAAGGTGCTCTTTGAACTCACAGCAGGTATGATATGCAAGAAATCTAAACAATTCCTCATTGTTCTACATTTAACATTATTATGATAACATCAAAATAGTTATACTAAATACAGATCTTAGATAGCATTACATGCACTAGTAAATCTGCTTGCAGCTAACATTTAGAGAATTGCATTCATATGATAATACCGAAAAGAAATTTTTAAATTCATCAAAGTGGGGTTTCAAATATGAACTGAAACTCTCTACATATTATGTACTTTTAATCCAATGATACATGTTTTGAATACAGGTGAGCTTGGCAAAGCACCAGCTGCAGTTGATGACTCATTACCTGAGACAAGTGGAGCAGCAGCAGCTGCAATCGAGTCCAGTGATGAGGAAACGGAAGAAATGCAGGCACGACTGGAAGCACTACGGACTTAGTTTAGCCAACTATCACGCGAGTTTGGTCTTATAAAATCGTAGTCCTGGTGAATATATGGACAGAATTGCCCTCGTTAGGGAATAACAGGAATTGCATACTTTCTTGTTTATTTCAAAATGTTCTATCCAGTTTCCTTTTTCACAAAGACTGTAGTGCACAGATATCATGCTTCTTTGTGCTGTGAATTCTGTAACATTTAAACTGAATTTAAAGAGGCGAATCAGAACATGGACTCCAGCATTGGAGAGTTTGGAATGAGGGTCAATCAGTTTCTTAACTTATTGTTTCTATATTTTTATACTGTTCATTACAGTTATTATTAGAATATAAGAAATATCGATATGTGTTGTTAACTTCAAAAATTGTGATAGAAATTTCACTTGCTTGCTGTTTTAGATATCATGTCTTAATACTATAAAATAATAATCGAATATGATATGAGATATATGTTCGAATTTAAGGAAATAATTAAAATTTGAACATTGGTATACTTGCCTTTATAGGAATATTTCAATCACCAGAATGATTGTCAGGTGTTAAGTTTTACCAGACTTAAAAAAGGGAAAAACAACGTATTAGTAAAATAGATTGGAATTGTATAATACATGTAGTTAAAACATGCATGATATTTTTAACTTGTCAAACATTTTTGAGTAATATATTTAAAATCTTTTGCTGTTGTATTCTTTTTTTTTCTGTTGTTCTAACTCATATAGGTTTCATAAATGTGTCAAGAAGAGAGTATGAAAGGATACATTTGTACCATATATATCATGACAAAATTGTGGTGTTTATAAACCCCAAAAATATTTGTATCTGCCAAATTTTAATTTGTTTAATTGTAACACAAAATGTTAAAAAGGAGTTATATAAATCCATGAGCAATACATACAGAAATACTGAGAAGCAAATATAGCAGCTAAGATAATTCTTAAAATAATCTCTTAAATTGCTTATTCTGAATATCAAAATGTATATTTCTTGCTAAAAATTCTGTGAAAACAAACAAATGGTCAAATGTATCATATTTTAGTTTCTGTGATGTTCTGCATTATTAATTTACTTGGAATTCATGTGAAAGAAGTTTTGAATCCCAAGTTTTCAAAGATTTATTTTTACATTATAGCAATAAGATCGTCAAATCACTGTCAGTGTCAAGTGTTTGAATTTAATTATATAACATTTTGCTGTGCAAGGGCGTGATGAGTGGACTATATGTAACTAATGATGTAAATATATGCACAACTTACTCTCTACAGGTCTTTTTATCTTTTTACTACAGTCCACAATCTGCATACATGTAGTTTTTCTTAATCATTTTACAACGAATTGTAAAAGTGATGTAGGGGATTATTGGGATAGTCAGAGTTGAAAAACATACTCTTGTATATCGTGTAGCAAACTCAATCCGTATTAAACCATGTGTTCATGATATTATCAGAAAAAGATCAAGAATTCTCATATTATATTTTGAAATTAGACAAATTTTGCTTATTCTAAGAGGAAAGTGTAGAAGCGCCAACCATAAATGTATTTAAGAACAGGCTTGATAAGCAATGGGAAGATATTAAATTTGTTGTGTAGTTTAGAAATTTGTATACAGTAGAACCTCCAATTAAGACCACCTCTATAATAACCATTGAGACTACTTTAAGTAGGTCTTAATAGAGAGGTTCTACTGTATTATCATGTAGCATTGACATCATTTTGGTTGGTTACATGACTGCAAAACCTACAAGTGTAATGATACTATAGAATATCATAGAGTATACTGTAAAAATCATGCCAACGTATTTTTAAAAAAATCACAAACAAGTGTGATCATGCTACTTCTCACTTGGTATTTGCTATCTACACCTCGATATCTAGCCTTATCTAGGACTAGGATTAAATAGTCATAGGCCCTATAGTCTATCCTAAAATCATGCATTCTAACTTTATTAAATCTTCTGACTGTGCTGATGAGTAAAGAGGCCGTTGTGTAATGTGTGTAGATCTACCTTGATTTTCTAATCGAATGCACTGTCGCGGAAGAAATGAAGAGGGAAGTTGCTTTTCAAAAATGTGACTTTAAGACAACTTATGGATAAAAGCGTATATTCTAATTCGTTAGACGATGACAGCTACCAATATAGAAATCATAGAATTTCATAGACCCCTAGCAAATGATAGAAATCTTTTTGTGTACAATATTCCAAGTACTTTTGAAGAAATGGAACTTTATGTAGGTTCTCAATGTTGACATAACTTTATAAGTCTACTTTAGCCCCAAACTTGTCGCGATCTATATATTCATGATATATAGTTGTATAAGGTATACATACAATGCTACAGTTTTTGTAGCTAGAGTCTACTATGCTTTACTGGTGAGATCACCCTATCTGCACGAAGGCCATGGTGTCTGCATGCACGAGTGAGGGCTAGCGAACGAATGCAGGCTAAGACAGTATATTAAAGTGCAGAAAAAGGCTCATTGATTTCACCACTAAAATATATCATTTCCCCTTTTCTCATTTATTTAACTGGGTTGTTTTAATTTGAAAATATTTCTTAAACTTCATCTCGATATAGAGCTAGATCACCAATTGCTAAAACGGGCCATGCACATAAACCGTGAATTTAGTGACCTCTATAACAGGGAGTTAACAGGGAGTTAACGTCATGTGTAAAATTCAGCTGGCAGAACTGTGCGACTGATGCTTTAGAGGGTTAGACGCACTGTTCTGCCCTACACACAATCTATGAATTTTATGTACCACGTACGTGTGTCCCCGTTGTAGTGGTTACCAAATTTTCCGTCTTACGCAAAATTCATGGTTTATGTGTATGGCCAGTTTTAGTGATTGGTGATCTATGATGCACACAATTAAGCCTGGATCAAATGTTTACTGTAGAAATTACGCCTAAGTTAGTAATCACCAATCGCATTGCTCGGCCATATACACAGTCCGTGAATCTTACGTATGACGTGAAATTTGGTAACCTCTATAGCGGGGAGTTCACTTCATACGTGCAATTTATGAACTGTGTGTATGGCGGACAGTGAGATTGTTGCTCTACAGTACTTCTTACAACCTCTTAACCAGACACGTTTTGAAGGTAGTTTGATATTCGGTAAATTGAGATGTCCGTAGGAGGGAGTGTTTGCGGTGGGCAAATCTGTGGGGAAAAAATCGGAATATGCATTCGGTTAATGGAATTATTCGGATTATTGAAGATATGGCTAGTCCTAAAAGGTGCTGTACTGCAGTTTTAATCTAAATGCCTATGTTCAATTGTATTCATAAACATGATAAAGTTATGATCAGTTATAATCCTGAGATCCGGGCTGCAGTTATACGTTTTTTTGAGACCAACATATTATGTGCGTGTCAGTCTCAATATGTTGGATATACTATATGTTTGGCTTACAGTACAATGTCTCATTATTTATAGTGAATAGTTTTATGATAATGTGGAATAGTAATGTCTGCATCTATGGTATACTTAAAGGTTATGCTCAGTGGCCGAATAAGTATGCTTGTAGAGAAGCATTATGATGTCGTCAGTGCATTCTGAAAGTTTCTTTCATCTATACAGCATATTGAAGTATGTAGAGCAATCTAAATACCACACAATAAGACGCCGGCATATACCCAACAAAACATGAGAAGTTGCAAAATGTCAACTGAATGAGTTTCGGCAGATGTAACTTGCGCAGTGCACGAAAGAGACAGCCTATCTCTCCCAATTTAAATGAGATGTCTGTCGTTAGAAATACATGATATGTCTGGCGAAAATCATTCGATTATGCAAGATCACGTGACCCTGTGTTTTAGTTAATGAGATGGCATGATATTTTTAAAGGCGAACTATGTATTAAGTGTGAAAAAGTGAATATAAATATTATTTTCATCACATTTGCAATGGATAAAGACATCGTCTATTGAAACTGGATTTTACAGAACAAATATTGTTTTGGCTGAGCAATATCTTTAAGGGCATACTAGTCAGTGAGTACCTCTGTTGCAAGCTCATGCATTTAACATGATGCGTGTCCCAGCTGCAGGCAGCGCCAAGTTATAATACCACATTATTTACCCTCACTTCGTTCGGGTAAATCAGACGTCAGCATACTCAATTTCCCGATTGACACTCCCCAATCTTGTGGTCAAATCCTACATATCACCCTGTAAGTCCATCTAAAATTAGAATCAATATTTTGATGATTTTAATAGAGTGTCTACAGATTGAGAATGTAACATTTATTTATTTTAGATTTTAATAGAGGGTTTACAGATTGAGTATGTAGGCCTAGATTATCTAACATTCATACATTTTAAGACATCGTTTTCATTACTGGTAATATACCTATGATTTATTCTAACAGGAATTTCTTCACAGAAATTTTTCACAGTATGGACTTTTGTATGAAATTCAAATAATGAACAATACTAATTTGTTGGAGACCACATCCTCAACTGGTCAAGACACTAATGATGGGGCTAACCAATTTGCATTTGTAAAGTTTTATTCAAAAAATGCGGCACTAAGAGCAAAGAAAGAGCTAACGGGCAGAATGTTTGTGAAAGGGCAGCACATCAAGGTAATATTTTCATTTAGATCTAGTACAAAAGTTTTTTTTTTTTTAAATACTACAGTTTATGTTTGAAGCTTTGAGGCAACCCAAGTTCATCTACCTTTTGTAACTTTGATAACTGGTGGTATTTTTAGGTAAAATTTGCCAACAGAAAAAGTGTATGTGAAACAACAAATCTATATGTCTCCAAATGCTATGAACTTGCAAACTACTACCTGGGATATAATGGCTGGTCTTCTAAAATCCTAACAGTAAGTATACTGTGTTTTATAATATGCATCTATTTTTGAAGTAGATCAATGGTGGTCGGTAAGGGGCACATACCACATATATATTTTCTTAAAAATGCATTGCCACATCTTATATGCTTTTTGGTATTGTACTCTAAGGCAAATCTATTGAATCTTTCTCTAGCCTGCGTTGCCGTCTGCCCGTGCATGAGCCCACACGTATAATAATGCTTCCAATTAAATCTTACTTATATTAAATGTATTTTTTTTCCATTAAAATTAGAGAAGTATTATTTGAAATAAGTACAAGCTATACTTGTAAATTTTATTTTATTTTACTGTTAGATGCGCACAGATGAAACGGAGGAGAGTAAAAGCAGCAACATAATCAGATATATTTGTGCTTTAAGAATTGAACTTTTGAATCACAATTTGCACAGTGAAGGTATAGGACTTGGGGAACAACAGTGGAATCCAAATGGTATTTTTTCACACTGTATAATTATTATAATTAAATCTATAATTCAAGCATGTCGTGCAAAACTTGATTGTTCAGAACAAAAAATAACCACTTGATTGTTTTTTTCAGATCATGCCAATAGGGGGTTATCATTGTGTAAAGCCAAGAAACAAGCTTTTCGAAGGGCCATGGAAGCAGCATGGTCAAAGGTTTGTTGTCATAGTAGAATTCTATATTACTCAGTATATTATTGTTGAGTGAAATTATAACAAATGGATGTAGGTGAAGTGATCTGACAGTTAATTAGATTGATTTTGCTGGTGTTAACATGGTCAGTATAGAAAAATCAGCTTTCATTTTACTAGTACAGTGAAACCTCACTATGTTGATATCGCTTATTACGAATTATTATCGTTTATCCTGAGTAAATTAGTTTTTCCACTCCACTCACAATTCCTATACAAACTACATATACTTTGCAGTTTGCATTATAAATGTGTAGCTATTTTTCAAGTAAAAAACTACATAACAAGTTGACACTGTGTTCTTTGTATGCCATATAGGTTTTGTTTGTGATTCTGCCTGATGGACGAACTCATGTTGAAGTCAACACAACAATTCAGGAACTTGTACATTACGAAGATGATCTGAATACTACAGACATGATAAAGGTACAAAAAATTTCCAAGTTCTTACCATAAATCCTTAGGCCTACGTTAAGCTAACATTGGATAGGGGAGAGGCGGCGGGGCAGTGCAGATAAACTTAAAAATTGAGTCATATATGAACATGATATGAATATGGTAGTTTTCCCTGATTCATCCTTGCACAAATGGCAGTTGCATTTAGCTTCACAAATTTTTTACTTCCCTTTTTACCCCAAATTTGCTTTGTAATTATTTATAAAAATTAGATGTAATTGCTTAAAAATTATTGTCCTTTTAGGTCAATGATGTAGAACATAATGTAGAATCTGACAGTGAAATTGATGAAGATGACTTGAATATCCACATCTTACAACTACTCGAAGAAGAGACTATTTGATTTACTCAAAGCAAGCTTTTTATGCATAGGTACCAGAAACAGTGTTTGTGTAGTTTTATAGATACTAATGAACGCATTTGAATATTTAACAAGAAATAATAATATAATTTGACATTAGAGGATTCTCTCGCCAAGCCTATAGGGCTTACTGGAACCCTGGACCACTACCACTGTGGCACCTATTCACCAAGCACTTCAGACGGCCTACTCGGCCATTGCGACAACAGTTGTGTCAATATCTACTCCAAGGAACAAGTTTCATTAGACCTGCATTAATTTTTTTCTGGGTAATTATTGTGATCTTTAAGTTGATTAAAAATATTAATGTTAATTTTGTTTTATTGTTTTTGCGCATTACTATTACATAGTAAAAAAACATTTCAAGTGGTTACATATTAAAATAGCACCAGTTCATAACATAAAATGACTAGATTATGTTCCTGAGAAATAGGGTTAAAACATATTGGATAATATTTTGGAGATTCCAATTAAGTCACGTACATTGAACAGATGATACATAAATGTTGCACACAACCTAATCCATATCTTCATAGTTTACAACAAAGATTCATTTTAAAATGAACATGTAATAGATTTTTAGGCCAGAATGTTCATGCATTTTCTAATAGAAAATTCGGCACGAAATGTATGGAATGTTTTATGTACATGGTTTGTGATGTTAGATGGGTTGTGGTATGATACAGGGCAAATTACAAAAAGTTTATATACTTGTCACTAACGTTTAACAGGAAGTTTGATTTTCAGCTTCTTGTACAAACAAATATATTTTCAAAAGAATTCAGATAAAAAACAGCACGGTCAAGCAGAATGAAGACCTCCCGTGTTAAATTCAAAAGTATTTCAATTTATAAACATTTCATATTTTGATAGAACACACAAAAGCTATCTCACAAACACAACTTAGGAGGTTGAACAAGAAACTGAAAAATGATAATATACATTGTTAACAGTGAATATTATGTACATGCTGAAGTGGAATGTGAATGAAATATAAACAAAAGAAACAAGTATGTCAGAGTAATGTTGAATGAACTTTTTATTTTACTAGCAAAACACAAATACCATTTGAATAGAATGATATACAGTAATTTATAATGCAAAATATTTATACAGCAAATATACAAAATTAAACCATACACTACAGTTAATACAAGTTTCATAGTGTGTGTTGTGAAAATCTACATCATAATAGCATGTTACAACATTTACTAGCATGATTTAATACAAGGGCCTTCACCATCTACACAGTATATGAATGCGTCAATATGATAATTGTACAATTTTGATATTGTATTATGACGAAGGCAAACAAAATAAATTCTCCCCAAAAGCACATATTATTGATAACTAAACAGTCCAAAGATTTTCAGTTTTATAACAAGCCAAGCAAAAATAGGTGAAATTCTTCTTGTCGATGAAAGATTAATATCAATTTGAATTACGCAGAGATCAGGATTAGATAAAAAGTTAAAAATTCAAGAAACACAACACATCAAAGAAAACTACATTAAAGACCAGATGATCTTAAAAATCATATCTACATTATTTCAGTATACATGATATATTGAAAATCACCTGTTTTTTCTATACATCGACGCAGAAATCATGGACTTCGGAAAGTCACACTAAATTGCGGCATCAATGTTAAGCTGGTCGTTCTGCTAGAAAATATAATGGTCATTACTACCTAGAAAGCATTGTGCAGCACAACACTTGTGCATGCTGCAGCAAAATATGCTAAATACAGGCTACATATTGGTACATATTCGAAAAAAACCAACACACCACTGCATTTACTACTACAACTACAAGCAACTACTGGGAAAAGGTCATGCTGCTACAAGAGTGAGGGGTGACTTTCACTCTGGCCGCCATCGCTGCTGTCATGCACTTGGGAGGCAGCCAGAGCAAACAATGTACAATATAAACACGTGTAGAAAATAGCGAGAATCTCCAGCTAGGTCGATGACGACGTCACATCAACCTTCGCCATACATGTTAGGTGTGGCTGTACAATAGTGTTGCCTATAATCTCTTGCCATTGGCTGTCTTTATACACTTTACATGGGTGTCTGTACAACTGTTTCTTTTCATGTTTTACTGTACAAGGAGCAGTATCAAAAATTAGTCCTTTTCAAATATAAACATAGCACCGCGGCGCAATCTAAAACTGTACAATACAAGTACAAATTTATATATTAGTTCACCTATTCATATACATATGGCGGATAGAAAATAAACACACGATAAGGATTTCACAGAATTTGTTTTTTTTTACATGGGGCGCTTCTTCGGTTGAAGTTGTAATAGTTACAGTGTAGTTACAAAATTTACAAAAATGACGCCAGTGGACAGAAAGGATGAGAGATTTTGTACAATGATGTGGCCAAATAAGTTAAACAAGCACCAGGCCTGAGTCCACTGTGTGTGTGAGGTAAAACGACCCCTATACTTTACAGTTCTGGAATACAAACAGCTTTCTGATTTATTTACTTTTATTTTTACAATATTTACACTTTTAACAAGGTTTACAGCCTTATAAACTGGCCATTTGCAATAGAAAAAATATGATTTCTCTACATTACTACAGTTCATCCTGTAATATGTTTGTGCCTTGTTGGTGCTAAACTGGGAGTTCGGGGCCGAATGTGGTTAAAAACGCCACTGTTGCTGCTGCAACGGCCATGACGGCTCATACCATGCATAGATGTGTGAAAAGTCACCAAATTTAGTAGCACAGCATCAAAACAAAAAAGCTAAAAAAAAAATAATACATATCATGTCTGTATTAGATTATACAATAAAATGACTGGCAGTGTTCAGGAATGTTTATGTTACATATATACATATCTGTACAACGCTTTATAACTAACTTTTTACAACTCTAATAATGTGTTGGGAATATAGGGCTATTTACTATTAGTGCATAATTTTTAACGCATATTTTCCCAGAAGACCTCCAAGTTTAGCACCATGGCAACTAGTATAGCTACTAGACATTTACAACCGACATCACACCCTGGCTGAAAGCCTTAGCAGTAGATGTCTGAACACAGTAATAATTTCAATCTTATTTTACATTTGGTACTAATCCTCTGTACAGTACGAACAAACTTTATAAAAATTATAAACCTAGTCGCATACATAACTTAGAAAAAACCTTTTTACATATTATGTGAAGGAGATCTGTTGTGGACGTCAAAAAACGTGTGGCTACAAAATAGCAGCTACACAAAATAGAAGAGCAAAGTGCTAGGTTGATATTTCAATAAGCCAAAAAGCCCCAAAATCACCAAAAATTGCAGCAAATAGCACTGCATTATTTCATGACAATAATGCAAAAAAGCATCCTGTGATCAGGTCATTTCAAGTTCATTACAAAATAATTTTCTTGTATAGTTGGTGACTTTGCGGCAGTTCAGCAGAAATCTACACCATATATTCTAGGTAGATGCTGCCGCTCACTAGCATATAAAGCTGCCAAGATCTAAAGCAGCCTATATTTGTATCTAACGTTATTACCAACCACAAAAATACAACCGTAAAACGACACAAAAACAAACACAATGCTGCACAGACTACCCCTTCGGTAGTACAATCTTCACCAAAACACTAGAACACCAACAGTACAACATCAACATTACACAGAAATCCATGCAATCAATGAAACAGGCTTCTTTGTAAATATTAATCAACTTTTAAAACTTGAATTATAACTATTAAACACATGCCCTAATTCATAAGCATGGGCAATATTATCCAAATATACACAATTAAGATTATAACAACCGTAACAAACATGTTCATTAGAAATTATCTTTTTACAATTTTGTTCAAAATAAATAGTTTAAAAAAAATTGGCATCTCATTTGTTGCTTAGATTTTAAGTAAGAAGAGTGAACATTTGATTCTACTCTAAGATTGACACACAACATCAAAAGTCCTATTCCAATGGCACATTTCTTTCCAATGGGTGGATTAGCAAGACGCAAAAGATGTATCCAGTACACTTTTGTGTACAAACTAATTCCTTAGAAACCCTACCGTCACAATTACAGTGCACTTTTTTTTATTCAGTTCCACACCAATTTCAGCAAAATTTGTAACCTCCACCAAAAATGAAAGTATCTTGAACAGCAAACCGCAAGCTGTTGATTATTTTTGTATAAATTACTCAAATTCTACCAAACCTGCTTAATTTTTCTGAAAATAATCCCATTTACTTCGTTTAATTTTACAACAGGTCACTAATTCTATATTTCTTAGTTGTTATGGACAAAAAATCCGTAATTTCATTTCAGTGTGAACATCTACTAACTAAAGAAATTCTTGATCACTTCGCGTAACAGAGCTTTTAATCTTTTTCATCACAAAATGTCATGCTTTATTCACTTTTTGAGGTGTGTTTTCATACAGTATATATATATCACCTTCCTACTGCAATGCTCCGTTGGGAGGCATGCCGATTGGCCCCAAGTCGGACGTCTTCATGTAGAACTTCTCCAGCTTGGCGAGGATGTGTTTGCCGTAGGTGAACTTGCGCAGTGTGGCGACGTGAGGCCGGATCTTATGGAGCAGCATCTTGCGCTGTGGGCCGTCCGCCACATCGATCATCTTCTGCACCACGTAGTTGGCGAACTGGTCCTTCATCATGGTGTAGAGTGCGCCGTCGTTCATGCCGCACACCTCTTCAATCAGGCATGCACGCTCGGCACGGGACGAGTTCGATATGCACTTCTCAACAACGTTACTAAAATACAAAGACCAATACGTCTGAGGGTATAGGGTGAAGCTATTTTTGATTTCTTACCTAGTGTCTTATTTGAAAACTTTGTTAATGAAATTTTCTTCACAAATGAGCTGTGACTTTACCTTGCAAACTTGTGTTGTGAAAGCAGCAGCATTTTTCCACGCAGTTCTGATACAATTTTACTCTTGTCATCTTGTCGGCCATGTTCTAACACATGTTGAATCACATAGTTGCCATATTGGTCCTGCAAAATTTCACATTTCATAAACTTGGGCAATTGAATAAGGGAACAGATTAAAATAAAATTTTCACAAACTGGTTTTCATCTTTAATATTTTTTTTATGGAATTAGAAATAAAGCAATGTGAAATCTAAAAAAATACATTTAATTTTTTTAATTGATATTACAAGGTAAATCTGATATTTTTAAGGCTCTTAAAGTTTGTCAAACAAATTTTATTCAATCAAGGATTTCTGTTACAGGAGTGATTGAAAGCAAGGAATGACAGCACTGCAGCACACCTGAACAAGTCGCTCCGTCTGTGAGTGAAGCTCGTCGAGGATGGGTCCTGTCTGCTCAGGGATGCAATGCTCAAGGATTCTTTGAATCACCCGGCAACCATATGGATGCGTAGACAAGGTGAAAATCTGAAAGAGACGCTTTCATTAACATGCGTAGGTGGAAAACACTTCGCATAAATCTTTCAAATAAATATTTTCACTGATGGAACAACTTAATAGATAATTATATTGAAGGAACAAGAACGTATTGGAATGTTAATATGTGGAATATGCCATCTACAAGCAAAGTCAGCGTCTCATGACAAAAAGACAAAGCACAGTACATTTATTGTAAACACGTTTAATTCCATCATTTTAGAACATTGATTTATAATGTTTGGAGAAAACTGAAAAAATAAGCATGTAGATGACAAAACATTTGTTGATAAATAACGAAAAGTATCTTACTACCTGTCCTCGGAAAGCATCTATGATAAACTGTAGATTATTGGGTTCGACACACTCTATACACTTTTGTACAACATGGTTTCCATTTTGGTCCTTTACACATTTCAGTACATGACCATCTAATTCCTTCACAATCTCGACCTGAAAAAAAATAGACAAACAATTATGTTCCTTTCAAAATTTCTAACAAATCTTACCGTCACTTAGCAATTCAAATTCAATCAAAAGTAATAGGGGGAAAAAAATAAATAGCAATTGTACCTGCATCTCCTGTGGGATTGACTCGAGTGCCTTCTGTATGACACGGCAGCCGTACATCTGCAGAGCCAGCGGGAGCACGTGGCCGCGCACACGCTGGGCCAGCGTCTGCTTCTGCTCAGACGTTCCGAATTCAAAGAACTTTTGGATCACGTAGTTTCCAAACACGTCCGTCATCAGACTGAAATATATATTGCATGGCACTTAAATGGGAAGTAATTGGCTTGCCTGACACGATTTTTTTTTTTTTCTTTTTTTTTGCCTTTCACTGTATATAAAATAAAACGTCAATTATAGAATACATGGATTAGCCAAATTGAAATGGTTTTGTAATTTCAAATACCTGTAGGCAGCAGACAGAATCTCATTGAAAACCATCTGTTTCTCAGCTGGGGTTGCACGCTCCAACTTCTGTTGAATGAACCTAAAAAGATAATTGCATGCAATAAGCAAGTTATATAATCAAAATACATTTCATGGACTATCAAATACATTTCATGGAAACTGTACAGTGTACACATATGAACTGAATGAAGGTTATTTACCTTGATCCGTGCTGGTCTTGTGAGAACTCCACCACATGGTTCACCAGGTCTTTCAGCTGTAGGTTGGGGATACGGTTATTTCTGAAGTCTTCCAAAAGGCGTGACCGACTTGTTCCCTCCTACAATAGATTTCAAGACAAACAATTTTTAAAACACTATCAGTCTACTACAGATGAAAAAAAATTGAATAAGTTCTCTTTTTCATTATGCTCCCCTAAAGGATTGTTTATGGTGTGTACCTTGCTGAGCGAGGCCGCCTTGGGGAACAGGCCTGATGCGACTCCGCCGCGCGTGTTGGCATGTGCAGCTGCTGTGAGGAAGGACGATCCAAGCAGGCCAGCCGTCGACAGACCTGCTGCTGCACCTACAGCAGACACGAGGGTTAGTAGGAAAGTCACGAGTGTACTCCAGGTTTGTATTATAGCACGAGGTTGGTCTTCCACGAAATTAGTTCATCGTTATCAGGCTTGCGGATTTGAATGTGTTAACTAAAATGTGATTGGCAGTTCAAATTTTATTGCTTTTCAAAAAACTGACAGAATAAATCAGTAAATCTGCATACTGGTAAAATAATACTGATACAGATCATTGAAAAACAAGTTCCAGGAAAAGACTGCAATTTAATGGATTTAAAGAGCACCTTTCTAGCAGCCATGAAAAAAAAAATACATTTGTACCAATAATGGTTTTTTGAACATAATGAGCAACTAAGAAAGCTTTATAAATATGTTTGCTATTTCAATAATACATCAAAATTTCTTTAACAGATAAGACAACTTAGTTCAGATACATAACAAACATTCACATATCATGGATTAGCAAGATATATTTACATTCTATACTAAAACGTGCATTTTCATTTTAAGAGTGCGTTTATCTACAAAATTTGGTAGTAAAATGGACTGATTGAAAAGCAAAGCAAAATATGATTTTAAGTATCAACAAATTTACAAGACTGAAATGATTAAGCGTTTTATCTGGAAAATAATAAAAACAATTATAGTTTGTAAGTTTGAATAATAAAAAGTTAAAGTTAATATGGAATACAAACATGCAGGGAGATCCATTGTAGGAAAAAAAAAATCTTAAAAGCTTGTTTATTATTCTATCGGATAAGGTGCCTATAATATTTGGTTTGCTTGTTTGTTCATCATTCTATTCCACAATGGTTTTGCAAGAAACAAACATCAAAACCAGTGTACCACTTCTTTGTAGTGCATAAAAAACATTTCATCCAGTTTCATGTTCTTGTGACAGCCAGGGGTTACTTATTCGTGTTCACCTCCGTGAACTGAATTTTTGCAGTAGCATGCTTTCATTTACCTCCAAATGCAAGATTAGATGCTGATCCATTGAGTGAGGGTGGCGGGGTGATGGAGTTGGCCTGCACCAGACCCATGGGTCCAGCGGCTGGAGAGGTTGATGGCTGGCTGAACGCCCCATAATACTGGGACAGCTGTGGCAGTTGACCTGGGCGCTTGTAGTCAAACGGAGCAGCACCTCCAAGTGAGCTGCGTCGCTCGGCGGACAGACCTAGAGACGGGGAGCAGCACGCTGTACATGAGGCCCAGCTATATACACTGATCACTCAAGCTCCTGCAGCACCAACTGCACACTTTGATGAACATTTTTGCAAAAGGAGTGCCAAACGAAAAGGATTGAGCTCCTTCCATTGGTATGTTTCAAATAAGATTTCTCTTATTCTCTTCTTATTACAACGTAGTTGATCATTATATTGAAATTGAATGAAAGACTGCACTGCAATGTATTTTTTTGCAACAGACTCGATTGCTTTCCAATATCATAAGCATCTGTATAGGTATAGGGTACAAACAGATGGATTAAAGAAATACTCAAAATTGACAACTCAATCATAACTCATTCTTCAAAGCATTAAGAACTGCAGGAACCCAAGTCAGTTTAGTAAATTTAGTACAATTTGCTAAGGACAGTAAAGTAAGGAATTTTTAAATTGGGAAATACTTACTTCATTCAAAGAACTATAGATTTCTTTTTCTTTTTTGTTACAGAAACATATTTAGCATGGTCAGAGCATGTAGATCATTTATTTTTTAAAAATCACAAATTGTTAGCAATATGTATACATTCACAAAAACAGCACATGTAAGCCTATCACATATTAGAAGCACATTCATGCCCACAAACATAAATCTTAACATTTAAAATCAGAGCTCCAGTCATCTGAAAACAAACTGAAAACCAGATTCATAAATAAATCAAAAACGTTCTGAAAAGAGAACATAAAACGCCTTCAACTTTACACCATTTATCAAATTTTTAAAATTTCCTAGTGGGTCAAACCTCGCACCCAGGCTGCCAAAGTAGGCAAGGGCATCTACAAGTGATAATCATTGAAACGCTTAGATTTGGTCATGACAATATCAATAAATATTTCTTAAATACAAATTTTAGTTATTTGACCCACTGTTTTCAATTTTGCGATCTACACTGTGACAAGAATTGCGTAACCCCACAAAAAACATGCCCTAGAATCGGCACTTAATTAGTGTTCATGAGCTGTCTTTTACATTTCACAAAAAATGGGTTGGAGTGGAAAAAAATATATATATATATATATATATAAATATATATATATATAAATATATATATATATATATATATATATATATATATATATATATATATATATATATATATATATATATATATATATATATATATATATATATATATATATATATATATATATACACACACACACATAAATAGTGCAAAAACAAATGAATTGGAAAAAAAATATATTGGAAAAAAAGTTACACAATGCAATTGAATACTTCGATACAACATGAGCATGCCATGAAGCATAGACACGATTCTACATAATACATATCACATTCTGAATGCTAGTGAAAGTTTTGTAATATGGCACTGAACATGCTCAATGAAAAAAAGTGGAATGTGCAAGTCAATTAGTAAATAAATTTTATATGAGAAAGCAAACGCTTTTTTTCCATATAAAATCCTTTTATTTTTTCAAGCATGCATGCTTTATTAGCTCACTACAAATAGCATTCAGAAGCTTCTACAGAAAAAGATATTGCTTTTGTATATGTATTAGGCCTTACAATAAGCCTATAGTTTCTAGTTTGTGGTAAATTATTTAGTAAAAATGCAGCAAAAGCAATATCTAAAATTTAAATCGAGGAGACCATTATATTAGAGCCCATCAACGAAATGGGTTCCATAAGCAGGGACTGTGTGGTCTGGCAACATTGCTGACGACGACGACGATCATCACGACTAACACAGACGAGGACGAGATGAGGACGAGTACCTGATCCGATGGTACCCGGCGGTGGTGGCCCCATGGGGTTGTTAAAGCTGGTCCCTGCGTGGTGCTGGTGGTGCTGTAATCCGCCTGGGGTTAGGGTATTTGAGATGGGTGTGAAAAGACTGGCTGCTGCGTTGGATGCTCCTGCTCCAGTTGGCGGGGAGGTGTAGAGGTTAGACGACTGGTAGCCTACAGAGGAGAGCAGGTAATTTCTTAAGCCCAAGTGAAAGCCCTTTTAGTAAGCTTAATCAACCACTTTGAACCTTTCGAATGCAATGTTACAAAGGAAACAAGCCCAGACTTAGGCCAAAGCAGACAGACAAAATTCAACCAAAAACTGTAACAGTTTTTAAATTCCATCTGAAGAATAGTTACCACAAAAAAAATTGTATTTTCGCTGACTATCGAAGAGATGCTAATAAAAATGCTTTAATTTTTAGGATTTTAAGGATTTAAAAGCAAGGCAGTTTGATGGAACAAAACAAAAACAGATTAATTTCAATTGGTTTTATATAATCAGAAAAACAATAGAACTATATCATAATCTAATTTCCCCTCCCAAAAATTACTTCCAAATAATCGTGATCTGAAAGTGAATAAAATTCTTCGTAAGCATATTCTCCAGAAAACCCTCACTTCCTTTTAGGTGACAACAAACGCACGTTTGCTTTTTTGACGTAAACAAGGAAATGTCTGGAATGTTTAGCGTACTTCAAAAGAGCAGAGTTTGGCGTACAGGGGTTCATGTGTGCAATGTGATGATACTTTGATCTAATGTGCTGACAGCAAGTTCAGAACTACACATTTTCAATCATAACTAAAAAATGGTAATGAATATCAAAATAAAAATTATATGAATGAAACGCTATTTTTTTGCCAGATCTATATCGCAATTTTGATTATTCTGATTGGTTTACATAATAGTGAACACTTACATGAAAATGGCATTTTTCCAGTGTCTGAGAGAGACAGAGTCAGACATTTTGAACAAGTCAAAATTGGGGATTAGGCACCATGATTGGAACAGCAAAATTTGTTTATATTTTTGATTTGCATACACATTTATGTATCACCAATTATTTGACTACCCATGTGTATGCAAATCAAAAATATAAACATTGCTGTTCCAATCTTGTTACCTAATCCCCAATTTTGACTTGTTCAAAATGTCTGACTCTGTCTCTCAGACACTAGAAAAATGCCATTTTCATGTAAGTGTTCACTATTATGTAAACCAATCAGAATAATCAAAATTGCAATGTAGATCTGGCAAAAAAATAGCGTTTCATTCCTATAATTTCATTTTTATATTCATTACAATTTTTTAGTTATGATTGAAAATGTGTAGTTCTGAACTTGCTGTCAGCACATTAGTACACATTATGCTGTAACATCAGCAATTTTAAACCTTCAGGAAACTTTTATTAGCAGCCGCTGCTCCAATAAATGCCCAATATGCTATACAATTATAAATATGACATTTTTTTTCATAACTATCAAAATAAAGCAACTTTAAATAGAGAAATTCTCGTCAAAAACAGCCATGTTCCCATGCATTTGTATGAGCATATGGCAATGTTTTCACCTAGCCGGTGTTTGATCAAATTACGTGTGACGCGGTGGTTTCCTTGAGAATTGAGAAAATTAAAAGCTAGTATCATGTACCACATAACATCACTTGATGTTTCAGTAGAAAATATGCTTGATACATATATTTTGTGTTAAATTCAACAAATTACATTTATCATTATCATCACAATTGTATAGTTCTTCAGCGCTCTTAAATGTGTAATGGAGGTTTCCATATTTAGTATGGGGTACAGTACATAAGGGGAAAAAAACTATGTTACACAATTTCAAAGCTGTACTTTTTAGACCATGAAACTGTCAAAACCATCAAAAAGTTCATTGAACTGTCCTCCACGACCATAAAACCTCTCCAAACGTGATCATTTGCATTAGATAAAATTCTCATTGTATATGGCTCAGAATTTGTAAATCACTGAATGATATGAGGCATTAATTAAATGAAGAAGAGATTTAGACACTAAATTGAAATATTCTCCTCGCACTCAACTTCCAATTCTTTGTTTACTTTCATAAAAAAAATCTCGATTGAGACACATGCATTGCGATACGTACCGACAAGTCTGTCCACTGCATACAAAGTGTGGAGGGAGTAGAGGTGTTAGATACGTACCGTCGGGAGTGAGTCCGTTATTGTTCTTGTTGTCTCCGCCAGCACCGACGCCGTTGTGCTGCTGGTGCGCGGGTGGTGTGACCAGCTGTGTGGGCATCATCTGGCCGTGGTGGTTGGTGAGGATCTGGATGCCGCCAGGCTGCTGGCCTACTGGGAGAGGGAGGGCGAGGGCTATGTACAGAGGGCGCCGCGCGGCGAGGGGCAGCAGGGCAACTGTGGCAGCGGCTGTGGCTCGGCCACACTCGTTCTTTTCTTTATATCGTTTAACATACCTATAGAAATCCTCATCAAGGATTATTCTGTTCCATTGAGCTTTGCTTTCTGATTGCTTGCCTTTTTGATTTCTTTTTTTTTTTTTGCAATATGACAATTAAAAATGTCCATTCATCTATCAAATGGATCATAGAGTATATCAGTTTCAGTGCTTTCTTCATAATGCACACATTTGCTTGCATGCTTCAATGTTCTGCCATGGTTTCTGACAGAAGTATCAAGTAATCAGTATGAGTTGCAAAATAAGCATTGCACATGTAGTTAACATGTAATAAGCCAAAAGGTGAAAAAAATCTACTTGTAAATATTGTCTTGTTTCCTCAAGTTTGCAACATGGAATGTAGATATTATGTTATGGTTCTTAAAGCAAAGCCTCAACAATCAAATAATACTTATTTAGTCAAACATAAAATTGCTCAGCCACAATCACCCAACACCCAAAATATCCATAGAAAATTTTCAAAATAACTTTTTAGGGATGTCAACCATTTTATTTCTCTGTATAAATTCATAGATCATGGAGAGTATAATATAACATGAACTGAAAGATTCAGTTGTGGTAGATATCAAGTTCCATCCATGATATGATTTTGTTTAAGGTGGACATCCCTGCCACAACACGTTATACATTGAACTGTTCACCAGCAGCAAGATAATTGTGCTGCTCTCTACAAGCCGGTGCAAGAATCACACACATATATTTACACAACAGCATTAGAGGCCATAGCCAGCAAAAGATACACTTGTATTAAGCTTTTTATTTACAGAAAATGTCCTCTATTGATGAAAACGAAAAACACATCTGTACACTAACAAAATGATTGCCGTTTTTCACATGGATTACAACTGAGCATTGTCTCTTCTTTTCTTTTTTTCAGTTACAAAATGCAAACTGTGTTCGAATGAAAAAAAAATGTCCACAAAGTAAACGTTAAAAAGCACTAGCAGATCGATAGGCCTTCAAGGGTACAAAACCCACTTTTAGAATGATTAGCCATCAACATTTCAATGTTTCACATCCATGTTTCAATGCAATCACTTATCGAGTGCTCGACGTGGTTAAGCAGGACGCCTTACCTTGCTGTCCACCGAGGAGCATAGGAGCTGGAGACACGAGTCTGACTGGCGTGCCGATGCCACGGCCTGCTGTAGCTGCAGCTGCCGCCGCGGCCGGGTTGCCCATCACCAACTGGCCGTTCTGGTCATAGTATGCTGGGGTCAGGATTTGGTACTGTGGTGTTCCTCCGGCAAAGGATACTGAAATACATGGGACACAACAATGCAGATTAACATGCACTTGGTCAATGATGTTCTTATCACAGTAATAACACAAATCAAATTAAAACAAATAAAAAAATATCCACAATGCAAACCAATTTTAACCCATTACCCCTCACGTTTTATTACATGACAGGCCTTGTATTCTCGCAAATATTTGCAGCGTAGCGCGTATAAAATCTTTCCATTTGTCGGAGTTGCATTGCCAACTTTAAACTGCCATAATTTCCATAAAAATCCTTGTATTTCAATCATCTCTTCACCAAAATACAAAGCAGCCATTTTGGCTTACACCATTCTTAATTTCACTAATGTTTTGAAACAAAGCATCACATTTCCAATGGTAAAAGGAAGCCCTGTTCGGATGGATAAAGGACTGTGGTATTTGCAGCGTAGCTTCGCAGTGAATGCGTCATGGTTATTTCTCATCAAGATTGAACCATTATAAGTATGTCTACAACGCAATAAAACATTGGTGTTTTTGCATTTGGTGCGACATGGCAAACATGGCGCATTTTAATGTGGTCAAATGAAACTTCTTTATATACTCCTAAACTAAAAGCTAAACATTAAAATAAATCGTGCACGACGATTCCTTATACGGTTTTACATATAGTTATCTAGTTTTAATCACGATGGCACCGCTTCTTTACCCCTAACGAATGACTTGTATGACAAAATATTTGACACCCAAACACGGGAAATCACCCGGCTGGTTTAGGCCGATTTGAGAGAGGGCCCAAGGCCGGTTTAGGCCGTTTTGAGGGGTAAAGGGTTAATCCAACCAATCAAAAACCACTTCCTGATTAACTTACTGCAGACAGGAGGAGGAGGAGGGGGAGGAGGAGGAGGAAGAGGAGGAGGAGGAGCTGTGAAATATTGGTAGAAATATTTAAAAAATATATTAAATATATAAATATTTAAAATATAAATGCATAGGACTGCGTCAGCTTATTTCAATAATATGAAGTGATGAAGTATATCCCAGAGCATAAATCAAGCCTAGAATGGAATGAAATTGATTTTCATTAGTGATGTTTAAAGAAAAAAATTCTAACTGGCGACAGCTTTCATATGTTTCTGGACAGAAAAAAAAAATACTAGAAATAATAACATCCCACCATTACAGGTAGAGCTCAGGGCTAGAACTGCCAATTTGCAAATTGGGTTTCATACTTTTACCAAAAAAGAATTTTAACCATTGCCTTCAATTGAAAAACTGCTTCAAGCAACCAGGATTTGTGGCCGTGGAGTTGCTGCTGCGTACCTGGGGTGCCGATCTGACCGGTGGGTGTGCCGAGGCCGGCATCCTGTGAGGGCGTCAGTGAGCGTGGCGTCTGTCCTCGCACGGCTCCAGCACCGCCCTGCTGCAGCAGCCCACCGGGCGTCGCGGCCGGGTACAGCCACGGCGCCTGCACGCTGTAGTACTGGGGCATCACCGCTGGACCTGGCACCGACAAAACATAACGCTCAAAGCTGTACGCTTTTTACCATTAATAGGTAGAAATGTTAGGAATATATAGAGTATATATAGTTGCTTATGGGCATGAAGAATTAATCTAAAAATAAGCAATTTTATGTGCATACTTTATGAAGTTGATGATACAACTAAGAAAATTAATAATATATGTGTAAAAATAAGCAGACTTGCCAATTTCATTTATGATTCTTTATAGAAGATTACAGATATATGTAATCGCAATTGTTTGAACATGCAAGTTGCATTTTATTTCAATGTGTTTCAAAATAAAACACTTGGCACTAAACTAAAATTTGAACGTGAGCTAAAATTCAATATCTTATCACACTATAAAATATTTATTGAAATTAGTTTTGGAAAAAGAGTTTTCACATTTGCCCAAAGCAAAATTGCATTTGAAACAATAAAAGCAAAATTACATGGGATAAAATATATAAAACATCATGAAACAGATAAATAAAATGATCCCTAAACCAAAAGTGCATAAGAAATGTGCATAACAAGGTGAAACAATGAAATTATTCATACAATATCAAAATGAAATATGTATTTACAAAGGGTTACAAGAAAGTGGGTTTTTTGTCCTGGTATAAAAATGAAAACTTCTTTGATTGCGAAAACTTTTTACTAATAAATAAAGTAAGCTATTTTTAACGCGAGTCTATCATTGCACTTTGAAAACTGGTGATACAATTTTTCAATGCAACTATTCTTGAATTGATGGCATATTGAACATCTTTGGTAAAAACCATTCAAACTCAGCACTCTCATATTCCTTCCTCATACAATCTGGCTACAATATAAGTACAGTCCTTCTATGAACCCTAATAATCAGCTTATGGGATTAGCAAACTTTTTAGAGGATTTTCTGGCCTTGTTTACCCAATGGTTCTGTTCTAACATTTCGCAATTGAATTACAATGCCACGTTGGATGCTAATACTTACTAGATTGAATTTGTATGGACTGGATGCCCATCTTGCCTTTTCATCCATATTATAACTTCTTTCTCCGACATCTATGGTTCTAATCCTCCATGTTATAATTTTCTAATCCTGTCAACTATCTCGTGTATGATTCTAAAATCGAATCAACAATTTAAGACCCATATTCAAGAATCCAACTCCAACATCTACATTCAAGCTACTAACCCTTTCTATTTACTACAAAATTCTCATCCCATAGCTCCAAGACATTAAAATCTAATTCCAATTCAAAGCCTGAATATCTCAGGACCCACTCTGGTCATGCCCCAGTTGCTGGTATTCTCCTACGACCCTGACCTGCATGTGAGGTTCCCATGTGCTGGAGGCCCATGGCAGCGGCAGCCGCTGATAGATCTGGGGCC
Source organism: Streblospio benedicti (assembly GCA_019095985.1). Lineage (NCBI taxonomy): Eukaryota > Metazoa > Annelida > Polychaeta > Spionida > Spionidae > Streblospio > Streblospio benedicti. Next base: position 31,862,535 of record CM032666.1, on the reverse strand, counting down.
GAGACTGGCGTGGGCATGCCGGGTGTGGGCGTGCCACTGGCTCCAGGCGGGCCGATGATGGTGTAACCTCCAGGACCGGTAGGTGGTGGGGCCGCAGGATTGAAGGGACTGGCAGCTGCTGCTGAGGCAAGGAGGGAGGACGTGTAGATGAGAGGCGGCGGCGGGGACAGGCCAGCCCGCAGCGCAAATGACATGTCGTGGCCACCAGGGTCGTAACACGCCGCAGCAGCGTCTTTTGGCACAAATAGTCGTAGCATCAATCGCTAGCAATTTTGACCGTTCTAAATTGTCAAACTCGAGTAGTTTGTAAGTTTGCTTAATAATGGCATATTAAATATTGACAAAATAAAGTTTAATTCATGTTTTTCCCCATATTATTTACAATAAATGTGAAACATGCTGTTCAGAATTTGAAATTCCAATCATCAATGAATCTATGAAATTATATCAAATAGCTATTACTATGAAGAATGCAAAAAATTTTTTGGTCAACATTTAACTGGTTGGAAAAACCTTTTAAAAGTGTACCATAAGGTATTCAACACTTCCATTCATGACCAAGCAAGATTCATTCCAAGCATTATTTTTCTACAGTTTTGAGTTACTCATACGAGCTTGAGACCATTAGTAATCAGTACTAATATACAGTAAACTTTTTGTTTTGTAATAGTTTTCATTTCAGAATGAAGATAACAGTTTCTAAAAATAAAAGCAATATTCTTTTATATAATTATCTACTTCAGTAATGTCAAAAGTATTCTGACTTAAACAATACATGCCATTAGAATTTATATGTACACATGCCATTCACCAAAGCATATGCTAAAGAAATTATTGTTTGAAGTTTCAGTTTTTCTTGCTCAAATATAGAATTGCCAAAAGAAAGGAACGGCTGTCATTTGTTTGCGGGATGTCCTGTTTGATGAAAGACAAAACAAGATAGATTTGTTTTCAACAGAAAGATAGGTTCTTGAGCACTGCATAGTAGGCAGTGGTGATTATTAAGTCATCTCTTATGGAAAGAAGGTATTTCTGTTGAATTTGGAATGTGGCAAGCTGAAAGTGGTCCAAGAGGGAGGTGGTGATAGTAGCTAAAAACAACTTTTTCCTGTTAAATTAAGCTTTATTTTTTACAATGCGCAAGAGCATAAGTTGCAAACATACTATTGTACATGTTGAAGAATTTGAATACTTAACAGAAATAATAGATTTCTCCACCCTACATATATCTGACTCAATGAGGTGTATGAAGAATGTTGCGTGCAATTTACATTTCTAAAATAAAAGGTAATGATGCCCCGTACTTGGCACAGGTCCTTCATTGCTTCAAAGTTTCCTTCCAGCAAAGAACTTTTGTTGACAAATCCTTTACTTTGAGAAACAAAAGCATTTTGTATATTCTATGCAGTATGCACAGATCTATATTCTGAAACTTTCATTGAAGATGGTTAGAATGAAAAAATATTACATTTCCAAATGAAGTACAAAGAATTTGCATTCATGGAACATTTATGTAAAAAAAAATATGCAAATTTTAACAGGTGCTTAGGCTAAGAATAGAATAATTGGCATCTGGATTCACTTTGCCACCTGAATTCTTAATGAAGTGGGGGTGTTCTCCTAAACGACATAGAGGAAACCTCAGTATCCGGCTTTTTTGAAATACTGCTGCTCAGATATGTTTCACAGTAGTATGTTTGAAGACAGTTTTGTGAACAGTCCGTACGACACCTACCAGCAATTCGCAACACAGTTTCCATACACCACCCATAAAAGCACCCGTTTTCACCACCACCATAAAGTAGGCATAAGTTGCTTTACAAAATTCTTTTCACACTTACAGCAAGCATACATTGAAAAAAGAATCATTAGAAAAGATTAGGTTATGTATTAAATTTTTAATTAGTGCTCATCTTCAATACAGTGATATACACAAGTGCCCTCTAGACATTTGTCTCCAAGTCATTTTAAATTGCCACATCCAATAGTAGAGAAACATAAAAGCCTAAAAACCTCAAGTTTCATGCAAGCTTCATTTTTATGCATAAGCTATATAGTTTCAGAAACTAGCTGAATGTAAAAAGAAGAAAAAAAATGGCAGAAAATATGAACAGCACCATATCAAGCAGTTTCTGTAACCTTAATGATACTAAAATTTAATCAAGGCAAGTATCTACTAATTAGTTGAACTACGTACAATATGGTACAAATAGATTTGCTTGTTAATTTTGTGTATTCAATTACTTGGAGACAAGTTTGTAAGGCGTTGAGGTCCTCCACTTACCTAGCTGCTGTTGCTGTTGTTGCTGCTGCGCCAAGGCATACTGCTGCTGGGTGAGGATGGCGATAGGTTGTCTCTGAAATGTGCGCGACGATAATAGGTCACAAGTCCAAAAATCTAATACCACTTATTACTAATGTAACAACCACTCAATACCATGTTCAGAAATAAGCATCTAAAAAGAATGATGAATCTTGAGGTCACTTAAACCAGATTTTCACGTCCCTTGACCAAGAGAGCAACTAACGTGACTGCTGACAAAAGCATTGCATCAATATTTAAACATGGAGCATGTTTTCACAATGGTGAGCTACAAACCCATGTTAAACATTTTTGCTAGCAATTTGTTTTTATTGCTGCAAGTAGCGATCAATAGTCTTAACTTTACATATTAATCGTTCAAAGTCTATAATTATTTTCTAATTCTATAAAAAGATGATAATTTATCTAATAATAAATAAATAAAAAATCATATGCGTAAACTTATGATCTAAATTGTATTTAAAAACGGTCATTTATCTTATAAAAGCCAATCACGCTTGCACACATGATCATCCATATTTACTTTGCTACATCAGGGTGTGTACAGCAATGAAGTAATGTCGCCCCCTTCACATAGAGCCTCCAATGATTGCCCAGTTCAGGATGAGAGGTCATCCCTCCCTTGTTTAAACACACTCCTTATGCTGAATAAATTGCCTATTACCTCTATTTGTGCGCTGGCTATTCATATGGTGAAACAGGAGTCAGAAGTTACAGGCCATTCTATCTTGTAGGATTGTTAAAATGATTTCGAGGAGTTGAATAGTTAATTACTACAAATTGTATCAGAATTTCACCTTTCATTTTGAAGACTTGTCTTACCAATAGCTTCATCAGAGTAATCTAGGAAAATACACCGTCCACATTCCAATGAAGTACGTTGAATAATCGTCAAAACAAGCACACTATGAAACAGGCAAATGAGAGCTATAGTTATACCACTAGTGTACCTCTACTTAGGTAAATAAAGCCTAGGGCACATCAGGCAGTACTGCCACCATACAGCTAAAAAGTCATTGAGACCATGGGGATCAGTGCATGTCCAGTACAGTGAAATTGCAGCAAAAAAGTAAAAACAAAATAAAAGGAGGCAGTACAGAAATTGTAGCTAACGTTTGACATGTCACACTTCTATTATTACTGATTCAGCAGTAGCCTGGCCATAGATAGGCTGTGTGGAGCCTGTACGCTAGGCCGTACACCATTACTTGCTGTAGATACAGCTCACACAACCAAAAACGTGCTGTTAGTTGTGCCTTAAGATGTGTCAATCTATGTAGTGTGCTATTCAAAATACTTCCAATATGGTATTACATGTAATATGTCACCTTGAAGAAAAAATTGAAATCTAATTTTACTCTGAAGACTATTCTTTCTTTGGTCGCAAAAACGTTGTATGGGGGGCAGCATAGCGGGCTTAATAATGGTCCAGGAAGCGACATTTAACTTGGGTAGGTATTCAATACTAACTCACTTAGACTGAGCTCTCTAACCTCTCCCACTTTTTCTTGTTCCACCATAATTGTCAAGGACAACGTTTTAACAGGACAACCACAGATAAACTAGTTTGCTCTACAGCTCATAAATCCTCCAATCCAATAACTTTACCCACGCACTAATCTATATTTATTATACCCCACAGGCGTTTAAGGGCAAAAACGTTTGCTAAGAGTGTTCGCTTAAATCTTAACAATAATAATTGTTTTAATTCAAAATCTAATGATGTCTTTCATAAATGAAGCTTACTGGATTATCATTATTAAGAAAGCATGAAAGCATCTGAAATAAGAAAAATTCCCAAATGAGCAATAGAGACCCAAGTGAGAATAAGTGGCATCTTGGGACCAGATCAGAGGGCAGAATGGCCCAGGTGATGCATTATGCAGTGGACAGTCGCATCCAACACTATTCTTGTCCATCACAATTACAAACTATTATGTTTCAACACTGCATCGTTATAATATTTTGATAACATATACTATTATTACATATTCAAGTCCCCCAAATCTTCCACTTGCTTAGTGTTGCAATGAATATAACATATTCTTAATGAATTTTATCTGTCAAAATTAGCAAAAATGAGGAATCAAATCATGATTATTCTTGATTGATCATATAAATATGTATGTGATTATCGGCCAAAGCATATTTGCTCAGTTACTATTCTGGAGTGAACACCCAGCAGGGCTATCCAAAATGCCTTTATGGAATAACATGGATATATGATAATGATCAAATAGCCTTGCTTCACAACAAATACAGTCTTATTTGAAAGGCAAACATGCCTTCTGAACAAATAAATGGATTTGATTTTAAAACAACACTATGTTGAGATTTAATAAACATTTACACAGAACATGTTCTATCACAGAATTTGTTGTAAACATAACGTTTGCCGCTATTTAATGTTGAGAATTGTCTTCTTAATCACGTTAATACCATGATCAGACTTGCTTCTGTTTTCATTCTATACATTTGCATTATGGCACACATCAAACAATATCGTGTAAAATGCCTCCAATCCCCACAAGAAATACACCCATGCCGAATACAAACACCACAAGATCTAACTTTAAACACCTCAACATTTCCTATTCAAATTAAAGAATTTTTTTCATCTGATATGAAGGAATACTACTATTATTAGTAATTATAAAAACGATTTTCTTGATCATTCAAAATTTAGATTAACATTATGATAATATCTGTCAGATAACTTTTAAAAAGTGAAACATAAATGAAGATAGAACACTATAAGTTAGCATTACAGCTCATCTACATAATTTCATCCAATATTCTCAAATTACCAACTGACAAATTGTCTTAGCAATCATCATATTTCATACCAATGACAAAGAGCAATGATTGATGGGGCGTACCTGTTGGTAATCTATACTAAAGTTGGGGCTGTCCATGGATGGCAGCATGTGGCTGGAGTACTCTGCTCCGGCTGGTCCGCCTGTGAGCTGGAAGGGGTCCATGCCTGGCATCTCAAACTGTGGGGTGTCTAGGTGTAGGCCAGCCTGGGCCGCCATCTGCTGGTGATGCTGGGCCAGTGCCTGGTGCGGCTGAACCTGCCAACAGTATATTTAATACAGGTCTCTTTCTGGATGTTGTCTTTCCTTCGGCTAACTTTGGACAATTTCACTGCTAGTTTTGCTAACAGCATTGGGGCCCCTAACATAACTAAGGTGATCAATGTAAACGATTAACATGTATTAACTGACGTATGACCAGACTTTTACGAGTGAAATATTTTATGCATTAACCCTTTGCCGGTCGGAAAGGCATTTATGCCTTAATGCATGCCTTAAAATCGGTCTAAAACATACGTTCTTCAAACCCTCGTACCTACCAAACCGTCTACAACATGCATCGTACAAGACCACGTGGTGACTCAAAATCGCCTACTCCATTCATTAGTCATCACCTTATTTCGCTATAAACCACTTTTTATAGTAAATAATATATTTTTTCAAAGAAGACATACTTAAGAGATGAAACACCAGTTTTCGGTACTCAACTTTGACCACTAAATCTAATTATTTGTCGTCACAAAACCCCATCGGCTTTAGTGTTAAAAGATTTGGCGTCCGTTTTGCTATCTATTTGTAAACAACTCATTAGTATGCGGTGAACCCTGACCTCACAAAAATAATTTATTCCTTCATTATATTTCCTGTGTTTACGCCCATTTCCGAGGCTGTAGCCTCTGCCAACAGCGTTCATCAAGCATAGCAGCATTGCAAAACAAGCATGCTGGGACAAGGCTACTGTTTCAGCCAATCACAAGCGTTTCCGATGACGAAATGACAGCTAACATGGAGGTAATCGTGGAAGCAACATAGACTGAAAATATTTCTCTGTAAAATGTAGATTTCAACGATAATTATGAAATGGAAGCATTTATGAAGTTCACCAGTGTTTGGCGCATACGATATAGAATACACCGGTAAAGTTTCTGGAATGTGCTATTAGTCTACATGTCACAATAGCGGGAGATTTGGCAGCAAGTGCACGATCCCTCGATAATGGACACTCAGGCAAAGCAACAGGACTGAAATCTCTCATTTTGTGAATGAAACGTATGTCCGATATTAATATTGACAATTTCATCGGATGTAGAATGCAATTCTGCAGAGAATGGTAGGTTACATGTCCCAAAACACCTTGCTGTCATACCATAGCATCGGATCACCTCGGCCTGTCAAATGTCAATGTTTTGAATCGAGAGATTAAACTTCGGGTGGCTTCTATGGCCATTTCTTTAAAAATGCAAAATATTATGAACTCTAAGTGTGAAAATAAGAATCTGCATCGCATATCATGTCTCCTGTGTAAGTATGATAACATTTAGAATCTTCAGTATACCTGTAGAACTCGCAGTATCTAAAACAATAAAATCTGAAAATCAAGGACATTGTGTGATGTGAATGTACGTCACACGTCCAAAATACGGCGACCGTCAAAGAGTTAAATGTCATGGAGTCGCATGAAACATTGCATTTCAATATCACATTTGTATCTATTGGCTTAGGGATCTTCTTGCTTGGGCTTGACAAGATATCATCTACTACAAAACATTTGTATAGAATAATTTATAAAATCTTTGATCCTGAGATTTATTGGGAAGACAAATTGTACTCATTTGAACTAGATTCTTCGTAAAACTCAATGCTGCCCAATGGACTAATAAAGAATGTGAAAGAAGTGAGATGCAAGGCCACTTTTTTTTTCCAAATGAATAAATTATATTTAAGTTAGGGACAAAGAGGAATGAACACGAAAAAATTTCTTTTTCAGTAAGTCTTTGCCTATGGAAGCGTATCATGAATACTTTGATCTTAATTTGGAACTGCTGAACTACAAAGACAGAATAAGAATACATGGCATGAAAAAGCATTGCAGGTCGTTCTGAGATCACACAGACAATGGGATCAGCTTTATCTATAATTTGCATCATGTGTATGGAACATTGTACACAGAAAGCAAGAAAACGTCATCGGCTACACAGGACGCAGAAATACACAGTGCAAGATTACATGGTACATAAACAAGTGAAAACTTAAGAATGGAAATTAAGAGAATAACACAGCATTGTCAAGGAATTCTTTATGCCTGATTAATCTAGGTTGTAATAGATCATGGTGAATAAAACAATCACAAGTTTAAAATCTATGAAGGAACATTTTGACAACACATATTAAGGGAGCTTTTATAGATACCTCTAGCTGTAGGTGGTCGTCCTGTTTGGCGAGGCTAGTCCGCACATCAGCCATTGTCACCTGACCTGCGCCATCGATTTCTGTTGGCGAATTCTGTCGACTGCCTGTTGGTCTGAAAAATAAATGCAAGATCTTCTTTACAACAATGTCAAATTTATATTCATATTCTGTTGATTTGAATATCATTATAATATATGAAAGGATGAGCATCAGTTAGGTCATGGATTATTGATTTCTCATGCAAATTAACTGAAATCTTGAGTCAATTCATCAATGAGCAACAAATCAAGGAAGACAATAGTAAGATTATCTATATCTATGATTAAAACTCCTCAATATATACAATTGCGCTGTGCATGCATGATTTGTGAAAACCATAGTGAACAATAAAGATGATTTCTCAGTGGAACAAACTTACCATTATTACTAATCATATGTAGTGCTAAATTTGGTAGTACAATATATATCATTACTAGAAATGGAAACCTACTGATTAGAATGAGCACACTCAATTCTGCGTAATAACGTCCTGACACATACAAGGTTAGGATTTATAAGTTCTTCCATGGATACTAGATGTACGGGTAGAAATCACTGCTATTGTTTGATCTGTGTCAAAATGATAGTTTCAGCATCAATTATGGTTAAATTATCCAGAAATATCTTTCTAAATAAATTAGTTTGTATAACTTTTTATCTTCTGATGATATACACAGTTTTGCTTTCAGATGAAAATTGTCATTGCTGTGAAGCATTTTCAACACATCAGAAAAACAGCTAAAATGCGAGTGTCATTTCAGGGAACCTCCAACTCTTACCACTTTATTGTCATGCATAAAACAAAACCGCTCAACACTTGCACAAAACATGGGAGGATAGTAAGTTATTGTTTATTGCAGGAATATGCTGTCTGAGGCTTTGAAGGAGTTTTATATACAATTCATATGACACAAAAGCTTGATATTTCTATGCCTTGGGTGAACTAAATATTGCTACAGTTTAGTGGTATTTTACATGTGAAAATCTGCGCATACACACTTCTGTTAAATTGCACAAATAGCTTGCATGAATCACAACTGAAGCCCCTCTATTTTTGGACTACAGTGAGGTGACTGCAAAGGACTGAAATTCATCACCATTGCTGCCACAACACACCAATGTACAGCCAGTAATGGTATTACTTACCATTACTGATTGTGCTATACTGCCACACTTTGGCTGCATTAACGCAAGGACAGATCATTTGAAGCTCATCTCTTGCCGTTTCATTAGGTAATAGTTGGGCATTTGCACTGAAGTAGAACAGCCATTAATGGGAAACGACCCACACCCAACGTGAGTGGTGAACTGTGATAAAACACACAGCATAAATCTGGCAACCCATCACTTGTTTTCACCCTATAGAAGGATGTGCCTGGTACATTGTAGACATTGTCTATTAGAGATCCTTAATGGTGCTGAGTCGCACACAGAGTATTATGCTAGCAATGTTTTAGTCATCCTTTTTATAAGAATACATTTATAGAAATCTATTAACAAACATGAATACATTGAGGATTGCACAGTGTGACACTATTATAATATTATTTTAAAACTCTCCATGAAAGTCTAGTAGTAGTCACTATAAAATTACATTGAAGAGGTCCTAAATTGCATTGGATATTGTGCGAAAAGATGGCCATTTTGGGGACATTACTGGCAGTACTTTATGCTCTATGATGCAGCAGTTTCACCAACTTGTTTTGGGATGGGTTTTTTTCCCATAAAGCCATGTCTGCAGGTGTTCCTTACTCATGCACATCTATGAAAAATTGAAAGTCAACATCATTCACATCCTGACAGGGAAAAATATAAGTATGGCAACTTCTACATTAACATTCAGTACTTGTTGGTATTTCTTGTACTTTCCTATTTGTTCCCATCACAAAATGGTAATAAACCAGACCTACAATACAGAAATTCAACGAAGTGTATTACTAATCAGATTTTAAATAATATAAAAAAATAACAAGCAGGATTGATTTTAGAAACAAATAAGTGTCATTGTTTGGCTTTTACAAAAACTTTTTTGTTTTAGTCAAGGCGTTTGTCCAGTGATATTACATTACAATAACTCATCATGGCATACGAGGGCAAACCAGTGCTGGCAGAGACCTACTCTGCTTTCAAGTAGACATCACAAGACTCGAGTAAATGCAGGTTCAGATTCTAGTCTGATAAGCTCTTTTATTAGGTGCAAACTGTGACACTGGGCACATTCAACCCTCCCAATCAGATGTTAACAGTACATCCCATTTTATTTTTTCTATTTACCACTTCAATGGTGTGTAGAAATGATGCAAAGATTAATTGAATAGTGTAAAAAAAAGCAATTGAAACATAAGTTAGGCCATAAGAAACTAAGCTGAAAAGTATCCACATCCAGGGCCCTTATTGTTTTCATCCTCGAATAAGCTCATTTTCTTACAACCTTACCATCTATGTAATGCACCCCTGCACTGATCTTATTAGTCTTGTCACGTATGGACTTCAGCTTCATTTTTTCACTTCAATAACAGCATGCATCCAAACTGCTGCTCTTTAGCCTAATGTAGAACTTGAGCAAAAGATCTTGTATATTGCAAGACCTATGAATCATACTTTATAGCTGAAATTGCCTTTCTGATTGAAAAAGACACAAAGTGTGTATGTGTTTTCTGGAAAAGCTTATATTCCATTCCGTCATATCATTTTTCAAGATGCTCAGGGATTTCATTATACAATTGTGTTGTTTTGATTTGCATGAACACTTTGCTCATAAATGTAAGAAAATGAAATTATTATTCCATTTTAATAAATACGCAGAAGATCCCACAGATCATTCTAATCAGAATTGGGGAACTCGAGGTATTTATTGCAATAAAGAAGCTCCCCTGACTGCTAAGAATTTCATCACCCATCAGGGAAAGACAACAACCCCTAAATGGCACACCCACAATTCTGTATCCATAGCAACTGAACCTTTGGAGACCAGGGGCTGGCCAAAGTGCCAAGAAATATCACACCTGTGGGAGACAACTCTTTATCCAGCTAACACAAAGGGTTATCGTCTGTGAGACAAAATCAGAGTAAATCCATGTTGGAGGGACAGGAAATCATTGTAAAGCCGGGTCGTGGCGCTGCCATTGTTTTGGCACCCGGACATGATTGGAAAGCTGTGTGGTTAACAACATTTAAATTAACTAATTTACAAGACAATAGAAAACTATGATTGCACTTTTTAAAATCTTTTTATTGCATTTTTCTTTCAATGCTACAATACATATCAAACTTGCTTATTTGATAAAACAATTATTATTCGTGCAGCAGGATACCATTTAGCTATATATGCAATTAATATTTGAAATAGTCATTGTACTATGTCCGAAAGAATCAAAATCGATAGGGACTCCTTTGAGCATTGCCACGTGAAAGATACAGCATCCACTACATGCCACACTTTCCATCTCCCCTGACTAGAATAAATCCCACTTTTCCATTTCCTTGCAAAAGATTGACTTGGACATTGACTTTTCTCAATGCAGTTTTGAGCTGTCAGAAACAGCTCGACAGGTCTGACAGAGGGGGGGACAAATTTGCCACTTGGCAAATTCTTTCCTGTCTTTTGGTGTCAAAATAGAAAGTTGCATAATTCTGATTATGACAAAATATCATTCCAGCGTTAGAATTGACAACGTTGTGGGAAAGTTACCCGAATTCACATAATTCGGACTGGACTGTAAAAAAATCTTGAGTGCAAAATGCAAAAATCAAGCATCTCTTTTATAGCTTATATACTGTCCATAGAAGTAGCAACTTTCAAAATTTATCATTGAACATGTTTAACGATTTGAAAGGTTGTCCATCTCTTTTGCTAAGAAGCGTAGAAAGGAACAGCTTCTACTACAGCCATATAGAAGCATTTGATGTGACTTGGTTCTTACAGTCGGGTCTACAACTGATATTGCCGCTCATAAATTGTACTTTGTAGGGGAAATATCAATACAAAAGAGAAAATTCTTAAGTGATAGATTTTGGTTCATAGCAAAAGTTTAGAAAAAGAATGAGTATCTATTACTGAAATTCCAAAGGTTCTTTTGTTTCATCCGTTTTATCTAATCATTTGTTCATCGAAATTTTAAGTGCTCTTCACATTATATCTTTGTGAATCAATATAATAGTGATAGCTTACATATTTAATTTTAGCTTAACTGAAGGCATATTAGCATTTATAGACAACTTAACTTCAAAACTAATACAATAATGATAAGTCAGTTAAACACAGACTTACAGAACAATCACAGCAGTGTATAAGACCAAAACATCAATTCAATTAGATAACTGGACACAAATTGTTGCGCTTGAATGCACCAGTTGTTGAACTGCATGAACATTAACCAAAGTTGTCCAGGGCTTCATGCAGGTGGCCATCCAGAAGAAATTTGTACCATGATCAAGAGTATGGCAGTCTGATAACTCTATGGTTGTATATAATTACTATATAAAAGAGAATCTGCCGTGACAGACGGAACACCCAGAGGGAAAACATGCACTGATGCTTACAAATACAAACAAAATTACGTCAGTTGTCTTTTATAGGCTCACTGTCTAATTCCATTGCTTTCCATTTAGCAGTTGCAATGAGCATTTTGGTGTTAATAGTCAGGAGGGTATAGAAACCCCAAGGGAACCTGCTCAATGTCATAAATCCATCACCACTTTCTCTATCGCTGTTGGGATAACAATGCCCAAATAGGAATGGTCCAGTGATTATGTTAATATCAAACTTCTTAATAAGAATAAGGAATGGGTCTTTTGAACAAATATGCTTTTTTATAAAAATGAACATTTTGATACAAGAGAGGAATAATGTAAAAACTGGTCAAATATTTCTGTTTCTTCTTTTTAGATCAGTGTATTCAGTAACTTAACCTACTAACCTTCTAAAATGAAATCAAAGATAACAATGACAAAATAGAGATCATGACATGACCAATAGTTATCAAGTCTATCAAACACTTATTGTTCCAAAGGAAAACGATTTCAAATATTTCATAATCATTGCTCATATAACAAGATTATGAACATTAGCAAACCTGGACATGTACAGAGCTGTCATTCATACGAATGTTTGATTTCAATTCTGATAACTATACAGACTAACGTGTCAATCATAGCTTCAAAGAAGAATGAAATCAATAAATAACTTCGAGAGAGGCAATATTTGAAACTCAAACAAGGACTGAAAGTCATCAAAAGGTACAATTTAAACTAACATAGTTGGAGAACCCTCAATGAGAGCGAAACAAGGAAATGCAGACTGACGGTTTATAAGAAAGATTAAGTTTTTGTATGCAACATTGCCGATCCATATTGATCCATACCATATCCTTAATCCACCATTCATTTCATAGGAAAAATGTTTCGACGTCTTAAATGACAAAGACTACGTTATGGATCCATACCACTTCAGTGATAGTACATCAACTTCGCGTTAGAAAGTCAACAATCGCAGTGGCTTCAGTTTGAAGAGGATGCAAAGTACACCACATGCAGGATTGGACAGACAAATATAATACTCTTATATGGCACCTACCACTGGAATTTGATATAGTTTGATAACAATACATCCCAGTACTGGAATGCAACCTTTGATAACTCTGGCATATGTTAATAATGCTTTCAATTTGCATAAGTTTTTTTTAGTAATTAAACTAATAGCATGCAGAGTATGCATATCGCAATATCTTCATGATCGAATAGTCAAAAATCAACGTCACATGTTGCTGGCATAAATTATTTCTTACAAATGAATTCCTTTTACCCATAATTATATTGCCCAGAACAACTTTGAATCTAGATATTTTTCATGGAAGCAAAACGTTATTGATCCAGATTACATGATCAGCAGTTTAAGCATGCTGTCAATGCAACTTTGCAAAAAGAAGCCCTATAGGATTACTAATTATGAAAACTATGATTAATGTCAACTCAAAACAAATTTGATGTATTGCAAACGTAACAGGAGCTTATGCTCTACTTGGGGCCCCTTCTATTCTATTAACACAAATAGTAAAAATAATTTCATCTATATATCGCATACTGGAGATCTCGTCTCTTGTATTGATCACCCAGCGTTGGTTCTGCCGAGTGCTGAACATCCTGCACAAACCATCCTGTACCTGTCAGAGCTGCCATGCCGGCGTGGGCGCTTGCTATACGGATGCCACAGGGTTGCGCACATACTGCGGCTAGTACTACTGTCCTCTTCCAACTCCCCAACACCAACTAATCCAGAAAACAGCGCCGCGTAATCCAATTCATCGCACATCTAATTATCCGTTTTTAACCAGCACAATGCAAGTGCTTACGGCTCCTGTGATCAAGTGTTAAAGACAGTGAATGTAGCATAGAGTACTGGATCACAGATAAGCAGCAATGACGACGACAGCGAACATGTTTATCTGTCAAGAGGGTTAGATCTTTAAACAGAAGCTTGAAAGCCCAGTTAAATAAATCAATGAAATCAAGTGCTGAGGGATTTATAATAGTGAAGAGGATCCATAAGGGGAGTGACTACTTGAAGTCTGAACCCTGCAATGCTATTGCCATTTATTACTACAGCAATCAGCATCACCGATTTCTATTACATGAAGGGTGGCCGTGAACTGTAATGATGATAAACAGCAAACAACGCGCCCGTTGTTGCCTGTGCTTGTATCTAATAAAGTCTTAATCTTGGCTCGCTTTAGTGTTTGTGTTTCAAAGGTAGCATGATAAATCAGAGATGATGATCTGCTGGTTCAGGTTTACGCGCCTTTTGTAGATTATTTATACTGAGGGCACTACCTTGGTCAGACAGGACAAACATCTGATTGATAACAGTTTTACATTTGCCATTAATTAAGTACAACTTAAAACAGTGACAACTAAATAATAGTTATTCTTTTATCATAGAAGTTATGGACATCATGAACCCATCCATGTGATATTATCTATAATCCTGGCAAGGGAAGATTAAAGTCCAACAAACTTTACAAAACTGAAATTCTGACATTACAAATTAGCAGAAATATGAAGCAAAAACTTTGATATTGGAAATATAAAACAAATTTTTAGAACAAAGGTCCAACAAAAATTTTTGAGCAAATTGTGTTCTGTACAGTTTTACTAGTGTTGCATCGCATCATTCAAGGCATATAAAAACAACATTTTCACTACCCCATAATTATCCCCATAGATTAAGTGGACGTTTTGCTTTCAGCTCACTAATCCCTGCAAAGGGAAGAACATTCAGATGTGATCTATAGGTGCAATAATAATCTACATACTACAAAAACATGCAATTTGGGTTTCAGTCAAAATCAACGATTGACTACTACACAAAAGCCCAAACGAATGCTGAGAGCATTTCATGTGAACAGTCGGGTGATTTCCTAATAACGTTGAGATAATGTGAATGTGTTAGGACCAGTGATGTAATATGGAAGAGCTTACCACGGAAATAATCAATCATGGAACTTTAGAACCAGTTACAGATAAATGACAGCAAATTAACAGCAACCTTTGATTCTCCCCCAATCTATGGATTGGCGAAATGTACATGATTGAAGACCATACTCGGGGAAATAAATGAAAACCATCGATGCTCTATGTCAGACTTCTCATTCAGTATGGTAATGCTATTTGCTAAACTGCTGAACTCTAAATGCTTATTAGATTATGAGCTGCTCCTCTGATTGCTTTTCCTTTGTTTAGAGAAGCATAACAGACTTCAATGCTATAGCAATAGGAATCAATGACCACTGAGCTGGGTGATAGGTAATGTAAAACATTACAGGTTTGAGAAATAAATAAACTGTAAATTTCCGTCTCAAACAAAAAACTTCCTGAGGTGCTTCCTTGATGGAGAAAATATAGCTCGTTACCGTAGAATTATCTTTAGGTAAGAAAATTGGTCATACAAATGCTATAATGATGCCTACATGGTTGACCAATGAACAATGACAACGGCAAATTTGTCAAGCGTTCGCAGCTCAATGACATTAACACATTTTTATGTCGCCATCACCTTACAGTGTACACTATAAAGTCTGAATGGTCGGTTCTTAACAGTGCCATGGAATGGCCAATAAAGCTGTGTAGTTATCCCGTCAACAGGCAGTTGAGGCCTTTCAGACACTACACTGTGCAAAATAGGCATCTGCAATCATACAATCGTATTAAGAAAATATACTTCTGTTTAAAGGACATGTAATAAAATTGAAATGGAAAATACCTATAAGTTGCAGTACCGCAACCAGCAAATTATCTAAACGATCAAATAAGGTGTTTTAAAATCAGTAAGGAAATAAACATCAAAAGGGTCTTCAGATTGATTCTATATTGACCAGTTTCTGGTTTTATTAATAGTTCACCGTAAAACAAACCAATCCTGATAACTATTGCTCTAAAAAGACCACCAAACTTATCTTATCATTATTTTTCTGACAAGCTCATATTTATTGTCTTTAAATTGAAACTAAAAATTAATTTGATGGGATCTGATTGATAACTTAATTAATTTTGACTACCAAAAAAATATTTACATGTATTATTGATATTGCAATTCACTACTCAAGCTTGTTTATTCTGGTATGAAAATAGGGATGATACAGGGTCTTTGATTCTACCCAATGGGATGGGGATTGCACCCCATTATGCAAATGCCTAAGAGAGGGCAGTGTATGAAATGAGGACAGCCTATAATAGCATCAGCAAACTTATTTTTCTGAGAGATAAAAATTTCAAATATTCAATGTTTCACAAGTTATTTTTTATATTTTCATTGTTTATCAGTTGCACAACTCTCTACCATTGTAATTGATAGCTGAAGATATAGATTAAAATCTCCATCAACTTCCTTTTGCAGATGTATAATTGTGAAAATTTTCAAAATTGAAAGTTCAAAGTACAACCAAAATAAATAAAAAAAAAATCATGGGACAATTTTTTAAAAGGAATTTCTGGATAAGACAAAGGTAATCTTAATTTACCATTGCTAAATGTTACTTGTTATTGTATGCGTTTGTGTGACCTTTGCCCTAATATGTATCATGAGGATGAATGGAGACTGATTGTGTCCATGAAGCCTATTACAGACTTCGGCAACAGAAGAAACAATCCTAATAGTAGAGTTCCTCATAACATGGAGCAACTCATTCACTCTCACACAAAATTCACTTCAAAATTTCAACCAATTAGTGAAATATATTGGTGTTATGTTGTATTGTATTGCATTGCTACAAAAGATGATTGGAAAACAAATGAAAATGTTTGATAGCTCTTTTTAAATCATCAAAAAATTATAATTTCTATTGGCAAACATCCTTGTGCCTTCATTCAAATTGAGCATATTATATATATTTATATGTACATATAAACACACGCATCCAATTTCTAGAAATAGAAGCTCTTTGCAAACACTCAAAAGAATCACCTTACAGAACAGATCTATTGATAATCAACATGTGAAACTGTTATCGTGCTTTAATATCCTAATGTACTTTGCAAAGTAGCAAGACAATATTTTTGTTGGGTGATGAACAAATCTATAACCAAAGAAGATTAGCGTGAATACGTGCATTGTAACAAAACTGGCAGGTTACTCAGATATAATTCCCTTATTAGGACTAATGGTTTGGCATTGTGAACACAATCAAACAAGTCAATGTGAAAAACAAGCTAAGATGTCGGCTAAAAGCCCTTTTCATCCATTAGCAACTGCTTGAGTGAACAAAAAAATCATACTTTATACATCTAGAGCATGCACTATGAACTTAAATGAAGAGCTATACATGTACTTTCAATTGACTCGAAGCCATTATTTTTTCTCTTCCAATTGATCTTTAAAACAGTAAGTTACATTGCCATTCGAGGAAATCAATTGTCCAGTGATAGGCCTCTTTTCCTCCAGTTATATCAGTTAATCAGTGAGCACAGAATATTTTCACATTTGATCTCTGATTGCTTCTCCTAGTCATTCTCATCCAACAAGATCCAATGGCTACATTCGACTTAATATTCAGTCACATAGAAATATGTGCTTCCAAATTTTACAACTAAGCGATCAAAAATAACATTAGTTCTCGATCTTTGACTTAACATGCAACATCAAGTAGCATCAGTTGCTTTGTTAATATTGCCGAACTACATTTGCTCATTCTATTATTTTTACTAATATCACCACATTCCATGAAAAATCTATTATCTCAAAAAGATCTAATCGTCGAACAATTTACCTACGGATATCGACTTCGTTAGAACTAACAAATATCTATATCTGAAATCATGTTATATGTTAAGTTCCTTTGATCGCTAGCAGATTATGATCATTTTAATTTCTACATTATCATATTTCATAATGAAATATACAGCTAAGGTTTATAGTTTATAACAGATACAGCAACCTAACTTTAACTGTACCATAATCTATCAAATAAGTTAGTTGTCATTAAACGACTCCTACACCTCCATTGTTTTATTTTACACCATCATGAAATGTACTGCTTGATCGCAACGTATTTGCACATCAAAGTCTCACCAACAGTATACATATCGGTACCAACTTAGCCATGGACTAAGCCACTGCGATCATCCTCACCTGTCTTCGAGTCCGTTCTGCATGATGCCATTACTGTTCTGAAGCTCCTTCTCTGCGTCTGACTTTCCTCCGTCTCCACCTTCGAATGGTGACTGTGACTTGGGGCCTTTGTCCGTGACGACACCCTGTTTGCTGGGGTCTCCGTCTCCCCCAGGACCCTGGAAATATAAATGTTTTTTTTTTGTTACAATTTATATATTTTAAAATATTACAGTGGTAGCCCTCCAGTATATGGAAGGACATAAGCATAAAGTGGATAGTGCAATGGCAAACAGGATACCAACTGCCCAATGAGGAAAACTAGGCTCAATTCTAGTATTTTTCGTAACTTTTTTTATTTCATTTACAATATCAGTTTTTACATTAATGTGAACTCCCTCCTTTCTCACAATTTAACACCTATTTAGGACTTTCCATAAGTGATAATTGAGAATATCAAGTATATCATCAAGTGATTTTACTTCCTTATATAGAATGTTAACAGTTTTTCATTCAGTCACAGATGTGGTACAGCCACTCATGACCACATGATGGTGGTTTGCTAAGAAACATGTACAGTGTACAGCATTTGATTTCTCATTGCTATATATATTTGATTTTGAGAAATTTTTAACCTATCACCATTATTGCTCATTGCTCGACGTTGTAAGTATGTCTGATCCTTGGGAGGAAAAGCTATATTTGATAGTGGGAGAAAGAAAATCTCACTGCACACGCTGACAGTGATTGTTTGCTTTGCGGACTTGTTTTTCAGAATCCACTATTAAGTGGCAAACTTTATTTCCTAGCTTGACACAAACTGGTGCAATGTAGGCTATGAATCAAGATCATGGCTTACAAAACCATATCAAAGCTCTCTAATAAATCTTATTATTTCTAAACTTAAAATGATTGAATTTATAGTGGAAGAAATGGTTCTTCAGCGATGTAAATCACTTTTGTACTATAATTGCTCATAATAAATTAGGGTTCTCTAAATAGTACTTGGTCACCCCCAAAAGGGACAGTCGTGAAATATGGATCACACAACATGAAGAATAATTGTCCTTGTGATATAAAGAATAGTCTAGATACACCACAGTCAAGTTGTACACAAGAGATCATGAAGCAGAAAATTATTTTTTCCCCGATTGGATTTACAGTAATAGTGAAACAATACTATTAATCATATTACAATAAGCAATAAATTCATTACATTGAATAAAGATTGGTCATTTATCAATTTTGTCAATCGGCCAATTATACCAAGCACAGAGCCTTGAAATAAATTTCAAACCAATTCTGAATGGCAATAATTGTATGTTTGTCAAGTTCACGCTGATTTGATATCACACACACAAATCAGAAGCACAATAGACAAGCCCATAGATAAATGTCCCACAGAAATTTGACAGTTTGTTCAGCACAGAAGTACTCAAGAGTTGCATAAGAAAATTCTTTGCGTTGGCTTGCTTGCTGAAGCACAAAGGTGGGGACAAACTTCTCAGAGAATCAAACAAACCTAAAGTTTGCTCAGAGACCTGTCAACATTCTGGGGAAATCAAATGGAAAATTAAGTTTCAATCCAAACTGAGAAGAATTATAAACATGACAGTCAGCATGTTCATTTGCATGCATAAAAACTGCCACTCACAAGATTTCAAAGACTAAGCACAGATCAACATGGATCTTGATCTAATGTTTGTCTTGGTATATTTGTTTTATATATTTGGCACAGGTTTAGTTTTTGTAATCTATGTTTGAGATCAACTTTAATGCTTTCTTGAGACATTTCCATAATTCAATACATGGTTGAGAAATATAGTCATGCGCTGACGTTTGTTCTCAAATCTTGAATTCCATAAATTTTTGCTTGTGTGTAGTCACTAAAAAGTATTAATTTACACACAGTCTGTGGTATTATCTGTGTTTTTTCCAATTGCCAGCTAACCATGATACATTTTTCACATTCAAAACTATCTATTACTACTAATGTTCTACTGCTCTCATGACATTCAATATTTTATTTCCCATTCTGACCACCATATATGCTCATTCGTTTTTCAAATATCACTGCCTGGGAAGTGCAATCACTCAGCCACGAATCTCATTGTCAGTATCAAAGGAGGAATCCCACTTCCCTCCAGTACAATCCCATTCCACAAAGTGGCAAATTCTGTTCACCGCCTTGCAGCTTTCACTAACCTTCGGTCATCACCTTTTTGTGAGCACGCCCTTCAATCATACAAAGATTTTGCAGTACCTCAAAATGAATGTGATGCTAAACACATACATTTTCTCCATTATGACCATAACATGCAAAGTTCTTGTAAACTTGTTGATAATATTTTGTCAAGTATCAGAATAAGTTTATGAGTAAATAGGATCAGCTAACCCCAGGTCATCTAAGGCATTCTGTTCTTCATTCAATAACAAAACTATTTGAGAAATTTACAATTTATAGACCTGGTGCTTTGAACTGTATTAGGTTGCAATAGTTTCCTTGACAATCATGACTTTGCAAGAATTTTTATTCCAGCAGCTATGTTACGCTTAAAGTCTTGCTCAGGCATTTGATTTAAGCTCATTAGGAATAACACAGCCTTGCCCTTCATGAGGCCTTCAATTTTCAATCTTGGATTTCATTTAACATTCTAGTTAGATTGCTCATTGTTTGAATTTACAGCAGTAGCATTATTCATAGCGTATAGCCCAAATATATAGAATATTAAACAACAGTGTTAATTTTCTGAAAATACTATAAAATAGTTAAACACACCAGTTGCCCCCAAATCATTACAGGAGACAAATTCCAGTAGCTATGTTGATCTAATAAGGACATATAATATTTGAACAAGATATTTGGCCCACTTGAAGGGCAAGTTTGGGCACAATTGTCTGTATATGGCAGAATAAGAACATCTAACACTACAAATGCCTATTTGCTGGGCCAGCAATGGCTCTCATCATGGGGCCCAACATGCACAATATGTATGTCTTAGACTAGGTGCTTATGAATACTCCCACTAAAAACGCACAGACTTTTGACTGAGAGCAAAATGTTGATATGAATACTCAACACATAAAAATCTCCCAAACGGAATTCTATACAAAGTACTAGCAGCTTTTACTTCTCATGAAACCACCTTATTTGACCTAATATTATGTACAATACATCTGAATTTCAAATAAAGTACGCAATCATTAAGGCTCCTTCAAAATAAAACTCTGCATTTTGTAAAATAAAGGAATTGGTATTGAACCGTGTAAAACTAGACCATTCTACATTGATATATAATATAGATATCAGGAAGCCTATTATTATTACATAGGTGAAGTCCTGAGCCTGTTACAGCTGATCAACACACTCCAATTATGCTTCATTAATCTTTATTCGGTGACTTTATAGCTTAATGAAAGGCAGATCTATTTTAATATAAATATAAATACTCTTATAAAAAAATAATTCCATAAAAGCAATTCATTTTGCACAGAACTCCAGGTCTTTACTCAAGATGCATTACTTTTTTTCATGAACTGTTAAGCTGTCAACAACTAACATCTACAATAGCTTAAAGTGACAAATTAACAAGTTCCACTTGCCCAGCTTACTTGCAATTAGGGATAAAATCTATTACTTCTATAGATCTATTATCAAAATTAAACCATACAAAGAGTATCACCAATTACTGCGTTAGGCTGTTAGCTTCATGGCTTGGTCCTCAACTGTAAAATTGCAAGCTTCTCCCATTTACTGTCGTCTGTTTGTATTTAAAGAAATATTGTTTATCTTCATGACAGGAAACAATGGGGGTGGGTCAACCACACCCAAAAAAATCTTTTAATGTAAATTTCCTGACATAAATACTATAGAAACCGTACTTTACTTGCTAGTTATTAAGTAGGTGGAAAGACAGTTCCTAATTATATACTTAGTAACTCACGACATGCACAAGATATAGAATCATTCAACAATGAAATTTTAGGGGGGGAAAAACATTTCAACCAAACATAGGCTATCACACGTCCAATTTCCAATAAATTTGGTGCAAAAAGAAAGTGAGAATGGAAATGTAATTTTCCCGAGAAAATCACCTACTTGACTGCATTACATTCAACCGGAAAATAGGAAAATGGATATTTCATTGCATTTTATATCTCATCAATCCAAATCAAGATGAAAATAAATACATAGTTCAAATGTTTTAGGTCATCATTTTTGAAAGACGCACCTTCAACATTTTCGGAGAACAGGTTATTTTTTTCCATTTCAATTATACCATACAGACATCTTCAAATTGTAAATTAAGTCTGCCAAAAATAAATCATTTACACTCCCATCACAGAATATGCATCTGCACTGCTCAGGATGTGAGGGGAAGGATCACGGTCTCCAGTCAGTTGTACCACACAATCCAAAGAATCATTATTAAAGCCTATAGATTCAAACCTTGTTTTTATTTATTCGACCATAGCAATAAGGAAAGAACAAGAATGCTATCAAATAATAAAAAAATGAATATCAATAAGCCTGGCAGTAAAGAATTTTCTAAAGTATCTTTGAAAGTTACAAATACAGTGGTACTACAAAATAAAAAAAATCAGGTTCCATTGAAACTTGCATTTTTCCCTACATTATGATCTCAATGTTCATTTACCTAGCCGATTTAATAATAAAAACTGCAGCACGCAGCGACATCCAGATAGCTGTATGCAGAAAAACAAATGGCAAGAACATTGATTCTGCCATTCTTTTTTGTTTGAAGACCTGATTTCTGTTGCATTTTCTCCTTGGTATAAGCTGATAATGCAGCTGGCCACTGCATGTATGAATGACTGATGATCTAACTTTCAGGGGCCGCATCATATTAGCAGTAATGATCACACTAACATGGGCGCTTGCCACCTCCACGCCATCTGTACCCTCTAAGGCATATTATTACATCAAGTGATAATCATATTCTGTTATGCATTTAAAGGCACCTCAAGACACTCCTCAGGCAAAAAATCCACTTTTTTCTTCAGCAGAAGCAAATTTCCTATCGCCTATATAAAAAATCATAAATATGGATGAGAAGTCATCATACAAAAATACTGCTTTCTTTATGCAGCATTTTCTTCAAAGAAATATTAGACGGTATTTTTATTACAACAGGTCTATTGGAAATTCAAACTCTCAATAGATCTCTGAACATAGAAGATGCATTTGACTCTCTAGAAGTCCAGAAATTAACCATATGAATATCCCCTTATTTTAGGATTCTTTGTAATGTTTTGTTGTTGTTTTTTATCTTGTATAATATATATAATATTCAAGCAGGTATTCGTTTATCTATTTCAACCTGCTCATGAGCCAATACAGAGCCATGATGGTGCATCCGAAGTTACAAAATACACTGCAATCAAAGTTGCAACTCCACACACAACTATTGTTTGTTAGGAAGCCAGATGACTTCAATACACATAATTTCCTGTTTTACCCACATCATCGAATGCTAACTAAAAAGGTTGTCATCCATGTGAAGTACTTCAAATTAAACATATGAAGTTTTGTATCCACACGACTTTAAGATCTTCTAAATAATGCAGTTGAGAGGCAGTAAAGTCGTTAAGCATGGTATTGATATAATCAGAGTCATAAACGGATTACAGAGATCTGCGGCCACTTTCCGGTAATTGCCACGATCTCAGCATTGCGTGAGGAAGACTCACTTACAACTTCGCCTTGAATTAGCACATTTGTTGTCGCTTGCAGACTATTTACATTTTCTTTACATATTAAACAAGTCACCAGTTTAGGTAAATTTTTAGAAACAATGTCTCCTACAATGAAAGAGTAGATTTGGATACATGTTTACACAAGTCTTAGAATTATTGTTGTATCTAAACAATATATTACAATAATAAGAATGTAAATTTAACCCAGTGCTTACATGTTTCATCTGTGATCATTCGAGTCCATATCAATCTATTATTGCAGAAAATCAAATCTTATAATAATTTTGAAATGTCATACTTACGGTTCATATATTCTAGGATGTACCAGAATAAATGAATGGAATACGCACTGTAGTTCAATTGATCTGTTTCTAGTGGCAGTTACAAATAAAGCAGTCCTACTATTGAGCGCTCAATAGCCAATTCGGGATTGTCAAATATTCGTGAGAAAAACCAACACAATATTAGCTTTCTGCTACAATAAATACAATGATCCCCAGCGGGTCAGCTATTGTTTTCTGAATGGCAGTCAGGCCACTTTGACTAACACTCACCATTATGGTTGTGTTTAGCAGCGGATTAGCATAATTATCTTACCCACTTTATGATCTAACTTCCTATGTGGGTAGTATTTGCGCATGTTTCTTATAGAGGAGGTTTGCCTTATACCCACCTTTTGTATGTGTATACATTTTTGCATTGAAATGGATCAACAGACTTTATCCACTCAATAATTTGCAACACATTTTTCTTTTAATCTTAGTTTGAAAGTGCTTTAAATTGGGTAGAACAAGTGATATAATGAGTCACATTTTTAAGAAAATATAATATATGCAAACTATTACTGTTGTCATGATGTATTTGAAGATATAGATAAAAAAAACTTTTTCATGACGACTTACTTTAGCTCTACATGCAACAAAATGTCAAGTGATGGCTTTTTTTAATGGACAAGAAAGAACCAATTTTGCATCATGAAATGTTGATTCTTGAAAACTCTGTTTTGAATCTTCTACACACAGTTGGCAACCGATTGTACTACAATCTTGATCTTGACTCCTGATTTGGACAAAGATTTGCATAATAAATTGGTCTGATGTATTCAATCCTACATACAAGATTCTGCAGCAAGTTTAGGTTCTTTTTACATTATTCATGTGGTGGGGACTATCTGCTTACATGTAGCTATAACAATTTACGGTCATTCGCGAAATTCAGAAAAATGAAAATAAAAATAACTTCATAGTCAAAATGGCAAATCTAATGATATAGTGTATTTTCTGTATATGGTCAGAATCTACCAATATGAATATCTCAATTCTGATCTTACCGATCTAATCAAACAATCCAGAAGAATATCTGGCTGCATACTTTTTTCCTCTGTTTCAATCACTACTCTGTCAAAGAACAAGATAAGATCAAACATTCAACCAACTAACCAAACATTACTCAATGTCTTAGAACTCATTTGAAAAAAAAAAATCTGTGATCTATATCAATGATCAAGATCCATGATCACCATTATTCAAAGCTTGATTCTAGCTTCATGCAAACATTCAACATCATCCATTAAGCACTTAAAGTTTACTCACAATAGTCCCTATTAGGCAACTCTGTGCATCTAAATTTCTATTCAGCTGCAATAAAAACTAACTACTTTACAGCTATATCTAGCGACTCATTGATTGCATAGAGCACCTTTCACATGTTCCCAGATGAAATTTCGTCCACAGGGGCACCGGCTGAATCTCGACCATCTATAGAATCTATACAACGATGCTGCTCGCAAATCGCCACCAAGCGCAGACTGGGTAATGGATTGATGCCTGAACAGAATTGAAAGATCATATCAACGACTCCCTTATTATATGGTACTTTTTGTAGATATCACAGACTTTCTAATCAGATCTTCATAACTACAATGATCTTGACCGTATTGTATACAAATAAAATGCAATCTTTGAAAACAAAGTTTATATATGTATACTTCATACACATAATGGGAAAATCTGCTAGTGGCAACCATACCATAAACGGTTGTTATCCACAGTGCTCATATACTTGTAAAGTAAATACTTCATCTCATTCCAACTCTTGATCATCTATTCTAAATGATGATAACAGTTGTTTGCCATCTTTATTTCTAAATGATGATGATGAATGGTTGAAGAATAAAGCTTTACAATGTGATCTCCTGGCGACCCAAGCTATCAATACTGGTGTATCTTTACAGGATGACATTACAGTAATAGGTTTCCACAAAATCAGAAAATGCAACCCTTCTAAAGATGACCAAAATGATAGATGCAACTTGGTTAATTGGTCATTGAAGCTTGATACAATATTGTGAATAATATTTCAGCATACACAGCATTCATGATTAGCTGTAATAAGTGATTTATACTTTTTGGCCCTCAACTAACTGAAACTGACTAAATCTGCACTCAGAAATGCCAAGCTCCCTTGCGTGTGGAGACCTGCATGATTGGGTAATAGATGCTGTTGTCCTGGCATGCTTTTTATGGGAACAAAAGCATTATAAGAACAGAGCATAAGTTTTTGCATGAATGAATAATGTAATACTATTACGGGTATTCTTTTAATCTGAGTTACATTTATATGAGTCAATAGGTGTGAATATATTTTTCCCCATATTTTTGCCATTTATACAAATGTTTGAGATAACACATTTAGTTCACACTATAAAACAGATTGAGCATCAAATATGGTTTTTAATATTTTCTTTTTCTATAATGACAATTGTGGTATGATCAGAGTACAAACTACATGAATCTCTTGCAAACTACCCATTTGCATATCTAATAATTTAATTTCAAATAACAAAAACCCCAAACAGATGCGAATGCCTTCATCACCACATACATTACTAGTTCAACCACCTCATATCAAATGCGTTTAAAGAAATACATTAAAAAAAAATTGTTTTAAAATGTACAATTGTGAGGCTGATGCACACTTTGTGTGATGGATGGAAATGAAGCGTGTTCTTACACCAGCCAACAGCTACTGATAACAAAAATGCTTAGTAGATTCCCATTAGGTTGGTCTATGATCAATCTTATCGCTTTGTAACACTTGTCAACTTAAAACCTCCATCCATATCTATATCATATCATAGACAAAAAATGAAATACTCAAGCCCAGAAATAATGAATTATACTAATTGTATTGATCACAGTAACACAGGTCTGATCCTAGCTTTCTTTTAATTTCTACTTACATTTGTTAATGTACCACCCCGCACTTGGCTTGAGCGTTAAACGTATACAACTCAACGATAAGGATTTAAACATTTAAACATATATGACTCAAACGAATAACGATTTATTTTGAATGGTAGATGATCCTATGTTAGGATTGTAACATCCTGCACAGATTTACACCATTAAGATATAAAAGTGCAATGGTCAATGTATATCATTTTAGGCAATGTTATTCACAGTAAAAGCAATCTAAGTGAATGGCAGTGTGTTATCTATTTTGTTCATTAATCAAATTAGCTTATTGGTTGCACTGCATGTCATTTTATACACCTGCAGCAATGGTGCTTTAACTTCAGCCACAATAGATCATTAATTAGCTTATGTGATGAATACTCAAGGCAAGAAGTCATCACTATCATGGTTCTTAATTATAGATGAACACCAGTTGAGCTAATTGATTACAGAAGTAACTGGTAGAAAAAATACCACAGAGAATAGCTAATGTCAGAATAAAAAGCAGGTTTTACACTGGTGATACAACTTCAGCACAGTGAGGGTTTGAGCAATATCTGAGCTTTCCTCCAAATGAGACGATAAATCATGAGAGACAATGTCTTGTTGGGAATGTATACTTGGCTAGACACAACTAGCTTGGGTGTTTATAGCATCCAGAGGCAAATGGGTTTGTGTTCCATGAAGTTCTAGGCGACATGACATGTGTCCCAATTCTTTCAGTTCGTTCTTTTCCTCATCTGAGAGCTTTTCGATTCATAACCTGCTGGCAAGTTAAGTGGATTTTTTGTTGTAGAAAGTGAATCATTGTTACTGTTCTAAAAATGTGTTTCTTACATTTTTATATTAGGTTAATCGCATTAACATCGAACTGATATATTTGCCAGTGCATTTAGGCTAGTTTAGTAGCATCCTCGAGTCATGGTTAGCATTCCTGATAATTATTCAAAAGACATGTTGAGATATAATTGCAACTTATTGTTGCTTGACATCAGTAACAAACAAATTGGCAATTTAATAAGGTAGAATCTAAGAAAAGACGAGGATTTAAAATGTTGTATGTATGCAAACCAGAAAGCTCAATTCCATGATTCTATTGTGCGTTGAAAGTGGATTCTGAAATTGAAGAGAAAGTGGATGTACTCACGGTTTTGGTCATCAATATCCTGACAGTATCAAATCACCCAACACAGACAGCCCTAATCCATACTTGGGCTCATTAGCCCATGCTAACTCAATACATGGGATGATGACTAGCTTTTTTATTGCATAAATCACATTTTTCAGCAGAATTCTAAGAAGCCCTGCATATAATCTGTAGAATGACAAAACCTATTACTTTGGCAACTCAAAGCTATTCTGGAAAAATATATCGATACGAGTGAAAGTCACCACTAGAGATTCTTAAATCTAATACAATTATCTTTGTAATAGGAAATGGATTGACAGTTTGATTTTGCTAAGTAATTAATCATTAGAAGCTAAATGAATCAGTTGAGTCTTTATGTAATATGAAAGGTTATGTACATGGAAAATGATAGATTACATGTTTGCAATCATATACTAATGACCTCACTGGTAAATCACATGCAGTGGCCGTAAATAGTTAATGTATTGTAAAAGTGTTAATGACATGCATTATGCAACTGTTTTAATTTGATTGTAACGTGTATCATGTTATATGTAAATATTTACTACTAAGTAAAAATTTGAAGAGCCTCCGCCCAATTTTTCCTATCCAGATGAAAAGAAGTGACATTGTTAATACCCTCAAATATCTTAGTTCATCATTATAGCCTAATACCAATGTAGCCACCTCATTACAGGGTGATTGCACACATCAACACTACACAAGTCACTCTAATTCTGTTTTCAAGAATAGGGTTTCGGCATTTGCTGACAGTGACAGAAAAAAGAAGAAAAAACAGTGTGCAAACTATGATATTGATTATAACACCGGCAACTATTAGGTCATCATCTTCATGTTGAGTTAGCATAGCCACTTCAATGCCCCCATCACAGCCCCTTTATCCATGGGTGTTTACCTGTTTGATAGTGTTGTTGTTATCCCTGATATCACCACCAGCAGTATTGTGCTGATTGACTAGATCCTTGACGATGAGTTGCACCGTCGTCTGTTTGAGCAAAGTCGTCACTTTCTGTTTGTGGGGTTGTAAAGAGTACTGCGACACACCGTTCAGGGCACCTTTTCTGGCCGCCGTAGGTTCTGACGTGGGGTTAACTACTACTAGTTTGCCCATGTTCCATGCTATGTGAGCACACACTAGAGAAAGCTCCTCCTGATGAGGATCTGCATACACTGCTATAAATGCAAGACGTGTGTAACACTGTCACTTTATTATTTTTCAAAGATGAAACTTTACTTTTCTGGTACGGTGAATGAGACGATTTTGCAAAATATTCTGGCGAGTGTGGTGAATAAGCTCAACACTTCCAAAGTTCATTTCGCTCACCATACAGTGTTTGAAAGACTTCCCATAAAGGATTTGCAATATCAATAAGAAGACTAGAAGTTATTTATTGTTCCTAGCAATAAAGCAGCTCAAATCCAAGATATTTTTTTTTCCAAATTGCTCAATGGAAGACAACTTAATGGTGATATTTCAAACAAATATTGCTTTGTGTTGCACCTTTGATGACAATAAATGACTTATAACTAGAAATGCAGATTATCACAGATGAACATCACAGATATAGCACCCTTTTACTGGTGGCAGCAATCATCTCCTCTTTGTCATTACTTTCAAGCTATCCTTAGCTGGCAATCTCTGTAATATGGTCCCAATTTAGAGGGGCGAGTATGGCAATGTCAATAAATGTCACACGGGTCACCAAAATGCCAGTCTGTGTGTACAAAATATGCGTTTGCACTGCTCATATACCGACCACCACACAAATCATCTATTGTGTGCTCAATGCCAAAAGGGGTTGCAATTTCCTTGTCCTTAACACAGCTCAAACTTGACAATCTTTGAGTTGGAAAGTGAAATATCTTCATTAAATTCACATGTACACTGTTACCAACTACAAATATTCATGTCGATCATTTCTTAATAACTTTGTTTCATTTCTGCATGGAATGACTTGTCAACTGTTGACGGAAGCATTTGGAAATACAACTTGTTATCACAGGCACATTTTATCACAGCATCGCTATTTCTCACTCCTCCCTTCGTTACTTATTAAATTATTAAATCTACTTGCAATTTGGAATTAGACTAGCTTTGAATGAAAATGTAAGCGAATTTCAATCAAAAGAGCGAAGTCTGTATGCCAAGTTCTGTTTGAGCGGAGGATTTTACTACAACTTATGGAAAATAAGAAACAAAACCAATCATACAAGCATGACAACTGTATGCTAAAAATCCATCAACCATGTATTCTGTGATAAAGATTACGAGATCAAAGATAAGTTTCCCTACATCTGGAACACAGCACAATTTGTTGCAAAACAATCAATTAAATTTGTAGATCATGAACCAACTCTATCCACAAAATGAACATCCATGTGTGTCTTGTTCATCCTCCTCACGTGTATCCAGTGTTTTGGAATGTTTGTGGCTCGTGTTGTGTATATCCAGCCGCCTCCTCCACTGTTGAGGCGGATGACGGGGACGTTCCTGCAGTACCTTACTAGTCCACTGCCGTCTTCGCAGCTCCCCACTTATATGGATTTTATAGATCTGCATGCAGCTTCTCACTACTACAGCAGCAAACTCGCGTCTCGCAGGATCCACGGGCTGATTTGTTACAACCAAATCCAGCGGTAAGCGACCGGCCCCTGGGGTGAACAATGATCCTCAAGGTTTACACCGTGGTTAAATGTTGATATCAAAGCTTTGCACGAAATGATTCCATTCTGAGTCAATTCTTTCCAGAATCCATTGACTTAAGCAGTAACCACAATGTGTACAAGTTACTTTTTAGATTCACAAGCACATGGTTTTTCAAAGTCTAATCCTGCATTTAAAAATCCACGCATGCTCATATTATATCAGTAAGTTTAACATTCCTACTCTGCGACAATGAACTGTTTATGTCATGACACTATCCAGACAGAAAGAAGGTCAATCACATACTGAAACCAGCACCAAGATGTTTAGCTACAGTCACATTATCCTGTAGCTGCAAGACTCCCAAGTCCAAACCTGGCAGTTTAATATTTGCTTTTCACAGAGCGATTAATATCCTCTGTACTATACAGCGCAGTAAGGTCTCACCAAATAAAGATAGCACTTAAATTTACGATAAAACTCATCACTGATAACTCCCCTGCAAATCAAAACTTGCATTTATTCAAATCACTGACACTGGCTGTTACTTCTCGCTACCATATCGGGACTTGAACTTTGCTCCTTGGCTGGGCTGGTTCAAGTGGAAGTTGTGTATATTATGCAGGCTGACTTTTGATATCAACTGAAATTTTGCATGTACTTTGCTTGGCATATAGCACGATATGATTGTTGATCAATTCTGAAAACATTAGCATGTCCTTTGTCACTTGACAAACAGCAATCTGGAGCCAGTAGTAGACTTAGGCATTGATCCCACAAAGCAGCAACCAGGATATAAAGTTAAAATCTATTGATCTCTATTGATCAAATCAGTTTCACAGCCAGCCCCAAAAAGTGTCATTCTGTCAGTGGCAGCATTACTTGACCATCACACAATCCATTACACTCTAATGCCAGAATCACTCACAACCTCATGCACTATGTGACATCTTTATTTCTGCTTACTTGTTCATGTTCAATGTGACTGTTTTGTAACAGCTTTAATTCAATTAAACGCTAGTGTTCACAGATCTGCAACTTGAATGCTGATAATTCATGCCATATTTAGCCTGGGCTTGTTCACCATTTTTGAGTCTAATGCCAAATCTCATGCAGTGCCAATAAGATACTCTAATGGCATACTAATATGATTTTCATAATAGACAATACAATGTGCTTTTAACTCTTCATATGAAATATTCATTGTAACCCAAAGATTGTCACTCTTTCCACTTGAAGAATGAATTAATTCACAAATATAATTTCTATAATGGTAGAAAATCAATTCACTAGCAAATATAAATGGGTTACAATATTGATGAACAGAAAGAGGACATGATATTCATTACATGCCTTTACTCGAAAAGTTTTAAGTCTTTTATATTATATCTCTTGCACGAGTCCAGACCTGCAAGCAGACAAGGTAGACTGTTCTGTTCTGATGCCAAGGTGGCATATGATTTTTGACAGAATACCGTAGTCTTCTTAGGACTTTGCCTACAAAACTTGTAGCAGCCACAAACTTTATTCTACATGTCAACTGTCAAGGCCAAAGAAAAAGTTTTCCACATAGAGCCAATTTCTACATCTACTATTCAATGTTAATTGGTTTTATATCCATGTAGACATAAATTGAGGACAGTTGGTCAAAGAATACTTACCAAGTACACCTAGCCTAATTCAATATATGAAAACTAGTTTGTATCAATTACTGAGAAATGCTTGAATATATTAAAAAACACAAAAAAAAACACATTTTTTAAATAGAAAATAAACATATGAACATGCTACACAAGTAGTACACATTGATACAGATTATAAGAGACCTTTTAATGACCAAATCTAGCAGAAACGTAATTAAACTGAACAGCAAGGATATGAATCATTTATTTTCAGCCTGTTATCTCAAAAAGCTCAATTATGTCAGGTTATATTTGAATCTATATAGTATATTTGAGTGCATAATACTTTTTGAGACATTTTGACATGATTAATACTTTTACCGTCTGACTTCCTGGATAAAATAATAATCAATGATGTCTGTTAGAGTACAACCTTAATGACCTTTTTCATTCTTATTAATTTGAGTACAAAGCATAGTACTAACTAGTCAAAATTTCTAAAAACACAGGGAATCAAATAAGTCAACATAAGCTATCAAAAACTAAACCCTAACATTTCAAAAGATGATAAAACTATTAATGCCACAAACAGACCACAAAGTTTATGAAATGTACAAGTTGGAACATGCTACTTATGACTTATCTGTGCTATTTTTTAACCATTTTACAATGCTCAAAACACTTTTTGCAGAAAGGAACTACTGCTAAAAACTATTACCTTTCTCAAATATTTTATGCATTGTCATACTGAAACAATAACCAGGGCTGGGAACGGTCATTCCAACTTGTTCTCAATTTTCTAATACAAATGTACTTAATGAAAAACAGTAATTCCATACTGGGGAAAAATACTTAATTCTTGAATTTTAGGTTAGCAAATAGTAAAAAAATATTCATATCACCCCAAGGCTAAAAGAACACATCTGTAAACCTGCAGTATTGTGAATATTTCATCAAAGAATTCATCAAACTAACTCATTTTTCGCGAAAATGGATTTTCTTTTGGAGTTTAACCAAATATATTGATTCAAAAGATGCAATAAGGCCTCTCAAAGAATAAGGTAACCATATTTAAAAAGATTCACTTAATACCATCAGATGTGATTTGGAGTTAATAGTACGATGTTTGCACTCATATATATACTTATGGTATGTTACATACATCTGCACATTATTGTTATATTGCTTTTGATAACACAGCAGCATAACAGAACTTATGACATCATGCATTAACAATTCATGTTACTAGTACATTATTTATTGGAATACTTTACTAAATTTTAGTATTAAGTAATATACTTTGGAATAATACGAACGTTTGTGCATACATTATGATAGAGGAATACAATTGTTGGGAAAGCGTGGCAATATAACTGTGTTATATCTTTGAATTGCTGAGCCCATAGTGTAATTCCAGGGAGAATAACGCAATTAGCAGAACAGGAGGGCTCGAACATCGCCCTCAAGAGACAAATCCATCACATACCCTCATGGGAGCTCACAGCTTCACCGCTCTTGGTGACATAAATCCAAGGCCCGTCTAATCCTTACAGGTGCAACTAAATATGGTTTTTAGGCTGGCTTCTTTGGGCAGAAAGCTGCATCTTTGCAAGACAAGGCATTCATCTGCTAGGCTTAGCAGATCTCCATAAAATATTATGCTTACTTCGCTTGTTTCTGGGATTTACAATGGGCGCCAAATCATTAACTAGGGCTTTCTTCACTGTATTTCAATAGCTGTATATGGTATCATTTAACTTCATGGCCTGTATGCGAGAATTGTCTTAACTACATAGCTGTAAATTAGTAATGTTACTACTACTACTACAGCCTAAAATAAGCTGAATATTACAAAGATTTGTGTCCCAACAGAATGACGGTGAATAAGACATCTATTACCCATTAGAACATTGATAAATTGTAATGGTGAAGTTTTGAATGTAAGAATACAATAAAATATATAATATACAAATAAGAAAAGAAAAGACATCTGCAGTAGAAAATTTAAGCTTATTCTAAGCTGCAATAGCACTGTAGGCATCAATGACTAACCTGCCAGCCAAGGATCATTTACATATACATTGTAGCACTAATATGCAATGAAACAATCACTCATTGACTAAACCTTATCTTAATCTATAATTATGATTTAATTTTAATAATTTTTTTTTAATATGACTATAATGTGCCCAATATGATGGTGAAAAATTCCTTTTGAAGACAGCCAGCACCTATGAGCCCACAAGGATCATTGCAAAGATGGCCAGATAATAGCCTGCCAAATGTCATGTTGCTGCATAACTCAAAACATGATAACACGAAAATGTCCTACTAAACCAACTATCTAACATGAAAACAAGTTCTCCAACGGTATTAATTTTAAGTGAATTTTATAAAATAAAAATGTCACCGTTATAGCTGGTTAGTTTTTGATTTTCTTAAATCATACTTTAACGAGAAACATGCTCCAAATCAATGACTAGGTTAGTAAGTAATACAATAGTAGAATTTATAAAAACTAGAACAAAATTCTATTTAAATATTACAAAAATATTACATAAGAGTAGAGATAACTTAAATATGCATTGCTGCACTGGAACAAAAACTTGTTTGGAGTGTCGATCTTAAGACATCAAATTCTTAATATCATCTAATTGAAATTTTCCAATAAAAAGAGTATGTGCAATGCAAGACGAGATCCATTTTCTTGCGGTCTTTCAAAAATGCAGAGGATCTCCACATATTTCAATATATTCAGATCCACAAAAGTGTTGAACAATTATATGCACCTCATAAAGCTACGCCTCAGTTCCTTAGACGAGATGAAGGGCTCCACACCCAAATGACTTTTACTGCCACTATTGTAAGCTTTAAAGCCTTAATCAAAATCTGCAGTAATATGCTGCTTTTCACAGCAGCATCTGCAGTATTTAGCTCCTAAGTC
Organism: Streblospio benedicti; assembly: GCA_019095985.1. Taxonomy (NCBI): domain Eukaryota; kingdom Metazoa; phylum Annelida; class Polychaeta; order Spionida; family Spionidae; genus Streblospio; species Streblospio benedicti. The sequence goes on along the minus strand of CM032666.1, from coordinate 31,827,034 downwards.
CTATGTTATGAAACAAAATTGTTGCATAAAGGTTTAAATAATTAAAAGATTTTTCAATTATAGAAAAATATAAATGTATCTCCATGATTGCAGACTTCTTTTTTTTCTGTTAAAATGCTTACCATAATATTGGATTGATATCAGTCATACTTCAAAACATTCCATAAAGTAATATAGTGCCAAGATGATGGATTTTTGCAAAAAAACCAATTTTGTGACAGTCGTCTATTATTCACTATTTGGATTTGATCAATTCAAGATGCAGCGGTCTTTCCATTGCTTATATGGGAGCTAAATGATTTTTTCTGAATGCAGGATTCACTATTCTACTCTTATCTGCATTCCGATACTGCTTTGTATGACAAAATTCATGTAGAAGATTTGGTTGACAATCTTAGCATATCTATGATTGGATGAATACCAATACTTTATGTACAATCACACCACGATCTCTACAGCAACAAATATCGACATCGGGTACATATAAAAATAATCGCTGGGCTAGACTAACGTCAAAGACAAAATTAATACTCAGTTTTTCTTACACCACAAAGTACGTCTGACGTTTGATATCTTGGTTGAACATTTCGGCAGTGGAGCTTTTGATTTGTCAGATTTTGTTAGAAATTTCCGCAAATATTAGGGCTGTTGGATAATCGCTATACTGCATATATACACATAGCCGCGAGATAGCATTTTCCCTTGTTTTCATGTCTTTATACTTTCTTGGTGATAATGACACACCTGAGTTAAGGTAGAATGAGCTGTCTGAAAGAGCCTTGCACGCTCTTTAACACACTTTCAGAGAATATTTACAGTCACTATGGGGGATGCTGGGGATGAAGTGAGGATGCCATCAAAGTTCTTGTTTGAAATCTCATTCTATAACAAAACTTACATCCGACTAGAAATGAATGACAGATACCGGCATTTGTATTCTTGCTTATCATAATGTGAATCAATCATACCCAAGCTTTCAGCAGCACTACAAATTGCACAATAAGAATTCTGTCTGAGAACTCGTTATTTTTTACTGGAGCCACTCTCATTTCACTTATTACTAGCAATTGAGGCAATTAGAGATATTACTTACTAAATTATTAATAATAATGGCACAATGGATGTCAATTACCGGAATACAAATATGGCATAGAGAATAGTACAAAACAAAAACAGGAGTATAGTATTTTATCAAAAACGCACTAGCAAATCAGAAACCCATGAAGTTCTGATTCATCATTATGGTGACGCCTCCTGTTAATTCCCATTTTGCAAGTTCATCATTAGCAAGAGAGCATAATAGTTGTTGGAAAAGCAAAAGTTTCGACAAATCTATAATATAAGATGCTATGTGGGGACAATGAGAACAATAAAATATTTTGAGAAAAATCATATATGAGCATGTACGATTTAGTGACCACTACCATATGCATGATAACGTCATCTAACCAATCCATGTTCCAAATGACAATCATAAACAAAGTCACTAAGCAATCATATCAAAATGGATTTAGTTGCCATGGAAATACATCTCAAACGTCCAGTTTTTCTTCACTGCTTAAGCAAGATTTACAGCCAAATTATTTCAGATGTGATAATTGCACATATTACTGAAAGACTTTTCCTCTTCAAATGTACACGAGATTTATTTCCATGATTCCAAGCCGAATATGATTAGCTTATTAGAAATAATTAGAGAAAAACTTTGATATAATATTCTTATATAGCTTGATCCCTTTATAAGAGAGAAAATTACCCGTTTAATATCTAAATGAAAAAATCGTTTCATTACGAGCAAACATCACCAGTGTGTGCTTTTATTAGGTACCAAAGCAAAAAGCCGATCACCCAAAATAATTCCATAATATGCTGCTTGCCGATCCATTGAGTAGACAGCCATGCATTTCCATTACTCGACAATAATCAGGGTGTCGATTTTTCGCCGTCTACTCACTACCTAGGGTAGCCCTGACATTATTCACCCATCAATTGCCCTAACTGGATCATATATCTGCATCGTTATGCCTAATACCATTCCTCCCCGTAATCTGCTTCAGGCATTAAACTTGCAACTTCTCACAAACTTTGTATTATGCTCTTTATTTGCTTTGTTTCTATGGTAAATGTCACACACTGAGTCATAAATGATATTTCTCAAACCAAAATGTATCGAGCACTCTCTTCGACATTGCAAGAAAGGTTTCATAGTAAAAATTCAGTCAACAGACATCGAGTGTACTACTAGCAAAGAAAACAGCCATTTCCACTTACACACGTTACTCGTTCATGGCGTACCATTTGGGTATCAATGTTCTCCAAATTTGATTTGGTACACATATAGGTGATAGAAAAAAAGGCTTTGTGGCAATGGGCCATTTGCAGGGCGAGGATTAGCATACAGTTGTGTCTTTATGAACCAACCCCTAGAGGTTGGAAAGCCTGTTGACAGGCTGTTTCCTTCCATGATTAGTTTATATGGTCACGGGTCACAAATTAATTCATGACCTGGACAGGTTATTTTGCCCTTAACCGATCCTTTGATACAAAGCAGTAGCAATCATTAATATTTTCAATTAGTAAATCAAATGCTAGAAAAGTTTAAAGCATACCAGTTGTCTTGTTATGTATATAGAAAAAATGGCACTGTAAGATTGATTGAACTATTTCATAAGGAAAGTATGGTGTTTCAGTTTGAATCAAACATTTCACCCTGAACAGAAGTGTAATTCAAAGACAAAAAAAATGTGCTTACTGCAAAAGTGAACTCAAAAAGTAGTAGCCACGCTTGATCTAAACACCAATCGTTATAAAGGAAACCTACATGAAAGAAAAGCAATTCATTTCATATTTTAAACATTTTTTAGATCAATTATATAGGAAAATATTAAGAAAATGTAGTTGCTTGTCGGAGAGATAAAATATTAACACTGACGAGCTATGCATTAGAATAACCATAGTAGGAGATTGCCATCACCTTCACTTATTAATAATGCACCATCGTCACAGCAGACGTCATTCTCCACAATATGCAAACTGATATCTCAGAAAAAATCTAGACACTGGCATTAAATGATAAGACATGTTATATTCAAACTTGTATCATACATGGTGGAGCATTATTCTAGTATACAATTATCATGTATTTAATGCCAACAAAAAATAGAAGAAAAGCACTCAGCTCACAAATTGTTTGAACCTGCACAATACGCTTTTGTTTCTCCATGTTCAATTTCATGTATGTTCCACGACAGAGGCAATAACCATAAATGGCCAATAAATCACATACACTGAAGGAACCCACAAAGATCCCTGTCTCGCCACACAGCCATATCACATCATCATCCCCAAAAGACATGATGAATATTGATTCCTAAAACCCCTTGTTTTTACTCACCAAGTCACAGCCAAATCTAAGAAAATTATGGACAGAAGACAGATTCCAATAATAAATTCAAAGCACAGCCAAGCATAAATAGGGGACAATTTATACATCACACTGCAGTCATGAAGGCAATGCATAAACCAGATGAAGAGAATGTATTACACCCTTTATACTGGTGTAGTTTCTAAATACGTAGCCCGTTGTGACAATAGTATGCAAAGTCTGTTCTGTAGTTTGCACACAATTCAACATTTTGATAGTGGATGCGCTCCAATCAGCCACATATAGCAACCAAGTCTTTGGTAAAGTCAATTATTCCCAGGTCTACAATTTCTCTAATTTATCAAATGCTCTCTAGTATATCTTCTTTATTTGTACTACAAGTCTTTGAAGATTATTTAGTCACAAGAATGGCATGTCTGATAGTGCATACCCAAAGAACGCCTATTTTTATTGTTAATTTTACCTTGTAGAAATACAGTAAGGTAAAGTATTTGTTACAGAAACTACTTCAATCATAGGTTATATAATCTATGCGTCAATACAAGAAAGGAAAATAACGAAATATCACAAATATGACCTTTATCACATACATACAGCAGACACCTATTTTAATTAAGGTCTTCACTTGAGAGAACTATCACACAAAGTACATGACAGCAATAATGATACTAGCCAATAGCAAACATAATGGATTTTCCCCTACACTATTCTAAGCAATGAAGACAAAGTGAATATAAAGTGTCCATTTACATTTAATAAAAAGTGAAAAGAGAAATGTCCATAAGAATAAAATATCAAAGTAAGCACTCTGTTCATATGTGCCAATTTATGCTAAAAGACCAATATTCAAAAGTTGAGCTCAAGTCCAGATTCATAAAATTGCTCTCACTGTGATGCCCTATTGCCAAATAGATTCCCTGTTGCCATTTAGTCACTGGCCATAAATTGGGTACATTAGCAGCACTGGGCTCACACAGCATGATGGGCAGCCACAGACAGAAATGATTGGCAGTTGGACAGCACAGATCACAACAGCTTATTACCAACCCTCTCTAAGACAACAGAAACCAAGTTCAAAGTATAAAGCTCATTATGGTCATGTCCATGTATATGAGTGCACCACCATTTACATTTAGACTTCAAGGGCAGGAGATGATATACATGTATATAGCAGCCCCATATACTGAAGAAGTTACAGGCATATACGGTGCCAACGATAATTCAGAAAAAAAATGTGCAGCTTATTTTTCTTGAGTTATGGATGGAAAAAAAAATAGTGCAGCTTATCTTCCTGGAGTTATGCATGATTAAAGCAATATATTTTCAAGAAAATTTTATCAAACATGCCTGCATCTATCTGATCTATAAGTAATTTTCAACTACCTATGGACAGATCTTAGTGTAAACAGATGCTTTCATCAATTCCCTTTGCTGCCCAAACATTTTCCTTCAACCTATTTTTTCAATCAAGAAACACCATTGTTTTGTGAGAGGCCATTATGTAGCAGGCATTGATAAATGCGGGGCTCATCCCGCGCTCCTCATAAGACTATTAATTTGACCCTCACATGCCAATGTAACCGTTCTCTACTCACACAATACAGCCGCGCTCAATGGAAAAATAAATGTGATGCCATCACACGGATTTAATGAGCTAATGTAAACTATCAATTGCAAATAATGACTTAGGAAAACAATGTAAAGCTTGAAGTCTTGGTGATTTTTTATGTTCAATACAGCTTAAGTACTAAACTCTAGAAGCTAAGAAAAGTTGATATTTACAATCCCGAGATTTTTTTCCCCCTCAACAGGATGTGGAGTATTGGAACTGCAAGTCTGACTACATTTTTTTTTCAATTCAAGAAATATAGATATTCAGTAAGTGTTTCACTTAAAGTACAATTCTTGCATTTATCTTTGCACATCATGAGAAACAATTTCACTTCACACTAGAGGCCAATAGGATAATCATGAAAGTCAAACAAATGTTATTCAGGGTGAAATTCTGCCTAGGAGGCTATTAGGAAGCAGGAGACTCAGGCAGGATAATTCATATCAATTGTGAGATGGATTGATCTGTATTGTGGGAGGGTCGCCATGACAGGGACAGTTAAACATAGCCTCATCACTGGTCAAAAGGGAGTTGATAGCACCTAGCACACAGCTGAAACCAAAGTGTCAACATAACTTCTACAAAGATCAACTGAACACAATTTCTACAAAGTACAGTGCATAGTACAGTGAGACGATTTTAGAAATTCATTTCAATCAAAATATTTGTAACTATTTTCCCCACAGGTTTTACAAGGATTGAGAAAGGACTCACAATTGACATCTAAAAAAAACCCCAACTGCATGTAAAATAGGCATAACATTGTAATAGGTAGAAGCTGAGCAGCAGTAATAACGCTTTAAATAAGACACAAGTGTGACAACTGTGTCATGACGTACATCATAACAGCACATCATGTGATGAATGAGCTCTTCACTCACAATTACAACTGAATGCATTAGGGACACAACATACTTTATGTCCTAACTTAAGCATGCTTCTCAATGTAAACAAGTAACCTGTTCTTTCTCTCGGAAGTTGCAGTTAAAATGCATGGACTTCATGGATCGCTCATTCACATTATGCATTCATTTATTATTGCATATATGTGAATCATATACATTTACAAGTAATGTAGATGACGACTGATATTTACCCAATACTTGCATACACATATAAACCATGAGAAATCAAACATGCCTTCTTAAATTACAGAATTATTTGCTCTACATGTTAGCACAATGTCCCAAGAAAATCACGTCCAGCAACTTCTTATTGCCTACTAAGGAAAATTAAGAATTATGTAATAACTGCACCCGTGTAACAGCCCACCCCCCAGTTTGAGAGAATTTCAATTCAACGGCCCTGGCCTATTGGATGGTTGAATACAGTAAGTACTTTTACAAAATCTTCACCGTAAGATGAAAATAATCTCAAGAAAAAAAATTAATTAAAAAAACGAGACATTCACTTTAATGATGTTTTTCCAACAGATGACCTGTGACAACATCCTGTTTACAATTGAACAACCCAAAAGTAGGATTTAAGAACATTGCCTACCACATAGTAGTCCATGGGGTAGCCGCGCTGGAACAAAGCCATGTGACTATAGTCTATCATCGGCGGAGAATACATCTTCCAAATTTAAATGTCACATCAATAAGATTTTTAAAATATGATTGTTCCACTTAGAATAAAGGGCTACCACTGCAAAAAGAATTACATGACTTGAATAAATCCCATACTATTTGCTAGAAGGCAAATTACCAGCTTATCAGTGTACATTCATAGTACAGAAGGATAACCTTTTCTGAATCATCACGTTGTTCAAGCAATAGGTGAGTATATCACGTCAAACAATCAATGTCTAGTCAACAAGTAACTGTATTTAGGTGTATTGCATTACAGTCACGAATCGAACATTTAGTGGACAAGTTGGGAGAAAAGGAACTAGCTTTGTTGTGCTCATAATCACTTTGAACTGTTCATATTCGGATCTTCATGCAATGAGCGACAACTTAAAATTGTCACAAAGTACATATTACTCCTCAATGAGTTACTATCACAGTTGGACAAGATTTGTCAGATCTTTATCACAGTTGAAAGACCAAAATCAGTCATAAAAAATAATATCTGTAGTTAATCACAGGTCCTCATAGCAATGCGCTCTACAAATATCGACTACGGTAAATGAAATCTTTAAATATCAAAATAATCCTCACATCGTAACAAACAACTATACAAGGTCTTCATTTAACAGTACTTAATCAAACACAAGAAGCAAGGATCCTGAAATCCAACACCATGACCAAGTTTATCAGTATACACCAGTATAGCTCCCCAAGTTCCTGTCACATTTAAACTCTGCAGTTTGTCACACATATATAAGAAATAGGATCCATTACACGGATAAAGTCCTGTATTTATTCAGTATAATCTGGATCCCAAAACAACCCACCAAACATGCATCCAAATGAAAAAGAGCTACTAAAAAAGGCCATAAAAGTTATGATATGTTTGAATTTTTGTTAACGGATCGATCATAAAAAGGTTATCTGATTCAACAGGAAAATCAATATTTTGGGAATGAAGTTTTACTGAAGGTATATGGATTTCCCCACGACAAGTTGTTCTCTAAATATGAAGTTGCATATATTGACTGGCAAGGAAGAACAAACAATCTTAATGCCGCCCACTTGAGGCTTATTTACAACTTGGTCTCATCTACAGCATGTGTTAGAACCTGTCCTGCCACTTTAATGGCAAACATCGTCCAGACTTTTTTCGCATGCCTTTTTAATCTTTGCCCATCAACATATCACTGAAATAACTCACCAAGTTAAATCTTTTTAAGTTGGACATTTTAGTGCTCTTGAACATTGAACCTTGTCAAGAAGCACTTGCGTTGTTATGCGTAAGAGATAAAGCCAAGACTATAATATTAGATTCTCGATAACAACATACTTAACAGCAATACATTTCATACAAAAAAATCACTTTTGGAATATGGCCAATGAAATAAAACTATTTTGCTAAACCAAAATCAATTGTTATCAATGTAAATCAGTCATACTTGAAAAAGTAAGGAAAGGCACATCTAAATTCCATAAAGGCCAATGTGAATATTTTTTTTTCTGAGATTCTCTATTTAAAACAAATAAACACATTATGTATTTTCAAAATTATATGTTTCTGTACCTCTTAATTTGTCCATCATAATAATGGCACATCATAATGATTAATATTTAGGGAAATATTCTGAATAACAAATGCAGAACATGACAATAAAATTTGATTTTTTTTTCACCGATTCGCTTCACTAGCAGCGTAGTATCAATTTTGAAGTAAAAACAAATGGTAAAAGAACAACTTTGTTAGAATAATTCATCTCTACAGGGTCATTGAACAAAATTGCTAACAATAAATCTGTCTTCTCACAGAGGAGACCAAACAATTTCCTTAGATTAAGACTGAACTCAACTAAGCAATATGATTGTTGTTCATTACACTTATGGGGGGGACTTAATTGAAACACTAAGAAGTGGGCATCTATTAAATCTGGCCATGAAACATCCAACCTACAGCAATGACTTTCAAGTCTCAGTTTGATGAGCACATTTTCTCCTCAATAAGGGAGTTATGGACGTCCACGCCATCCAATAATGTAAGGCTGTGTTTCTTGACACAGCTTATACAATAAATGTAATTGTTCCCAACTAGTATCTTAACAGGTCATTACGCATCAAGCCCATTGAGTACCATCAATGCACTATCAACACTAGCACTATTTATCAATTAGTTTATGAAGTGGTAAGCACCAGATCAGCATCCACAGCCGTCAACCCAATAAAAGGTAAATGGAGCACAGCGTGGATTTCGGAAATGCTCTTTGGTCCCTTAATATTAACAATTCTAAAACATAGAATCATATACTTGATTTGTCTCAATTTTACTCATAATGATGGTTACCCACGCGTTAAATGTTTGAATTAACAGACATTTTAAGAAAGAAAAGTGTGACCGAGATTTTAAAGTTACAAAGAAATACAAAAGCTTACAATCAAATACCATTCAAATCAGAATATCAATGCCTAGCACTTAAATTAAATTCTTAGCACTTTGATTCACAATACATACACATTACTAAAGGGGTATGTTTCTATGAGTCGCATAAGCACTGTGTTTAATCAAATCAGGACAACAACAAAAGGCACTCGAAGATTTCACACTGCTATGATTTCCTAAGGCCTTGCCCAGATTTAGGGAACAAAAAATATTAGTGGTAGAAGCCAGGCAGCATAATAAGCTGGCAAATAGTGGTAAACTCAGTCCACAGGACAGGCGTAAAGACGCCTCAATGACAGATCAACATGCTGTATTGATCACACAAACACCCTGATTGGTATTCAGATCCCACTGACAAAAATAGCAAAATATGCGCCCAATTCTGCCATACTATTTCTATTCCTGAACAGCACAAGATTTACGCACTGAGTAATTTCTAATTAAAGGTACAATGGGTAAACATAGTCTGATGTTTTCGAATAGCTTGAGCATAAAAATTGAACACGAAAATTGAAGAAGTAAAATTGATGACATGCAAAATCCGAATAAAATATTTCGGTAAAACAGTGTCAAAATAAACAAAAGTGTTTGCACATAAATGAGCATGCTTACAATAAATAATGTTGGAATGATTGCAAGCAATCTTTATCTTGACCATTACAAGTAATAATCCTTCATTTCCTACGCACCTAAGCTGCAGAGCCTACTTCAGTCTATATTTCAATATCACACCCCTTTTTCATCACAATCTAACCCGAGAGAAAGCCTAGGATTTCCTCATTACCCAATCCCATATCTCCAACAATGAAATGGTTCAGGACACTTGAAAACAGTCATGACACAATGCACTCACTACTTTCATTAAATCAGGGTGCATTGTGTTTCATAATGACAATATAGCATTAGATATTCTTCAATAGCAGATGTTTGTACATCTGTTACTTGAGAAGAAACATCATTTTGAATTTTATCTTCAAAATGTAATTACAAATATTACAATTCAATTGACCTTACCAATAAATCTGTGTGACTAATAATTGTAAACATAACATTTTACAAGAATGTTTTCATTAACCTGTGATCGGACATTATATTTCTTGCATTACCGTCAACTTCTGAAGTAGGGATGTCAAGAATATTTGAATATTCAGTTTGTATAGTACATGATGTGATATTGAATGTTTGGCTGTGTTTGCTCATTCAAAACAAGACAAGTCAATAGATTTTTTTTTTTGTTCAACAATTTGGTGGCCGTTCTAACTTAATATATATGTGCAATCAAATGTTCACACATCCGCACCATTATCTGAATTCTGTGTTGTTTTATGAATACTAGCTACATATATAATAAAGGTTGGACAGTTAGTCAATTAACCCGGATCGGGTAGGATTTAGTACAGTCGGTTACAAAATAAATGGTCGGTTTAAAATTGAATAGGCCCGTCTTAAAGCCACCATCATGTAGTATTATACTGTCCATCTTGTTTGCACATATCAAATTGTCATACAGTGTTCGCTCTGGGCGCGATTTTGCGACTTTTTTCCACATAAAAATGCTGCTTGTCGCATTTCTAGACTATGGCCGCGACGTCTGTGTCGCAGTTTATTTGGTTTATTATCATACTTCAAAATAAAATGAAATAGTTCTAATATACATTCGAATCGTTCACAGGCGCGGCCATGTTTGTTTACACTCGAAACCCCAATCGTAGCGCTGCCACCGGCACAAATCGCTGTGAAACGCATTCGATTTAGGCTACAATGCAACCAGCCTCTATATGGATAGTGGCTTTATAAATCTAACATTACGCTGCGTGCTTGATCGAGGCTGTGACCTGATTTCGACCAATGAAAGCAGTCATATGTCGATGCCGGTAAGGAACTGTCATGGCGATAAGTAGAGGCACATTTTTGTTCTGAAATCTCAATATTATGTGTCTCCCGTGCCTCATCTAATTATATCTTGTATTCCGGATAACAAGAAAAGCGATTGGTAAACTGCTGATCAAATGTGGACGTCGGAGAATTAATATTGCCTAAGAAACGATTCACATTTCCATCGTACTTAGCGAAGATGAAAGATGAGTGGCTGACAGTTATTATTTGCTGGAGTTTATGGAGCAAAATATTTTGAGTAAATGTGTATTATTTTAAGAATATGATGATTTAGACTGTGTTTGGTTTGAAGCCGAAACCAAATGTTGCTATGATTAGTAGAAGCTCTGATAGTACGCACTTTAAAATCTGGTGCTGGCTGTCAAATTCGAATCAGCGTATACATGAAGCACCGGCTTGGTGTCCACCAAAGAAGTGTGACTGTGTGTGAGTTGCTCTTTGAACAGAAATAAAAATAGCTTATTACCAGTGACACCCCACCACACTCCTGCTTACTATATCATATGTCTGTAGTATCTTGAACTAATTATTGACATATCACAATATATGAGTAACACAGTATAGTTACTAAAAATAACTAGATCTATAGTTTTGTCTATAGATTGCGCTTTGGAGCCATGTGGCTGGGTTTCATAATAATTGGCAATTTTATTCATATACATGGCCGTAGCAGCCGGGCGGCCAGGGGACCATGCCCCCCCCTCCAGGGTGGGTCCCAGAGTGACTGCATGCATTATGTGCAACCCCGCCCCATTTGAGATGGTAAAATAAAACATAATATACATTTTACATGCTTCCAATTAGTTTTTTAAATATATATGTAATTATGTCTCAATTTCTCAAAAAGATTGACAAAATCCCCACATTATGTCTTTTTTTTCTCATTTGTCTCAAATTTATAAATTGGGTGAGACAGTGTCTCACTTTGACAAAAGGGAGGTACGCGCTTCGCGTCGGGCAACATTGTTCCTTCGGGCGGACATTCCCGGCGTACCTCCCCCAACAGCTGGCTCCATTTATATAATGTACATTGTTGGTTTGGATGTGGGAGTTGAATATTGAACCTGGCATACTATCGATTATCAGTTGCCATATATCGATGTACTATCGTAGTTGCGGAAAATCAAATAAAGCTGTAAATTATCCCGTTTTAAAAGCTAA
>CM032666.1:31803122-31814875 GCA_019095985.1 Streblospio benedicti | reverse complement strand
GGAAATGGGTGGTCATGGGTTTACTGGATGAATGGATGTTTCATACTATCATAAGTATTCTTTCATTCACAGTTTTCTTACAATGCCATTCACAACTCAAATTGCCTCAGATATAGTTTCATCATTTTTCAACTAATAATAGGATTTATAAAAGAAAACAAAGTAAGTATTTTCTTTAGTTTTATGTTCAATGAAATGAAGAGACAAATGCACTATTAAATGTGTATAAATATAATCAACACACAAATTTTCTGAATTTGGTCTGTTTAAGCCCTCTGAATTATTTTTGATTGTTTTAATTCGCATTAGAAAACCTACACTATTTTAAGCATCTGCTGTTATTTTCAGCATGAGTAAATACCCAGCTCATAATTCAACCCGTGTTCCTCATGCAAAAAAGTCAAACAAAGTTTCGAAATAACAACACCTATCAAGATACTCAGCCCAATAGTTAAAGAAATTATTCTTGATAAACATGACATGCTTACAGAGGAGGACTTGATATGCAATGCATGCAAAACAAAATTTTATAAAAAATCAAAGGATCCTAATTACACCCCTAAAAGACAAACAAAGAAACAGCGGATGAGCTGTGCAATAGGAAATTGTTTAGAATTGTCGTTGCATGATTTTACGGCTGTTGATGATTGTGCTAAGGGAGATTTCAGGTCATACTTTCAAGAGGACTATCAAGAAAGTCCACAACCATTGTGCAAAGAGCACTATTTTTCTTTCATGACATTCCGAAACACTGAGGTGTGTAAGTCTTGTCACAGTAAATTGAAGACCAAAAGAGGGAATCGTCAATTTAGAAGGTACAAAGTTTTTGAGCATCACCTAAACAGTAAGGACGCAGAAGATCTTCAAGTTGGTGATGTCATATGTGGTACCTGTTGTAGGCAAATGCAACATTGCAGTTTATGGCAAATATGTCGTTTAGAAGATGCAATAGACATCCCAAATCCAACACCCAATAATATCCATGTGAGGTCAGCCCTTAAAGCTCTAAAGCGTTTGATTCTCTTTTTTAAGGAAAACAAAGCACTTCTACTCACCAAACTCTATGAAATATATCTGCAATATGTTAAAGATGATTGTCAAATTCACAACATTGATGATGAGCCATTTATTAAAACCTCCCGTTGGTTAAAGATGTATCTTCAAAGTGTCATGTCAGAAAAAATTCTAGGTGTGCATTGCTTTCACAATAATAACGTTAAGAAAAAAATGTCTTTCTTGCTGTTCAACAAAGTAAATGATCCAATTGAAATGCTGCATATTGCAGTGTATGATAACCATCATCTTAACAAAGCAAAAAACCTTGGTACCTATGAAGATGACGAACCAAATATTAACACGAACGATACATCAATGTTAGCTGCTTGCCAGGATCTGAATGCTTGCGCAATTAACAATACAACATTCATTAGAGACAAATACAAAGAAAATGTCATATCAAAACTTGACAAAATAACGTTTGAAGAGCTATACGAAGACATCAATCCCACGGTTTGGCATGCAATGAACATTATTATGAGAAATAAATCTGAAAATCAAAACGATGTTCATCTCACATCAGATTTTAAGGAAAAATTTACAGATTTGTTTGAAGAAAAAGAAACTATTCAAGCTAGATTGAAGAAGATTAAAAAAGTTGTATTGTGCTATTTGCTTTTTTCAAATATAGACAGTGAATGCAATTATCCTATGCAAATTCTTTTGACTGATCTCATTCGTTCATACACTGGTTCAACGGAACTCATCAAACATTTTAACCAACTTGGTCTTTGCGCATCCGTAGATACACATGAACGTCACATGAATACTATTGTAACTTCATTAAAGAAAAAACCTGCTATGGACAATCTTGTAAAAGGCATTCCATTTATTGTATCAGTTGATAATCTGGATTGGCTTATAAGGCATGCCATGGTGCGAGCTGGTGGCACACTAAGCTATCATGTAACAACCGTACAGGGTGTTCAGACTTTAATTCCTTCAAATTCTCAGAATGATGAAGTTGATACTCCCCAACATTTTCTTCGAGTGCCTGTGTTTGGCTGTGGAAGATGCTTTTTTAGATGCATTGCAATATATGGGAATGCACTTTTGCGTTCTGCTAACAGAGGAGTATTTGGGATGCCCTGTAGCAATGAGATTGCAATGCTTGAAGAAAATCTAGCAGACACGATTAGAAAGCAAGTTGTCAGTGTCCTAGAAAGCAACAAAGATGATCTTCAAAATATGTCTGACCTTACTCCTTACATTCTTGAATCAAGTGCTGGCCAATTTTACCCTTCCATGGAAAACAGAATTCAACAAATGAAAAGTTCAAGTGAATATGCATGTACATTGGAGCTATATGCATTTTGCTATCTAGCTAAAAACCAAGTTAAAGTTTACCAAGAAAGAAATGGAAACTATGAATTAATTGCCATTGTACCACAAGGATTCTACATGAAGAGTAGACCTATCAATATACTGTATCATCCTGACATTGATGGCAAACCTGGCCATTATGAGCTTCTTTTGCTAAAGGGATTTCAAATTCCTGATTACTTACACATTTCTAGTGAATCCTCTAACATATTTGCTCTATGGGCTGCATCATGTCAAGACGTAAATGCACTAAGTGCTACTCTGTTGCAAATCTTAGATCCAGTACTTGGAGGTACCTTAGCAGAAATGGATCTTGAAGAAACTTCAAGTGTGAAGCCTTCTAGAAAGCGCAAGCTACGAGGAAAATTAAACTTTTCTGATTCAATTGCAGCTGCATGTTCTGATGTGCCAAAACAGACTCTATTGCCAGTTCATTCATTGTCAAACGCAACCATACAAGGTGCTACACCTACAGGCACAGATGCTCTGTCACTTTCAGATGAAGAACGCACAGCATTTTCACAATTTACATCTGAGCTCTTTACGTATATAATCGAGAGAGAAATATCTGAAAGAAAACCAGAACTAAAAGTTCAGCTACCTCCATTAAAAGCAAAACTAATGATGGAAAGAGAACCTACTTGCTTGAAATCTAAAGTTTTGTATCTTAATGTGTTTAACAGTCCCGCCAGTAACATTGAAACCATAAAACAAGTTATCAACTTTTTGGCAGGTGAATATGCTGTGGGGATAGTGACCAAAAACATAGTTGTTTGTGGTGATGGTCAAGTGTTTGATTTCATCTTACGAGTGAAGCAAGAGAACCCAGTTGCAACAGAATGGTTAATTCCTTACCTAGGAGATTTCCATTTACTTTTTAATGCGCAGCCAATATTCATGAAACTCTTTTGGGCTGGTGGTCTGAAAGACTTGGCCAAAAAAACACATTCTGGTGGTGCATTTGCTTCTCTTGGGAGCAGTCAGCATTTTCGACGCACCCATGTATTTCTTCTTCACACATGGGAAGCAATACACAGAGTATTGTACGAACTATATTTGGACCAATGTCAACGTTCTGATGATATTGAGCAAGCAATAGAAACTTGTCTCAAAGAGCTAGAAGGGAAAGCAGATCATGATTTTGAAGATGTATTTCATAGTAGTTTTATTCAAGCACAAAACAAAATGCACGATGATTTGTTCTTTTTACAAGATGATTTTGATGCATTTTGTAGAGGGCTTGCTGAGAAGAGCAAAACTGCCAGGTATTGGTTGAATTTTTTGGAAGATGTCCAGCCATACATAGGGCTGTATATAGGAAACAGACTAGGCAACTGGGAGTTACGAATGGCCAGTCTTAAACAGCTTATTCCGCTCTTCCATGCTTTTGACAGGCCAATCTATTCTCGAATACTTACTTGGCATCTGCATCACATGCAGACTTTACCAGCAGAAATTTTAAAACATTTTCAAGATGGCGGTTTTGTGGTCAGCCACACGGGAATAGAGGGCAACCATCTCATGATTGATGAGGCCCATGAGATGTTGATTAATAAGGACATGAAAGGGGCAACAAAATCACTAAGCTCTGCCAGAATGAAGAAGTTTGAAAGTGTCGCAAACTTTTTACCATACAGGGCTTCCTCACTCAGCAATTTTTTGACGCAGATTATGGGTGGCAAAGATAATGACATATCACATAAAGGCTTCTACAAATCTGTAATAAAAAAAGAACAGCAGAATGTTAAGCTGTACATATTAGAATTCAAAAAGTCTAAATGTTGGGAAGTAGAGGGTTTGAAACCTTTGTTTGATCAATCACCTGAAGATGGGCATCAAAATGCGAGAGAAAATGATCTTCTAAGCTATAGAAACATTGGTTTCAAATCTGCAGCAGACTTTTTAGATGCAAGAGTCTTTAACAATGCAACTACAAATCCCCCTTACAGACCAAAACGCTTAAAAACGTTTGAAAAAGCTAGGGAAACAAAGAAAAAATTGAAACGATCTCTAAAACACCAGCAGGATCAGTTAAAACTGTATAAAACTGAAATTCTTCTACAAAAACATGGAGAAGACATAGATCAAGAATATTTTGGACAAATTTGTGAGGCACCACTCTCACTAGCAGACCCTCAAACAGAATTACCATACAAAGGGAACAAATCAAATAGTAAAAAGTTCTATCAAGTAAGATATTCCAACCCAGCGGTTATTCCAACATTTCCACACAGCTTTAAGCCTGATGCTGTGATATTAGAAGGCATGAACATGATCTATTCTGCTCCAAACAGAACGGTTCATCACACATTTGAACAATATACTCAACATCTGATTCAATTGTATATGCTTCACCATCTATTGATAAATGCTGTCCATGAAATTCACATTATATTTGATAAAATTGATGTTGCACAGTTAACACCTAAACTTATGGAAAGATCGCGAAGAGATGCCAAGGGTCAGGTAGTTATTTCTGGTAATGAAACAGTAGACAGCGAATTTGGAATAATCGAAGATTCTTCACATCTTCCTCCAAACTGGGAAAAATTTCTCTTGAATCGCAACAACAAAAACAATCTCTTGAGATACCTAGAGACATCACTGCTTCAACATTCACGGCAGTATCTACAGGATTTCCAAATTGTTTATGTCTCTGGAGTGAGTGACAATGCGTTTTCGGTCTCCAAGTTCAACTTTCAACAAGAACCCCTACTTACAAACAACCACATGGAAGCTGATACATTGATATTCGTTCATCTAGCTCAATCTAGATACAAAAATATTCTGATTTTTTCAAAGGATACTGATGTACCACATATTGGTTTGTCAGCAGATATAACAGAGAAAAATGTCATGGTGCAATCATCTCTAGGAAATAATGAATTCAAGTGGTTACATCTTTCGCAGCTACAAAAGTCAATCATATCTGATCCAGATTTAGTCACAATTCCAGAATATTTGAGATGCATTGCCGTAAGAAACCTCTACATCATATCTGGCTGCGATTATGTGAGTTTCTTCCATGGATTTGGAAAGCATGCTTTTCTACGTTGCTTTTACAAACATACGTCTTTTATTACTGGGGATCATTTCGATAATGAAACATCATATGGTTCAATTACATTTATGAGAGAGTCCAATACAGAGACAGGAGTTTTCTCATTTTACCGATTAGTGGGATGTCTTTATTTTGATGAACATTCTTCAGCTTTTTTACAAGAGGACATTGAATCCCCAGAACAATTGTTTGCAAATATTGTAGAAACATCAATAGAAAAACACCACCTTCTTTTTCTAGACAGAATAAGACTAGCAGTTGCCATGCGAAGGCCATTTGAGGAGAATCACATGGCGCCTACAGATGCACTAAAATTACACTGGTTGAGGTCATCGTGGGTAGCCCAAATGTGGGATTCATGTGAAAGCACCATCATGAATTGTCCACCATTGGACAATTATGGCTACAAGATCATTAATTTGCAAACAGGTACAGCCATATTACCTGATTGGCACTCAGAGGCAGGTTTAAAAAACATTAAACAAAGAAGAGCAATCATGACAGGTTGTAAATGTGGCACAAGTAAAGGTGTTTTAGGCAAGCCAGGACCTTTCTGCAAAGATAAACGATGTGCATGCATAAAAGGTTCACGAGGGGTTCTCCGCTCCTGTATTCCTGGGATTTGCATGTGTAGGGCCTGTAACAACAGACCCAAACAAAGAAAAAATGTCAATACACATGAAGGCAGTACAGAGGATGATACTCATCATCACATACATGGTGAAAATGATGATCATGAGGAACTCTGTTCACACGTTATGCAATCAGAGGTAAGAGACACATGGATTTGAAAACATATTTTAAACTTCATTTCATTATTAGTAGTCTTCATTTGTATTTAATGAAATCTAAACCCAAAATCAAAGTCTTAAACATGATATCCATTGTTGCAGGATGAAAATAGTGATGTCAGTGTTAACGAAGATGATGAGAGAATTTGGAGACCGTGGGATGATGATAATGATGATGATGATATTGATGATAATTTAGATATATGAAACACAAAAGAGAAACAATATTGTATAATCTGGTATACAAATGTATGTTCACACTACATGTATCTTATTATGTGCAAATTGCTGTGCTAATATATGATATATGTGTTGTATAAAAACTATGTTTACTGAAATATAAAGTTGTATACGAATCAAGTTGTATTAATAGTTTTAATTTTTTCTAAATGATTTGAAAATAGCAACAGACAGATTCTTTCATAGTGACTTAGTATGCAGATACAAAGCCTTATCATTCTATTGTGAGCAGATTCTACACATTTGCATCAGTTCATAACAAAACAACAGACTTGCATTTTTCAAAATTAGTACTGCGCCGCTGTCTTAAACATACCATTATGAGTTTGGTTTTATTTTATCAGTGAAACATATGTCTATAACATATCAAAAAATCAGATGGAAGCAAAACTTGCAACATTGTTTTTTTGTAGAAAAAATGAATTGTAATCTGTTTTGACAATTGAGCATACAAAGTTTACCACACAAAAATCACAAGTTATATTTGGTCTATAGGATTTGTTTTTACATAGAGATATAGAGAAATGTTTCAGGTTTCCAGTGATACTAATTACATATATATCCAGTGGATATTAAGGTCAAAAACACTTGAAATATGAAAGTAGGTCACGGAGTAGAAATCACAGCATTATGCTTGTTGTAGCTGACGAACAGTGAATTTCTATGGATTTATCACAAAATCAATTATTTTATTCACAGTTAGGTTGCGAATATTGTGTGGGTTTAGTACGGTTAATATAACAGAAATTTGAGACTGAAATCAAGCCGTGATCCCCCAGAGGCAGACCCGGAACCTGCGTGCGTTCCGTGCGTGGGTCTGATCTGCTCTTTGATGTACTCTGTGACTGTGTACGGAGTAGAACCTTCAAATGAAATACCTCTATAATAAGACCATTGTTCATGACCCAAAACCTCCATAAGGACACCAGTATGAGCCTCCAGTAGAACAAGACCACCTTTGTTATTATGACCACTTGAGGACAAGCTCAATCGTAGTCATTAAGTCTATATAACTGATTTCTCTGGACCAATAACACATTAGTCACTGTGTTTAGTATGAAGTGTTGATCAATTTCAGTGCAGGTATATGTTTCAGGCAATAAATAGTACAACAGACCTTACCAAACCCATCTTTGAGCATTCAATGTCTCAGTTGGCCTCAGTCGCACTGATACCTTAGAAGTTCGACCGAAATTTAAGCACGGATAAGGACAAATGATTATAATTAATATGTGTGCCACATTACATAGACGAACCTTAGTTCACTAACTGGCAGATCCCGGGCACATGGGGCATGCTGAAGTATTTCCATGGGCTATGTAGAGGCAAGATCGGACAAAAAGTGTTATAAAACAGTAAACCCACGCTCCAATTTCAAAACCTGCCCACAACACATTAATTAATGTGTATTTTGCGTTAATGTCTGCACATTCCTCACCCCGGGGCTCTGACCAAAACAACATCAGGGCAGCAAATCTAACTCTAAGTGCAGTGGAGCGTGACGACCGCGCTCGCGGGGAGGATTAAAGTACTGCCTGGTATTGTACTGCAATTAGCCTCGCAACAGTGTAATGTAAGGGGCGGTCAGACATGAACATCAGCGGGGGGGCTGGGTCTTTTTGAAATAAATGGATTTGTTTCTGCATATGTCCCCAAAAATAGTTTGTTGTATATGTGTCAGAAAAAAAAAATTTGTTTGTATATTGTCCAGAAAAACTAGTTTAATTCATTCTTTGTGTATAGTTTTTATTTGAATAGTTGAACAATGCACTGCATGAACATGAAAAAAAAAAAGTTTGTTATTTCAATGAACACGAAAAAAAAAAGTTTGTTTTTGGGGGGTCTCTGAAAAAATAGTTTGTTAGCAGGTAAAAAACCTAGCCCCCCCTGATTTTCGTCTACGGATCACTAAGCAATAGTTTATGTTATATTTGTCTTACGTTGGTAGCCTCAATATATCTTTAGGGACCTGGTCTAGATTAATATAATATTATTTTGTCTGTCACAGTCTGTGCTAATTACTATATTGCTGCCTCAACATTTCATCCACCAAATCAACCACTCATTTTGTCATTTCATTCAAATGGCTATTATATATTTAATCATTTACGTTCACATGTAATGCATATTCTACTTGTATTTTATTTCATGAATTGTTTTAGTTCATTACTTAAACCTTTGTATTAATTGTAAATGCTTGGCTGATTTTAATTCAATAGGAGCTCATTTTGTCAGTTCATTCTAATGGTTATTATATATTTAATCATTCGTTCACAGATGAGTCACAACCCTTTTTTTACTAAATAAAACTTCACAACAGTGTCTCTGGCAGCATGTCGACAGACTTTTTAGCCGAGGAAACACTGTAGGAAACATTGTAATTCGTGTAAGTTTGTCCACCCTCCACCCCAAAACCCACCCACACTCTTTTCAAACCTAGATTTGCCAATGCGTTTTCCCACTTATCATAGAATTTTGTTTTCCCCTCAACGTCTACTATTTTTCCTGTCCCTTTAACAAAACCCTTTCCTGTACATGTTTAAAATGATGATGTATGAATAAAAGAAACAAAGAAAACGATGGTCATCTTCTTTTCTCACACTAAATGCCTAGCCTACTGATGCATCATAGCTTTTATACACAATATCTGTAGCACTCCAACCATAGGTCAAGTGACAGATCACGAGGTTTCCAACTTTTACAGTTTGTCCGTTACTTGCTTTCTCACGGAACTCACGTCAGGCAGGAGGAAGTGGATACTTTTCTCTGATTTCAGGTTGAAAAATGGTCTGATTTGTTGGGGTTGAAAACACCATATCGTGGTATAGTTGATTGAATACTTACACTAATGGCATGGATACTACATAGTTACCTTTTTTTAAAGAAAAATACAGTGCTACTATGATGTCAGCAGTTAGATATGCCAAGGTGCTAAGTCATGAAAAGAACATGGCATTAGTGACCACTATAGACTATCATTGTCTCCAAAATTTCATTTTGTGGTTAGTATAAAAGCTCTTCATTACATGTTTGAGTCTAACATTTTACAAAGATAATCTACTGATAGAATCTATGGGAACTTTGAAAAGAAAAACCATGCTTGGACCTTCTGAAGACTGAAGACAAAAATGCGGTGATCAGTCGTGACATGAGTGGCATTTAGTGCTTTGCAATGTGTGTGATCATTGTAAACTGTCTGTCAAGTGATTTATAAGAGCTGTACCTTAGGCCTCTGCATTTAAGGAGGCCGGTCTCCATTTCACCAAATATCATGTAGGATCAGTAGCTTCTCCATACGATATCGCTCATAAAGAAGCCCATTAGTGACACCCCCTCACACACACACACACCCACACACACGCCACACACACACACACACACACACACACAAACACACACACACACACACACACACACACACACACACACACACACACACACACACACACACACACACACACACACACACACACACACACACACACACACACACACACACACACACACACACACACACACACACACACATACACAATTTTAACCTCCATATCTCTCTTATCTGTAAAAGAGAAGGACTAAGACCCCATACATCCATACCGTCTTATATCATATCTATATATATCTCCATATCAATTCAATCTGTGCATTTTATCCCTCACATGAATCACCAGCCACTAAAATGACCATTCCTTAGCCGATGCTGGGAAAGCTAATGGGTACATTGCCCCTAGCAGTCATTACTCATTTCTTACTAATGAGCATAAAGCCAGCGAGCTATGAATAAATAACACAGGTTTGTGGGAAAACATGTGTGCAATAAATAGAGATTGGTTCCCCCTAACGAGCCTCAATCTACGTCCCATTGCAGGGGTGCGGGGTCAGGGGTTTCCCGCCTACTTACAGGTGCCAGACCAGCTCTCAGTGGCTTTACTACTTAAACCAGATCTGTGCCTCTTTTAGAGATATATTTGGGTTCCATGCCGTGCAATAGCTGTCGTCTGCAGTGTCCATTTCTGTATGAAATGAAAGAGGGTTAAAAGTGTAGATAAGAGGTTTAAGAATGTAGTCTTCTGATATGAGCATGGGTATGTTGAAATTAATGTGATGGTCAGTTAAAAACTAAGCATTACATGGGGCCTATAGTTGTTGGCCCTTTTTCGTTGGGGTTGGGGGGCATTCACCCCGATAATGAATTTTTTTTTCTAAATGCTAAGGGTTTGGGGATTTGGGGGAAATTTTTAACCCCGGAAACCCCACCCCTTTTTCCTAAATTTTTTTTCCCCCAAAAAAAATTCATAAACTTCAAAATTAAAACCTCCATACCCAATTTAACACCCCTTTTTCATTGCTGATGCCCTTGGAACACAAACAAATAGCTATGGATATCCTTCTCTGCCTTTTTTTTAAAATTTTCCCCTAAACGTGAGATGGGGGCGTCCCCCGGAAAAATCATGCATCATCGGTACTTACAAAACCGGGGCCTTAGCTTTTTGGTTTTGGGCACCCCACCAAGTGGACAACCCTTAAAAAAGGGACAACCTTGCACGTTTTCCCACCTTTTGTTGGTTTTTAAAATTGCCCCCAAAAAACTTTTTTCCAAAGGGGATGTAAGGTTTAATTCCCTTTTTTGTTTTTTCTGTATTGAGGGTTTTAAAAAGAAGAGGAAAAAACTGCCAAAATTCATGTATAAATAAAAAAAACTAAAAATTTTTTATGGGGAAAAGGTTTTCCCAGACAAAAGTCAACAAGGGGGCTTAGTATCAGTAACTTGACCCTTTTTTTTGAAACATATTGTCCTTTTCGGGGTTTAGTAGGATTTAGGGGGGCTGGGGGGGTGTGGGGGGCATGTTCAGCCACTTGGGGAAACACCCAAAGGCTCAGGGCTCGGTTGGCATTAGATTTGGTCCCGGACTTGGTTCGTATTAAAATTTTCCAAAAATTTTCAGACCGTATATTTTATGTTAGTTTTTTTGTTTTGTTTTTTGGTTTTTTTTTCGGGGGGTTTTTGTGCTTTTTGTGTTTTTAAATTTTCACCCTTTCCTTGGGGGCCCCCCCACTTTTTTTCCCCCAAAAATGGTCTCCCCAAATAAACATAATTCAAAAAATTTGCCCCCACACACACTTTCACCCTGGGGTTCCTTTTAGTCATGCCCAATACCACAGCTTTCCCCTGCTCAATGCGGCGTCACGGCAAGGTTTAACCCCGCAAACCCTGACGCAAACCCTCTTCATTGGTGGAGTAAATATTCAAAAGGGGCCAAAAAAACAAATATATGGTTAAT
>CM032666.1:31659121-31803022 GCA_019095985.1 Streblospio benedicti | reverse complement strand
CTTGTTTGCACATATCAAATTGTCATATTTGCTAACTATTTCACCACATAATTTTAGTCTCCTGAGTATTAATTCCATGCCGGCTCTTGTTTACACGTCATAATATAAAATATCGCATGATGAAGAAAAATGGAGAAATCTGATTGGTTGAGAAAAATGTGACAATCTGATCTATCTCCCTGGCTAGAGGGAGGTAGATCATGATCTACCTCCCTCCTGCTGTTTACATAGACGTTTGAAAATTACGTAGTGCGCAGTGCGTTAAAGTTATTGCAGAAATGTACGTTTCACGTTATCATTTGTACGTTCTCTGTACGCTGTGTACGTCAGTCACTTACTATTCTAAGAAGTGTGTCATAACAATACATGAGACAATTATGTCATCATTAACAGCTCATTCTGTTTGAGATGGACACGGCTACTACTGAATGAGGTAAATGCGATATAATAAATGGTGCACTCTGTTGGGGGTACGCCGCCCTCGCGTCGGGCAACATTGTTCCTTCGGGGCGACATTTCGGCGTACCTCCCCCAACAGCGGGCACCATTTATATAATGTACATTGTTGGTTTGGATGTGTCGGGAGTTGAATATTGAACCTATGACATACTATTGATTATCAGTTGCCATATATCGATAGTGCTATCGGTAGTTGCGGGAAAATCAAATAAAGCTGTAAATTATACCCACCTTGTTTTTATCATAGACATCCCGGGAAGTGTCACTGGGTGTCAAGCACACAGACTAGTCAATCGGACCGTATGCAATAGTACTACACAGTACATTCTTTAAGATTTGGCATATCTTCAATTATTTGCACTATTTTCATGCTGTACTGTCATATAGTAATGTATTTGTCGTATAAATGCGTGGTATAATATTTATTTCTAAATATTCCAATTGCGGCCATTATAGATACGGGTATTATCGCCCGCATTTTAGTTTATAAAGATGCCGTGGTGTGGCGCTGCAGGCGGAAAAATGACACAACTTGATCGTGGTCAAACACAACTACATCGAGTAAAATTTGATAAAATATGAACACATTTTAATGTTTTTTATTACTTTTAATTGTTTTGTATACTCCGTAGAGCGGCGCTGCGTTGTGCATCGTTGTTATGTAAACAAGTATTGGTGAGATAAACGTGTTGTTTGAAAAACCATCGATATGAGGTATTTAACTATCAAGTAGTTATATTGGGGCTTGTAGACGATGCATATAGTCGATATTACTAACATACACCTGTACAAATTTTATGTGATGATACTGGTAGCATGAGTACAAGTTTTAACCATCCCATGGAACGCAAATGTTTAATACTTTGTGTAATAGATAAAAATAATGAGTCCTGGACGCAGGTCAACAAAGTGTGACGATGGATAAAACATCTGTATGTATATGATATGATGCAGAGTAAACACCGTGTCAATTAACCGAAACCGAACTGTAACCATCCGACCTCTAGAATATTTATACACAAAAAAATCTAGTATCTAAAATTTTGTAAAACAACAATATTTGACATCCCTTCTTATCGTTGATTACCTATGAAAACAAGACTTTTGTCTTATCAACCCCCATTTATGAATTTGAATGTACGCATGCCTACTTATGGTGCTAGATTTCAAATGAACAAATACTTACATATCCTCCAGGCCCTGCATTCGGCACTCGCCCTCGAAAGTCCTTCCCGACCGGCGATCCTCCAAGCACGTACTCTGCCATGTTCACACCTAGTGCGCCAGTTTCTGAAGATCGAGGAGACGGCATGCCGTGGAATGTGGGGTGCGACTCCAACGACGGCGGCAGATGGTGGGGGTGCTGCTGGCCCCCCAACATTGCCGCCCCGGTCGCATGAAAGCTGCCTGGTCGACCTGGCTGGTGGTGAAGTAGATGCGGCGGGAGCAAATGTCCCCCGCCCCCGCTGCCAGGGAACATGGGGTGTGCTTGGTGTGATGGCCCTCCACCACCACCACCACCTCCTGTGGCTGCTGCAGCCGCAGCAGCAGCAGCCAACAGGTGCATGGGCGGCTGGTGTCCAGCAGACGAGTGACCTGCAACCAAACACTCCCCTCATACAGCATGCAGCTAATACAGTCCTTACATTTCGCACCAGATCATCTGCAGCTTCCCTAACGTAAGATAGTTTTCTGCATAACAGGAATCTCCCAACAAATGTTATCACTAAGGTGTTACTTAATATTGTTATGACTAATCTTGCTGAAATGTATGTTCATAACATTTAAGTAACTTTATCACTAAGGTGTTACTTAAAATTGTTATGACTAATCTTGCTGAAATGTATATTCATAACATTTAAGTAACATTTCTATTTCATTTTTGCTGAGCTTAGATGTAGTTTCAGGGCCACAGATAAGTACGCCCATACGGGTATCTGTGTTGTCAAAGCGGAGAATTTTTTCTGTCACTTGTCCTATTGACGAGTTTTTTCAGTCACTCCAGACATTATTCCTTGTACATGGAGTTTAGTTTTGACATCTGGCATTAAATATTAAACTATGAAATGTGTCAAAAATATTAAATTTTGTAAGGGGACTGTAATTATATTCTTTATTTAACCCTCTTAGTGCCGGGGCGCATATATGCACCCGAGTTTTCAGAAAAAACAGTTTGAGTTTGTCTGCCATATTCGTATATAAACACTTGTGGTTCTAGTCCCAAATTCCGGTGTGTCAACAACAACTTTACCTTGACATTTCGATGCATTTCTTGAAGTAAATAAGCAGCATAGTGTTAATATTTTAATTATATTAGTGTGAACGAATATTTACCCACCAAACGCGCATTATCTGCTGCAATTTCGAGCTGTGAAATACTCTTATTTGTGTTCGCAAAATCATGGCTTGTCATATATGGTTGGAATCCTCGTGAAACCAGCTATTCATCGAGACCTTAAACAAATGTGAAACTAGACTCGTCAACGTCATATCCAGATATATATTTTTAGCCTTGAAAGTGGTATTCTTAGGCTCCATCGCCGGCAAACACGTTGACACTGCTAAAGGAACCCCAATTAGCCTTTATCAAGAGCGCTCTTAACGATTCTTTATCAGCGACGCGCGCTTCGCAAGGCTGATTTTCAGGAAATACCAGCTTTTGGTAAGAGTGGCGAACTTGGAACATTTTGAAGAAGAATTATCATATTCGTCATCCATGCCCCATCTTATTGTATCTTGGATACCGGATCAAAAATAAACCGTTTGGCAAACTACCCAATAAGTGTGGACGTCGGAGATCTAGTATTTCTATCAAAACGGATGATGTTTTAGTCGGGTTGTCGAGTGGTGCCTGTCAAACTCACGCCGAATCAGAAATCAAGGTTTGAACATGTTTTTGGTCCGTAATATTGTGAGTAAAAATATATTATTATGAAATATGGGTGGTTTATATTGTGTTTTGTGTGTATCCTCGATAAAACGTTGCTACAATTAAAATTACTACTGATATTACGACATTTTAAATCGCTCCCGGAAGGTGTCAAATGAATGGACGATCACTCGAAATTGTTCAAATCGAACGTGATGCTGAATGTATCTTTATTCATAATGGTGAAAATAAGAAACTAGACCGTCTCCTGAATATGTACTGTAAATATGAAAATGTTATGATGAAAAACGTAAGAGCTTCAAAGGATCATATTTCAACTATGACAATTGAAGACCCCCACAGTGAACAACACGTCACGCAAAATGCGTGTCTGGCACTCAGGGTATATATAGTGGATTTACGGCTGGCGTCAAGAGGGTTAACAGATGCGCCTATATCAGCATAACCCCCGATACAGAAATAAAACTGACATACATGTTTTCTTATTAAATTCACGCCAATGAAGTAACAAATCACGTTTTTTCATTACGATATCGGCCAGTGAACCGGATTCCACAAGGTGCAAAAATCATAACATGTTAGCTCATCAACATGGTATTCTTGGCTTAAATCGCGGTAAAACCGAATGTGATAGACGCTACCATGCAGTGGTGAACCTCATTTTGGAAAACATTGTTATGAATCTTGTCACAATGCTTGCGCGTAAAGGCTGTGCACGTGATTTTGACCAATCAAATGTCTTGTTGTTTATTTTTTGCATCTGGTAAGGCATCTGTCATGGCGATGACGAAGTTGTTATATTTTCTTTGGAAAACTTAAACTATTCATCTCCCGTGCCTCATCTAATTATATCTTTTATTCCGGGTTACAACATAGGCGATTGGGAAACTACTGATCAAATGTGGACGTTGAATAGTTAGTGTTTCTAATGAAACGATATGCATACTCGGCACAGATGAAACTTTGAAAGATAGGTGGTTTAATTTTTTTTTTTTTTAATTATTACTTTTTGTCTTACTACCATATCAACAAAAAACTGCCAGATTTTTATTTATTTTGTATGCCTACCAACCATTATGAGACCATGACCTTTATTTTTTTTCTGACCGTATGGAAAAAATCAGAAAAAAAATTGTCAAACAAAGAATATAATTACAGTCCCCTGTGTAGCCTATACATCATCCTTACTTCACAAGATTATCAAAGATAAAATGAACTATTTATATTGATGATGCAGAATTCTGTATTCATTTTTATTTATCTATTTGATGTGTGTGTTTGTTTGTTTTTGTGTTTTTTTTCTTTTTGTTGTTGTTTTTTTGGGGAGGGGAGGATATAGAAATCATTTAAAAGTTTCATAAATACATAGATATGTATTACAACTTGATGATTCATTTCAATTTTTAACAAACTGCAACAACAATTCTAAGAAAAGCAATTCAACATTTTATCATCTTTCAATGTGTCACAGCCTTGTAACCTGACAAACAATTGCCATTCTAGCAAATGCAAGTAAAGTAAGTAAATACATTTCTGATTATCTGCAATGATATTTAAAGTGTTGATTAATTTTCCAATTCATCTATGATCTTACTTATTTTGCGACGATATGTGCACTAATTTTCCAGCCACCCAGCAAAAAGGAAATTTTCATTCACTTTAATCATTACATTTTGTAATTAGTGAAATAAGCCAGAGCTGTCGAAATCAAAAGCGCTTGTAATGTGCCACCATCAAATCTAAGTGTGTATGGACACAGCACACAATATAATAAGAAATGGCTAGTATTTCTACTTGTCAATTCCATTATGTACATGTCCCCACTGGTCAAATATTTAAAACAAAAGAGGTAATACCTTTCACCTAATCAAAACTAACACCAACAACACGTGTTACCTAGGTATTTTCTACCAATTTAAGGAAATCACAATAACAAAAAGATTAAATTCCACTGAAGAGTATGATACTTCAAAGCAAAAATATATACACAGGTAATACATACACATATACAGGTAGCACGTTTGTTCAAAGCTGCTGCAAGCTGCTGTACAATACCCAAAGAGGAGAGTGAAGGTTACCAAGATCACACCAAGACCCTGGCCAGGTTACACTGTGTCACGAGGCCAGATAGAAGGTCAACGTCTATGACCCCGGCCAAGGTCGACCAGTGCAGTTTTTTATACAATATTTCAAAACTCGGTGCCAAACTTTAGGAAATAGTGCTAGTTCTGGAGCAAAAAAAAAAGTCAAAATAAAAGACACACAAATCATAGAGATTGGCACACAAGTTTCAACATCTACTAAGGTACAAATAATTGAAATTTGTCATCTACAACAAAAAAATGTAATGATCAATTGAACAAGCTAAGCATGATGACACCTACATCAAATTACATGTACTAACACTGCATAGATAAATCTAGCAATATACTGCCTAGATTAGAATAATTACAACCCCAGAAATCACCATTGTTAATTTAAAATAAAGAAATTTGAATTATAATTAACTAAAATTACTTATGGCTAGTATGCAGTGCAAATTATTCATAAACATTGATTTGAGTAATTAATTACTAATGATTCTCAGTTTACAAAGCTGCAATGAAGTTTCTAGAAGGAATACTATCATTTGCTGTTTAAAAATTACTTGTATATAGCTCAGCATTTTTCAAAATTGTAACTACTTTATCAGCCACACCTACCTGCTGGGTTGGCGTTCCACCCATCGTCCCTGGACCAGGGGTTGCCTGCCCCAGGGAACATGCCTTTACCATCACCACCTGCCTTGTCATCATCCCAGATTTTCTTGGCATGTTGGTTCAACTGCAAGAAATTAAACACAATTTTAACCCTTTTTGCAAACATAATCAAATGTGAATAATAACACATGATAATAATTGTGAGATTTTTTTTAAGATTCTTTTTTAAAATTTATTCCAAATAGAATTCTAAATACGCGCGGATTAATTTGATTCATATATTAACGTTTTGTAATTGAAGCAATGCTCTTTTGATATTGTGTTTTTTTCAAATACATATATTAACCCTCTTATTGCCGCTGTCGCAATATTGCGACACACGTTTTATTACCCCTCAGTGCCGTGGGCGCAATATAGCGACCACAAAACGGAAAAAACAGTCATGTTTGATGAGTGGTTTCCTGTCAAAATACTGGGGAGTTAAGTTTCATATTCACGTTTTTAACAACAACAAACGCCTGAACTCTACATTTCCATGTTGATTTCCCGAGAAATAAAGAGGATTCTGATAATATTTCTATTTTATTTGTAAGCACGTTTATTTGCCGATATATTACACACTTTTCATTACAAATTTGAAGTCTCAAATACTCTTATTTGTCTGCAATAAACCACGGCATGTGATATATGGATGGAATCGTCTTCTCACCATCTTTACATTGCCACTGAAATAAAATGAAGAACTAGACTCTCAAAGCCATATAACCCAACCTTTGTCACATAGTATTCTAGGCTCAAATCGCTGTGAAACGCATTTGATTTATGCTACAATGCAATCAGCCTCGATACAGTTAGTGCCTTTATGAATCTGACATAACGCCTCACGCTTGATAGAAGCTGCGCGCTGTTTTTGACCAATCAGCGATCACCGACCTAGTTTTCTGCACAAGGTAAAGAACTGTCATGGCCGCTGACCAGGTTCTCATACTTTTGGTCAAAAATCTTAGTATTATTCGTCTCCCATGCCTCATCTAATTATATCTTATAATTCGGATGACAAGAGAGGCGATTGGCAAACTATTGATCAAGTGTGGACGTCGAAGAAGTAATATGTCTTACGAAACGATTGACACTTACGATCGGACTTCCCAGAGATTAAAATTGAGTGACTGACATTTAGTATCGTCATGTTTGCAAGCGTTTATGGGGCAAAATATTGTGAGTAAATGTGTGCTATTATAAGAATATGATGATTTATGCTGTGGTTGGTTTGTAACCGAAACCAAATGTTGCCACGATTAGTATAAGTTGTGATACTACGCAGTTTAAAATCTGATCCCGGCCTGTCAAATTCGAATCGGCGATTGCTTACAATGTTAGTTTAGATATTTTTTTAACATGAAGATCAAGTAAAATGACCACCTAATGGTGAAAATCTGTAACTACATACGATTTTATGCACGTACGCAAATTGGCATGTTGAAAGGAAGGGGTATGCATGTTAAACGTCTGGAAGCAACAAGAGGGTTAAGAAAAAAAACATACTATACTTATACTATAGTAACACCCTTACTTTGAATATGTTGTAAAAATATCTCAAGTTGTTGCTCACAGGGAAAGAATAATCATGATTTGAAGCATTGGAATATCTAAATACAATGTACTGCACTACATATGTCTAAGTAATAGATTACTGACTATCATGCATAACCAAAAAAGAAAAGGAAACGGATAAAAATCTTTTTAACTTAGGGCCAATCGTCATTTTCCCCAAATATCTGTGCAATTTAAAAAATTCTGCGAGTGAAGATGAATCTGTGTCCAATCTACTAATCTTTAAAACAATAATATCACTTTTAGAGTTAAAGAGTGGTATCATTCCTGTAAATTAATGCATAATCAGGTATGCAAACACAAATATTTATCTATATTTCTCAGAAATTGGATTTACTCTTATTACATTCAATGGTAAAGATCACAGCATTTAGCAGGAATCAGTACAGGTATGTTATATATCTAGGGTAGAGCCATGAGCTGCATCATGTATACGCTCACTGACTAATATGCCGACAACAATCTTATTTTACTATCTTTTGGCCAATTATCTTTTTTCCAAGACACTTTTTCTTGAAATCCATTGAAGATCATTTTAGGGTCTGTGCATTAGACACAGTGATAAAATTGGGCATTGGCCCATCGGCCCGAGGCTAGTACAACCTTAGAAGGGCCAGAAATGTTTTTCAGATGATGACCCGGCTGGCAAACATAAAATTTGGTAGAATTTTGTGTTCTATTTTTGCAGAACGCCAACTCCCACATAGAAGAGCTTGATCTAGTCTACCTTCACCATGCCAATAGGTTATGGTGACAGTTGACAGTTGACTAAATCTTTTAAATAAATTCAATAAGTTTCTGGAGGGGGAGGGGGATGCCCCAAGACCCCCTAGTGATGCTTTGCATCTTCAGCGCTCGCAGGGCCGGTAATGTATCAGAAGGGCCAGTGAAGATTTCAAAATACTGGCCCTTCTGGCCAATTCGGGCTACTTCCCAATTTTTGTCACTGTAGACATAGCTATATTTTGCAATAATATTAAATATATCTCATGCATTCAATTCTTTGAATACTTATGCAGAGGTATGGTAATACGACATATGCAGAAACTAATGCCATGAATAGCAGAGATGTGAACTTGGCACCGTAGAATATCTTAATCCGACCCTTGAAAAATCTTAATAAAAATTGAGAAAAATCTTACTAAAATCTTTATGTATTACAGTTTAGTACATAATTAAAATGACTATTTCTTACTAAATTATCTGGTGCGGGCTGGTCACGCGAAGCACACAAAAATTAGACCTTAAGATGTTGAAAGTGTCGAATATAACAAAAAATGTTCTCCGCTCAAACAGCAATTAAATTAGCAAAATTCAAGGACTTTTCAAGGATCTTGAAAAAAAAATTAATTTCAATGACTTTTCAAGACTCTGTGGAAACCCTGTATTTGAATAAAATTGGTGTCAGCACATTAGAATTACAAATTCATAGTGTTCAAATTCAATAAGATATTGTATAAAAAATAAAATAAAGATTACTAACATTAGCTCCAGAATAAAAATTACCCAATAACATTTTTTACTCACATCTTGTCGTCCATCTGATCCAAATGCCAAGTTCTGGAAGTCACGCTCTAGGTCATTGACCCGAACCTGAAAATAAATGAATTATAAGTTTAAAATATCACTTCTAAAGTTAGTGAAAGTTGAAACATTTGATTAATTAATAGAGCTATTTACACGTGCACAGAATAAACATTTCAAACTTACCTGTTATTGTTATTACTTAAGAATTCAAATAAATTTCTAATATATGACTCGGATAAGTATTATATGCCCATATTCTATTCATATGAACAAACATACTAGAACATGTATACGAACTATCTTTTTTTTTTTATGTATTCTTGACAATATTAATTTACAAAAACATTGGTCCTGTTCATATCTGTTCATCCACCAGACCCACCAAATTTATAATTATATTTAGGATAAGAATTAGATGCACATATTTGGAATAGTCAACGTCATGATAATGATATTAAAATAACATTTATTGCAAAACTGTCAGTTTACTGAAAAGTTAAGATAGCAGGAGGAAAATCATGCATGGTGTTATAGATTTTTAAAAAAAATTAAAACTGAAAAACGAGTTACTGTATCCCCCAGCATTAAAGCGCCGCATTTAAAACCAAAAATTTTTTTGAGGCCTTTGGTTGTTTTCGAAAACCGTATAGCGAACACACCTTAATTATCACTCGTGATTGCCCGACGCCATCAAATGCCTTGCCAACTGTCATATAATGCAAAGCTTTGACAGCAGATCGTGTCTTTTCTTTTGACTATATTTTTCACATTCATACCTACTATAATAGATATTTCACTCACACATTGTTGATTTAGAAAAATGACAGATAAGTAGTCGGTGGATTTACAGACTGCGAAAAAATTGGCCACCATGAAAGCCCATATGAGCGAACACTACTGATAGCGTTACAAAAAGCTTCCTAGCAAGTAACGTACCTGAAGAAATATTTGCCATGTATAATACTCCTTGTCTTGTGCCACAAACAAATGATATTCATAAACTTCCAACTTTTACCGAATTTTAATGCAAGAAATTATTGTATATGTGCACATGCACTTGTTATAAAAGTTAACGTAGGAAATAACACCCCAAGGCGCTTTGATGTTCAGGGATACAGTATACTTAATCTAATAAAATGAAAATGGACAATTATACTTGATCCAATAAACATCTCCCTCAACCACTTTGATTTGATTAAAATGTCAATGAAGTACACAGAAAAATATAGGCATGCATTGGACGAGCATGTGCAATAAGCTTGAATCGTGTACAAAGCCGAAAGAATTATTGTTGTCTTCAGGTATATTGAACACAATCTGAATTAGGGGATTATCTCAACATGTATGGAATGTATTTGAATGAAATTTTGTCAAAGTACATCTGGAAACCAGTCAGAATTTCTGTCTGGGTGTCATGATACAGATCGGACGGATAAATATCTCCTTTGACGCACACATTTTATAAATGGTACAGAAGGTGCTCAAGTCAGGATTATACCATAGGACTAAGTGGAAAACTACAAGAAACACTTGCCCGTTCTTTATGAAACTGTCACAGATATCACGACAGGTTTCTAGTATACATAGTCAGAAAATTTCATTCAAGTACATGCAATAAAGATAATCCCCTACTTTCGATTCTCTCAATTACAGGAAAACAACTTTTATGTAAAGCCAGAGATAAAATGTCTGCAATTGATATCACATAAGTAAAAGAAATTATTAGCATTGATTCATCTGATTGAATAGCGATAAAAAAGAACATGTGCATAATAATAGCAGAGCCACATGGTCCTTTGTTTCCCCCTCTTCCTGTTCAATATTATCAAGTGTATACACAAAGTGTATTAACAGATCACTTTGTAATCACCGTATTTTTCAGAAATTTACTGGAATATACGGATACTAGAACTAAAATACCTTCATACAGCGTATATAACCATTCATACTGCATTAGTTGTGTCACCAAAAAGTGAAAATTCAAAATCTTGTCTGGCTCTTGTCCAAGTGAAACAGGAAGGTGGAAGTTACAATACACATCCTCGATGGTGCAGTTTTCGTACCTGTTCTATTACACTGTCATCACCAACTGCCCAACGTTTATTGCTGTACTGTTGTGTCATGTCTGTTTGAGGTCTCTGAAAGAAGTACCGGACCATAGCATCATCCTGGGACCTGTGTCCTCCGATTGGGTTTCGATTGCCAGACATTTGTGATTCTTCACCGTTCGATAACATTGCGTGATTTCCCTGCCAGTCACGTTCTTGCATTCTCAAAACAGTAGTTGACTGGTCATTCTAGCTGCCTGCGGAATAGAACCGCGTTCCGGTGTCAGAGATATTGCGTGACTTACGTTGGACAAAGACATTTAAGGGCAGACATTTTCTTTTGGCATAATCTAGGTCGACCTCCATTTTGGTGGCGGGAGATGTTTACGGGGGTACCTCAATAAACAATCCGATTTCAAACGCTTAGAAAAATGCTTTGACGTTCAAACAGGGAGAGTACATAAATGAATAATTTTACTATCCTGTAATACCGCTGACAGCATGCATAGACAATAAACATACCGTGATGGCGCCGGATTTTGTCATCCTTCACGGCAGAAAATTCTTTCTAAGATCGCGACATTTTGAAAGCCGCGATGCATTCTGGGTTCAAGGTGCCCGCTGACGTCACACCCCGGGAAATTTGCACGTGGTATATTTGTTATAAATATAAACACAGCCACGCCCACAATCATGTCTGTCATTTAAATATTGAGTGCTCGATGTAAAGTGTATCCGATAAAGTTTACCAATATTCAATATTCTTTGAGTGTATTTTACGTAGATTACATAAGAATAAGAATTGAGTAATATATATATTACCTTAGATTTACATTTAGGGATCTACATTCAAATCTATCAGTAGTATAAAAAATAAACCAACATTTCTAAAATTGAACAACAAGTAACAGATTACATCACAAAACATAACTCAATTAATCTATGAGATTACTATAACATTTAGGCATAGCAGATTGTATAATACAAATTATAGAATATTGAGCTCTGAATCTTTCTAACGTTTCAAGACATAAGTGTCCTTTCCAGTGTCCTTTACAGGGAAATGCACTTTTTTATAATTAATCAAGAAATATCCTAAACAGTAAAAACAAGGTTTTCACACTTCTCTTTCTCACACACGCATCTTTTTAGCAAGCATATTTCTACCAACGATAGATATAGCTGAAGACAGGTTTTACAACCCTAAGCTTCCATTTGACTATATCAAGTGACTCTGGCGGGACTCGAACTCTCGACCCCAAGGCAGCTCGCTGCTTGCGATGATGGTATCATTCTGGTCTCACAACCTTGGGGTCGAGAGTTCGAGTCCCGCCAGGGCCACTTGATATAGTCAAATGGAAGCTTAGGGTTGTAAAACCTGTCTTCAGCTATATCTATCGTTGGTAGAAATATGCTTGCTAAAAAGATGTGAGAGAAAGAGAGAGAAGTGTGAAAACGTATCCGCAAGCACTGGGAAACACATATATATCATTAAAAACAAGGTTGAGTGGGAAATATACCTATTTTGACGTGTGAGAATGGCCCTTGACTTTTTATGAGAAATGAGGATGGGGGTCCATTTTCTTTGAGAATTGTGAGAAATTGTAAAACTGTGAAATGAGAATGGTTTGAAAATTAATGAGAATGGCCCTGGATTTTTGCTGAGATTTGAGAATGGGGTAGGGTATATTTTCCCCTCAAGATTTGTTTGTTGTAGACCATTCTTGATTAATCATAAAAAACTGAATTTCCTGCACATGAAGAACAAATGTGTTGGAAAGATCTTTTAACAATTACAAATTAAGG
The DNA here is from genome assembly GCA_019095985.1 of Streblospio benedicti. Classification (NCBI taxonomy): domain Eukaryota; kingdom Metazoa; phylum Annelida; class Polychaeta; order Spionida; family Spionidae; genus Streblospio; species Streblospio benedicti. The sequence continues at coordinate 31,789,979 of CM032666.1, read as the reverse complement.
TGGAAAACCCACAACGGATGGCCGCCGTATGGCAAATCTGCTGTACAGTGATCATAAACCCATAGTATTATATTTGCCGTGCGGCTGCCATACGACTTTGGAATTAGCACACCTGATTTCTCAAGAAAATCATGATTTGCCGTAAGGCTTTGTTTCATACCAATGCGTCAGTATGGGTTTTGCAAAATAGAAAAGTCATTATGTGATGATCAACACGACAGCATATGATGCAGTATGGCGCAGTACGTCTCGATCGTGTCAAGTGCCCCCCTCCCCCGGCAATCGCGAAAACTGCCGCAAGGCAGCGTTCCGCTGACGTACAGCGCTGTATGGCAGAATTTCACTGTGGGTTTTCCCCCATGTAAAATGCATTAGAGCAATCGACACAAATTTTTTACAAGTCATACGGCAGCTGCTGTACGTCGCTTTGTTATTAAATTATTACTTGTTATTAAATTAACAGAGACTAGTAGACTTTGGAATCTTCTTACTGACGAAAGAATATGCAAGCCATATCAGATAGATATGGTTGAGTTGAAGTGCATTTTCTATATACCTGTATATAAATCATATACATAAATTTGTTATTTTCATCTTTCACAACACTAAAGAATTTATTCACGTTTGACAGTTTCGTCTGCTTCTGCAGACATTTTCAAAAACACTACTGCGCATGTCAGATCATGGTTTACGGCCGCCGTCCCCACCTGCGGCAAGCACTGGGTCATAGACGCTCGCAAGCTGGTGGGCCCCCTCATCTCTGTTCATGGTCTGACTTTGCATCCTTGAACAGCTTCCTTGATAGCTCTAGTCCTACCATCACTCTCTCTGTCTAGAACTGTCACCCCCTTCCAATCAATCTTATGATTTTCTTTATTGACGTGATCTGTGATGGCACTTTTGTTGAATTCTGTAGCAGACTCTCTTTTGGCAGCTATGGTGAAATTCAACTTTCCATGTTATTCAACGTCTTTCTGATGTTCCTTTATTCTTATGCCCAGCTTTCTTCCTGTTTCCGCGGTGTAAACTTGCTCACAAGATCCACAAGGAAACTTATACACCACTTCACATTTCTCACTCATCTCTACTTTATCTTTTGGGTGCACCAACAAGTGCCTGATTTTCTGAAAGGGCTTTACAGCAGTTACCACCTTATGCTTATTCAAGATAAATGTCTGCAGAAGCAGACGAAACTGTCAAACGTAAATAAATTCTTTAGTGTTGTGAAAGATGAAAATAATAAATTTCCTCAATTACCAACACGATGAACTCATTCAAGGAAATCATATATACACAATGTATGTACACTATTCAAAACAGCATCAGATGAATATAGTAACTTAGTAAATGTTTATGTGGAAAGAAAGTTTGTATTGATTTTGAGAAGTGTTTGAAAGGATGGGTTAAATTGTTTGGTCTCTACATGAGCCATGACGTTAGCGTCAAACCCTGGGGCACTGGAGTATCCAAACCAGCTTTTTAGATATATACTGAATATTATTGATTTACGTAGTAAAGTGTATGTAGTTGTCTTTGTGGCTCTGATGTGAGAGTATATTAAGTATCAAAGAATGTGCTACAGCTGACTTGGCCACTGGACAGCGCTTGACTGGCGTCACCATTTATGGGCAATTGCCTGGGAGTGCCTTGGCCTCGAGTCCTGCTCAGTTATCGCGGGACAAGAGGGGTTTCCTCCTTGTTCACCATCGTTCGGGGGTGCCCTGACCATTCCAGATGACCCGACTGTTGGACTACGCCACTTGTCGACATCCATCCGGGAGTGCGTGGACATCCGGGCCTGCGTGGGCTACTGCCGGACAAGAGTGGCTTACCTCCAGTTCCCACTCATCTGGGGGTGCCCTGACCGTTTTTGCAATAACCACTGACCAGCGTCACCACTTGTAGACATACGTCTGGGAGTGTGTGGACCTCCGGTCCTGTGCAGGCTACCTCTGCATAAGAGTGGCTTACTTCCCGTTCCCACTTGTACGGGGGTATGTCCACTGTCCACCAATGTTCCTGTTGCTGTTTCCACCTCTGTGACTCGGCACGACTGGTTATCCCCTGGGATACCCTCAGTACGGCCCAAAACTACCCCTCATGAGTACATGAAGCCATAATGCAAACATCAACGGGTCTAGGGTGGCGACCGCGGCTAACGAGCAGTGACCCCTGTCCACCGACGTGTGTTGACCACGAACCAAGTACTTCCGGGATTCGGGGCCCCTAGCCCCTTGTCCCTGGCCGCACTACTGACAAGGAGGTGTAGTTTGTGCGCTGGGTTGAGTATAATACTCAAGTAATGGCCAGATTCCTAGGCTCCCCCACCATCCACTTTATGGCTGACATCGCAGAATTCAAACCTGGAACCTTGAATGCACTTCCTTCACTTGAAACCCGATCCCCGGGACTTCTGGCATGGGTTATCTCTGTGCACACCGCACAACTCATGCTAGACGAACTGGAAGTCTACAAAGAAGAACTCCAACCCATCTTTGCTATGTCTCCTCCTCATTAGGGAGCATTGTACACGGCATGTTTGTAGGCCCGTATCTGCCACCTGGTGGCACCCATTGACTTCCCCAACTTCCGCTCAAAATGGGACAGCCTATTCGAGGTGGTCACCGTGTGGAAGCAGGAGGTTCTAGTGCTTGTCAGTGAGGTGGAGAGCCTCGACAGGATATTGTCTACGAGACGCGCGCCACGAGCCCTGGCTGACTACCAGTGTGAAGCGGTGGCCAGACTTCTAGGATCCGTACCCGGAAGTTGCGCTTCCAGTCCACAATCCATACATAGGGTTATGTCGTGTACATTGACTCCTCCTCATCAGCCCAAGAAGCGAAGAAACCTCTCTTTCTCTTTCTCCATATGATGATCCACCACAGCCCTGGGCTGCTAGCACAACACCTGTGGTGAAACCTAGCTCGCCTTATTTTCAGGCACCTTATGTAGGAGCCTCAGAAAAATGTGCAGCTCAATCTCACCCTATGGACACCATCATGTCCACCTTTGCAGACTCCTCTGACTCAGAGGATGAGAGAAGGCCACATGGGGGTGGGGGTAGGGGGTATCAACAAAGACCATCCAGCCCAGGTTGTGAGTGGGGACAGATGGGGCAAATGCTAAGACAGCATGCTGTTCTGGTGTCTGAGTGGGCCCTGTGGGTGGCAGACAGTCTCATGGGCAAAGCCCAGAGTCCGTTGGTAAACCTCGAAGATTAAGATCTGGACAGCTGGGACTGACTTGTTGCGACCTTGAAAGGGGACAGTGAACATGAAAGTTCAACCATAGCCCGGCAAACCCTCATGACCCGTCAGCAGTCGAAGAAAGAAACCGTAGCTGAGTTCATAAATGTCCTCCAACTGCTGGCCAGAGGTGCATACGCTGACGACATGACCAAGGACAGGAGGCCGCTATGGACCTCCTAAGTGATGGCCTGGCTACCCCCTCCCTTCATCAGTGCTTTGATGCCTGTGAGGAAGAGGGTGGTGAGGTTCCCTTCATGGTGCTACAGAGCCTCCTCATCCACCGGGAGAGCCGAGAAGAGCCAGCTACTCTCTGATTAAACCAGTTCCAGTGCGAAGAAGATTCGGTCTAAGAAGCGCGACAACGCCTCGGGAATGGAAAGGACCAAGGAGATACGTCACCTCCGGGAGACTCTGGGGGATTTACAGCTGGCTATGCACTCTCTGGCACCTCCCGCCCTCTCTCCGGGACAGGCTACGGCCACAAAGTTCTACAATTCGGGGGACGTCTGCTGGAAATGTAGTGACACTAACCAAGTGCAGTGGCAATGCCCCGTGCTTTCCGAAGGGAAGCGGAGATACCTGCAGGCGATGTTTGATCGGCGTATCAATACATTCCAAAGGTACTCTCCCTCAGGGCGCAAAAGCAATACCACCAAACCCCCTCCCCATGGAACGTCCTCCAAGTGGCAGGGGAACTAATACAACGGAGTGTTGAGCCGCAGACACTCCTGGCCAGAGAGCACGGCAGCTAGCCACTGGTGCTGCACGGGATGGACGATGGGGACTCAACCCAGCCCCAGTCATAGCGCCTGTTGAAGGCTAATGGACAACCTGCACCGTGACCACAGGGACCCCTCAGAATCCTGTAGCCTGGACGCTTGTGGGAAACCACCCACCCTTGAAACGGGTGCTTGTCTCCCTACACCTGTCTTGGGCAAGCGTGGTAATAGTTCTGCTGGTAAGGAGCAGCAGTACAATGCTGTAGGAAGAGTCTTGCCAAACCCCCGTGAGCTGGAAGAGGATCTAACAGCGATTCAGATCATTGGACACCTTGGCTCGGGTGCCCATTCGTCGTCTAAAACCCAGCGCACCTCGCAGGATGAGGAATGTGCTGGGGAGGTACGCAGAAACACCCTCTGCATAATTGGAACGAGTACGCAAGCCCCAGACGAGTTTGAAACCTCATTCCATTCCATATCTAAGGATGACCTTGTTGTCCATGTAGGCACCTGTCAGCACCACTTCTCAAGCTTTCCGGTGGTGGAGCCGGAGCGTGCTGGGAACTGGTACGTACTACACTGCTTTCCCTCGTCATGTGGTGGGGTCCGAGCGTGCCACCCCACAGGTGGTGGTGGTACACCGATACTTCCATTACCACCCACATCGGCGTTTTCCCTGGAAACCATTGACTTAAATGTGGACTCCATCGATGACTTCCATCTGTCCTGCCACGTGTGTGTAGTCCTCCAGAATCACTGGACTGCTACCGCCTGTGTGGACAGCGGGGCCACTTATAACATGCTTTCAGAACAGTTCTACCATACCATGGGCTGTAAGAAGCTGGCACTTGAAGCCTCCTCCGTCTCGTTGCACAGGGCATGGGGAAATGACCTCTCGGTGACTGGTCAGATCATGGCCCTGTTGGGTGTTTGAGATTTGGTCTTTGAGCAAGTCCTCATCATATGAGAAAGCTACATGGACCGGACCTGCTGGTGGACCGTGACTGGTTGAACCATAATGGCGTTGAACTAAACTTCACCAAACGGACCATGACCATTCACCACCCAAACTCACCTTCTGTAGATGGAGTCCATACTGGAAGATGTCTGTTGTCGCGGCGCTTCCAGGCTACAGTCACAGACAACTGTGTGGACAAGACAGATCAAGTGAATGTGGTCACTTGTCTGGAGTGGGGGTCATCCCAAGGGCAAGTCTTCCTCACGTTGGAAAATCAAAGTTGTTTCAAGGGAAGAATACCCAAGAAGCCAACCGCTCATATTACACCCTTCACAGACGCTACAGAGCATCAGGGCTGTACAGTGCCTTCTGACAGTCCAGGGGGTTCTGTGGGTTGAGTGAGTCTGCACCCCACTTCAGATCCGAGTGAAGCGAACAGAGTCCAGAGTGGCACTCGGGTGTATCATGTGGCAGCCATTACTGCTGACGAGAACTGCACCCAAGTCTACGATGACTCATCATGGTCTTTCCAATTGTTGATCCCAGATCGTTTGACATCTTCTCCTATGGGCCTTCGGGCCTACAGTGATATTTCTTGGTGCCTGATGACAAAGTCGGCTTTAGTGATAGAATCTACCACAAAATAGACACTAGGGATGCATTGTGTCAAGCAGAACTACTATCGACGATCATAGACGGAGCGTGACCATATCGACAAGGACGTCTCTGGACTTCTGGAGTCTGGCAAGATCCAGCCCTCCAAGTCGCCCTGGGGTGCTCCCATGCTTTTAGTCAAGAAGAAGGATGGTAATCTTCATTTTTGTATTGACAATCGCAAAGTGAATGCCATGACGAAGCCAGACGCGTACCCCCTTCCACGTATTGATGAATGCTTGGACAGCCTTCAGTATGCTAGACCTCACGAGCGACTACTGGCAGGTTGCTATGCATCCTGAGGACGCTGAGAAGATGCTGTTCATAACTCATTGTGGGCTGTATCAGTGGAACATGATGCCCTTCGGTCTTTGCAATACCCTGGCTACGCTATGCCGCTTGATGGAGATGGCGCTGTCAGACATTGTGTGGTTTAATTGCCTGGTGTTAAATGAGGAAATGCCAGGAGCTTGTAGAGATCTTTATTGTTCAGTTATTCAAGGCAGACTGCCGTCTCCTCGCCTGCATGACACTTATATATCCTCTCCAGACTCACTAGGCCTCGCTAGCCGGGCACCTGACGGTGCCTGGCTGAGCTGCCATCTGGGACTGTACACTGGTGTACATGGATGACGTCGTGGCCTTTGGCTCAGATCCGCTAACCTCAAGCTGAAGTCCAACAAATATCATTTCTTCGCTTCTCGCATGGACAAATATGGTCACAAAGTCAGCGCTGATGGTATACGACCTAGCAGGTCCAAGATAGCTACGTTGCATAGCTGGGCAGAACCTGAGAGCCTGACAGAGCTTTGCACTTACTTGGGTTTCACCTCGTACTATCGCCGTTTCGTACCTAACTACAGTGAGATAGCAAAACCCCTCACTGCACTCACCAAGAAGAACGTGAAGTTTCGTTGGCCTGAAGGATGTCATGCAGCATTCAAGACCGTGCTGGAAATCCTGAAATCTCTACCTCTTCTGCCCTATCCAAGCCAAGGCTGTATGTTATTGGAGATGCTTTAGCGCAAGAGCAGGAATGGGAAAATGGTTCCCCTCGCCTATGCCTCAAAGATGTAGTGCAAAAGCGGTCAGGCTTACTGCGCCACAAAAAGAGAATTCTACACTGTGGTGTACTTCATGCATTACTTCTGTGACATCACACTAGGTCAAACGGTGGTCATCCACACTGACCACCAGCTCTCAAGTGGGTCAACTGCTACCAACAGTCATAAAACATGCACATCTGCTGGATTGTTGAAATGGCAATGTACAAATCCTGGCGTATAGAGCATGAGGCTGGCAAGCTGAACGTGGTCACTGATAGTCTCTCTCAGAAAAGGGATTTAGCTGACCCGGAAGTAACCACTCACTCCGCTACTCGGCGAAGGTGCAAGATACCTCAATGCCAGGATTGTAAATATCTCCCAGAAGGACAACTACATCAAGGATGAGGACTCCGATGAGTCCACTGATGACCTTGTGGATTCAGTTGCTCGAGTTCTGGAGCGAGGAGGTAATTTCTGGGTTGCTTGTTGAGGGTTGGTGGAAGCAGCTTTCAACTCTGTCAGTCTGACTATGCATATGTCACGTTGCTGTGCCTCATGCCACTCCTCATCAGAGAAGTTTTTAAAGAGCCTGTGTTACTACGGCTACTCTATTAAACCCCACTTCCTCGGTGGGTAATGAGTTCCAGAACACACGAAGGTCTGTGTGCCTTGCCGAGCGACAACATCATCAATCTGTTCCGAACCTTCCTCTCACTGAGTTTGACTCAAGCGAGACGGTTGATGACAGTGAGGTGGCAGGCCTCTCATGTGAAGATGCGACTCCAATCGGTCATCTACGCGCTCAGTTGCTTATACTCTTTCAAAACTTCTCTGATGAGGAGTGGCATGAGGCACAGCAACGTGACATATGCATAGCCAGACTGACAGAGTTGAAAGCTGCTTCTGCCGACCAAAAACAAGCGACCCGGAAATTACCTCCTCCGTCCGCCTGGTACCCCTTACGTAGCACCTCGGCGTATTGTACATGTCAAAAGCTGTAGCCATCTTGGGTTTGAGTGGCTGTATGAGATCATCAGGGAACGCTTCGCATGGCCTAATATGTCAGAAAATTTATTCCAGATGTGCAGGTCTTGCCTGGTGTGTTGACACAGCAAGCCGGGGATGAAAGGTGCCAAATTTGCCATGAAGCACAAATTCGTGAACAAACCCCATGCACGCATGGGAATTGATCTACAGGACCCCCTTGAGGTCACTTCCCGTGGTAACTGTTACATTTGTAGATACAGGCCTATGTAATCTTTATGCCATCAACAAGACACTCATGTGTCAGCATGCTCCCTGGAGCCACTTTTTTTAAACACAGCAACAAGACCATCAAGTTCATTAAACATGCCTTGAACGCTGAAGTAGATGTCAAATGGGATGAGTTACTTTTGAGTGTGTACGCATCTGCAATGCAACTCCTCATACCTGCACTGAGTTCACTCCACATCGTCCGTTCTTCAAGTCAGTGTGCTGACCCTCTGCTGCCTGTGGATTTGATATATAGCTGTGTGAACAAGGTGGCTCTGGCGTATTACTCTGCATACGTCCTGGAACAACACTGGATGGCCCTCCAGGCAGCTGAGACAGTACGCTGTGTCACTGGCAAGGGTGTCGAGCTGCAATCGCAGATCAGAGTCGCCATTGGCCTTTGTGACCCGGCTTTGTGAGTGGCGATTTGCTGTTGGTGATCAAGTGCTGCTTTACTACGCACCTGCTGGCAACAAAAAGCTTAACTCCACCCCCTGGACTGATACTTACACAGTGATACAACTAGCTGAAGATGACCAAATGGTGAAGATCCGGAAGTGTGCAACAGAGCGATGTGGACAGAGAGGAAGACAACCTTCGGTGGCGCAATGGGTGGCAACAGCGTATCTGAAACCTGTCCACGAGTACGGGAATGAGGATGCCTTGCTGACCATACCAGCTCCTTGGTGTGACAGCGTATGGAGTGCTGAGAGGGACGTCCTCAGTTACTGCTCCCTGGACCCTGCTGTTATGCACCCCTGTACAGGTTCTGAAAAGAGCCTGTGGATTTTGTGACGATGAAGTTAAAAACTGCACCTCAAAACCTCCACCCGGTTCTAGTATTTGAACTTGGGGAGAGAAGCTGTGGTGACTGGATATGTGCCGACTGAAAAAATTCATTTTCATCACTTTCAACAGTCCGTGAACAGGACAACTGGAAGCCGCGGGTGCGTCACGGTGCATGAGTGCATGCCTCACTCTCCGGGACAGTCGCCCTGCTAGTCTAAGAATCGTGGTTTTGTGAGTGAAAACCATTTTCATAATGGACCCGTACATTTTGCTGCCGTTTCTCATTAATAAAGTGAGCCAAGTTCCCAGGCCAAGCTTAACAATGCGTATTCTCATGATTCCCCTTCCGGTGATTGGGTGGATAGATTAGTCACAATGTACGCATGCTGTGTTTAGTCAGGAGTGAAAAAATTATCATATCGAATGCATGATAAGTCATGTGACATTATTGTACGCCAGATACAAAATGTCAGCGCCCATTGAAAAAGTATAATATTCAAATTTTTGTCGCTACATTCGGACAAGAATGTATTATCCTGGCTTTAACTATCCGAATACTTTTTAGCGTAGTTGTTATCGAATAATACACAGAAATAGAATATCGGAATTTACACAAGGCAGTTTCAACCGAGCATAACTGTTCATTATCGCTCATTCTCTTCTACTAATCCGCTTAGAAATATTTTGAAATGGCAGAAACTGTCGATAATGTTGGACGAGAAGAAGAAAATATATCTGATGGTGAAATTGAAGAGTCAGTTGCCATTAGTGCCATGACTCATAAGCAGGCCATGGAAAGATTTAAAGATGGACTTGCTGAACTAATAGTTGTAAGATATATTTTTTTTAAGATTAGAGAAATGTAGAGCAAGTGTTCCAGTTATGGGGAGTTTACGACGTAATCGCGATTCTTATGTAATTCTATTCATAAATAATAGAAATATATGCTTATATACATGATAATCAACACTACGTAGGACGTGCCCATAACACTGCTTGGGATGATGGTAGGCCTATCATTCTGAGTTCGAGTCCCTCAGGGACCTCCAAATGGAACACCTGTCTATATATCAAATGGAACTGCCTTAGGGCCAACCCTTATGATTCTAACCATTAACTGTCTTTTTTTAAAAACAACAACCTTTATATCTTATTTCTTCATATGCAATATGGGTTTAATTTTATATCTTCATGTAAATATGGACTATATAGGTGTAAAATATATGCTAGCTGAAAACCAGTGCAGAAAAGTTTTAAACAATAAATATTTGAAAATTTAGAATATTAAAGATCACATCGTATAACCCGAAGTGCCAACAAAATGGGATATCTTTTACCTCTATTATTTTATCATAAGAAACCAATTACAAGAACACAGTGTGTTTGCCACACACACCATCAGTTTGCTAAAGTAAATTTAGCCTTCCTGTTTTTTGACTTAAATAATTCTGAAGAATAATCTGCATATAGGCAACTGCACTCTCGGGTAACAGCCAACACCCCTCAGTTTGAGAAAATTTTAATTTAACGCTATGGGAAAGAGTGCTTGGATAATCGTATAATTCCGTTTTATTTTTTTTAGAATACATTTTATACATTTTTAGACATCAAATTTTTACACAGCTTGGACTTTCACGGACACTTTAAAAAGGGCCAACACAACAGGTTTAGTATGTTAAAAGACGTGAGAGAGAAAAGTTTTATTTTGTTAGATACTGCCATTGTATTTTACGGGGACCCTGTCCAGTCCCTTTTTCTTAAATATTCTTATATAACTGCACCAACTGCCCCCTCAGTTTGAGAAAATTTCACCTTGGAAGATATTAAATACATTTTATACATTTGACATCAAATTTTTTAGCTTCTTTCATTAAAAAATCACAACAGGTTTAGTATGTTAATTTTTATTTGTTAGATACTCTTGTATTTTAGGGGGACCCTGTCCTGTCCCACTTGCCAACTGCCGTCACCTTGGAAGAGATTAACTCACAGATAGCACTTGAATATGGGCAAGCCATGACTGTCAATGTACGCAGGGCAGACAGCACATGTCTAGGTAAGATTGAATAACAAATATGTCTGTTCATATTACTAATTGCTATATGTCTTATAAGATTGCTCCAATCTTGGTTAATTTTTGCTTCTAATTTTGGGAAATCATATTATTTTTCTCTTGATAATACATTCAAATAAGGGCCGAGTCATTATTTAAGAATTGGGGGGGTCGGAAGTTTTTCTAGACATCGGTGTTTCTAACTTCTGACCCCCCCACGGGTTTGCAAATCAAACATATGACCCCCCCATGCGTTTGTAAATCAAACATATGACCCCCCCACAGGTTCGCAAATCAAACATATGACCCCCCCAACATTGAAATATATGCCTGAAATATGAACTTCCGACCCCCCCACTTTAGTATATCTTACCTAGCATATGACACCCACATTTCCACATGCCCTGTGTATGTATTAGCATAGCATTGTACTGTCATATCTGCTGTACAAATTTGCAAAAATATTTAGCTATATGAATGAAACTATGAATGAATGAAACTAGTTTTTCCCCAGTTTATTAAATGCAATGTATTGGTACTGTAATCAACAATTTTGTATTAGATGGGGAAACTCAATCTCTACCATGTTTACAGTGTCTAATGGTGTAAGGCAGGGGGGCATCATGTCTCCAATACTTTTTAATGTGTATATAGATGATTTGAGTGTAAAACTAAATGAGAGTAAAATAGGTTGCATGTTTAATGATACCATGTATAACCATCTTATATATGCTGATGATACTTGTATTATAGCACCCTCTCCATCAGCAATGTATGATCTTCTACAGATATGTAATGAGTTTGCATTAGATAATACAGTTGTTTTTATTAGTAAAAAATCTAAGTACATGTGCTTTAAACCACCAAGTCTGAAGTCCTTGAAGATACCCACTATGTATTTAGCTGGTGAAGCACTAAAGCTTGTGACAAGTATTAAATATTTAGGAGTTATACTCGAAAGTAATTTTAAAGAAAATAATGATATTATGCGTCACATAAAAGCATTGTATACTAGAGGTAATATGATAATTAACAAATTTAGAAAATGCCAAGATGATGTCAAAATATGTCTTTTTTTTTTTTTATTCATTCTTAAGCACTGCTTATTGTATTCAACTGTGGACCAACTACGATATATCTTTCTTCAAAAAAGCATGTGTTTCTTATAATAATGTTTGTAGAAAATTATCTAGTTTGCAACGTGGTACTAGCATATCTGCTTTTTATGTTGAAAATGGTATTAATCCTTTTAAAACTTTGTACAGAAAATCACTTGTTAATTTTCGTGATCGTATTTTTAAATGTGATAATCTCTTGGTACAGAACATTGTATCCAGTGTTCATTTTATATTTGACTCTAGTCATTCTGTCGCATGGCAGACTCACATCTTTACTTTTTTACATCTTTAGTAACATATTTAAATACATTTATCCATTTCATATATTTATATATTTATTTTTATATTTCACATCTTTTAATGTATGGAATTTTAATATTCTGAAATAAATTATGTTATGTTATGTTATGTTAATAAACAAAATGTAATACAAACTGTATATATTAACTTGTCATGATATAAATGGACTGATGCTATTTAATTGATTTTAGAGAAAGCGATTTAATCTTCAATCTGTTATTTTGAGAAAAAAAAGTAAAGAATTTATATTGCATTTTCCGAAAATAAAAGTTAGTGGTTAGTCGAAAGACAATTAAACATAATATAATTCAATCTTGATAAAGGGTTTCATATTCCATTTCATAAGTTGCTTGCAGTGGCTCAGATAATTGCTCTAATATAAGAGCCGATGAGGTAATATCAAAAACTCTAAATTCAATTAATAGCACCAGTCCTTTCATATCATGACAAGTTAACTTTAATATATTTTTAAGCAGTACAAATTCTTGGGGAAGGCATACTTAAAGAAATGTTTTCCATCCAATCACTAAAATCCTCTGTCAAAAGCATTTTGGCAAATATGAGCAATACAATTGCATGTGTTGAGTTGACATATTAAACTAGGTACAAAATTACAAGATATTTTATACAACCAAATGATTGATCACATACCAAAGAAAAAGATCAGGACATTCTACCAACATTTATTAAGAAATATAAACGCTTGCCACGGCCCCTTTCAGTAAATTTACAAATTTTGGACATTTGACCCCCCCAGTAACATTTCAAGAATCAGAATATTTGACCCCCCATATTCTTCCATTTTAAACTTCTGACCCCCCCCAACTTCCATTTTGAAACTTCTGACCCCCCCACAACATTCAAATTAAAACTTCTGACCCCCCCACAACATTCAAATTCAAACATCTGACCCCCCCAGTTTTTTTCTGACCCCCCCACGGCTTAAATAATGACTCGGCCCTAAAGACAGCATGTGTCATCAATAATATGTCACAATAAACATCTGGGAAAATGGCGGCCAGATTTCAAATTCATGGCAGTTGAAAATTTTCATGTTCTGCTGTTTAAACGTTCCATGTGTGCGGAAATATAACTGATAATACAAAAAATGTCCACCACTTACAAAATTAGGTGGTAGAGTAGATAAGAATTATTTAACTGATTTAAAAACCAAGCATAAAATTTCTGTTTCTTCTGGGAAAAGCTTAATAGTAATTACCTTTATTAAAGGTTATGTTCAGTTGGGAAACAAGTATGTTTGAACAGAAACATTATGATGTATTCTGAAAGTACCTTTCATTTAAACAGCATATTTAAATTATTTAAATACCACTCCATCAAAAGCAAAACATGAGCAGGCACGAAATGTAAACCGAATGATTTTCGTAAGACCCAACTACTCGTTGCAGTAAGAAGCTGCTCTATCTCTGTAATGCTAAAGTGATGTCTGCCGTTCGCTATCTATATGGTACATCTGGCAAAAATCATTCGATTATGCAACCTCATATGACCTCATGTTTTAGCTAACAAGACATCATGGTATTTTTTATAAGTGTAACAACTAATAAATGTGAAAAATATGAGACTTATTTTACTTACACTTCCATTGGAAAAGACATCATTTATTGATCCTGGATTCTACAAACCACATATATTTTTGACTGAGCATTATCTTTAATACGCTGATCACTCAAAAACCTGACCAGATAATGGCCAAAAATAATATTTTTGTTATCTACTATAGTTTGTACTGATGACAATCATCAGACAAGGCACCAGATCTTAGTGTCTTATCATGTATATATTTGATTTACATCCCTTCAGCTGTGGTTGTAGTACAAAATGCAACTGTTCAAGACCTAAAGCATGCAATACAGAGAGCTTTTGTGCTGAAGCAAGAACGGGAAAATGGTACTAAACATATTAGTTGGTATGTACATATATTACAAATCTTTACACATGTCTTTAAACTGACACCCATGTAATTTGGTGATGTGTTAGTGTAACGAAATGAAAGTACTATATAAAAAAATATATATTTTAGCTTTTCAAACTTAATACATATGTGTTATAAATTGTTATGACCAGGGCTCTTGAGAGCTGAAATTTTTTTATACAATAGCATAGAGAGAAAACATGACAAAATGTGGTCATATGTTATGTATAACATATTATTAACATTCATGAAATATCTAATATAGTTTGAATTATTTTTAGGAAATATGTTTGGAGGAGTTATTGGTTGTATTTCAACGGTGAAAAGCTGACCCAGGATAACAAATCACTTAGAGCGTAATTGTTTTATATCATATTATAAAAAGTACTGTATTTCCGAGTTTTAAAGCCTCTGCTCAAATTGAAATCTCTTCCTAAATAAGCAGCGATTTAGAGACAACTTTGAATCAATAAACACCACCCTTGTATTATTAATTGTCTTGGGAACGTGCTGACTCGTCAAATTTATATCATTTGAACTCACCGAGAATTCACCGAGAACTGTTAGTTGATAAGCGCCGGTGATATGGTGCTAATCTATTATCAACTTTTTGAGTGGTCGGCGCTATGTTTTCATGTGGCTTTACAATGTGTGGGGAAATTCGGCTGCACAAATAACAGTTTTGTGTTAATTAACGGCTCCCTGATTAAGAACCTATTTTAGATAATTTTAAACTTGTTCTGGAAAAAAAATAGCACCTAGGCTTCAAAACTCAGAAATACTACTATATTTTGTTACTTTTTCAAATTCCATATTACCATGTATGTTTTATGTCAACTATTAAGAACTACTGATTTTTTCCCACAGGTATGGCATTAGGAACAAAGACGAAGTTTCATTTATAAAAAGACTGAAACAAAAGTGATTTAAAAGAAGTAATGAAGTGAAAGAAGCACAATTTAGATGTTTACTATCACAAATTTATCATAAATTATCTTTAGCGAAGTCTAGCATATGATGAAGAAACAATACAAGAGGAATACTTGTGTTGCATCTATCTATAATGTAATATCAAAATACCAAAGAATTATAGTATCGCATCTCAATTTATTTTTGAAGAAGAAACAAACAACTTGTAGCTATAAAAAGTAGTAATTGTGTAAAGGTTTTGCGAACTCCTCTATTCTTGCAAACACATGGTTACACCTTACACCTATGAATAAAGACTTCATCCGTGCAGTACATGTTGTGGATTGTTTACAGTGAGATGATTTGCAAGCCTGGTGAGAAATCTTATTGGTGTACTCTATTCACTGAAATAAATGATCTTAAATAACACCGATCAATCATGGACGATAAGTCTGAAAGAAGAAGAAAAGTCCAAATGTAAAGTGTGGATACAGTTATTTGTTGCTGAACGTTTGAACGCTTTACTTGTACAATCTGATGGAAAAAAGGGCGGCAATATCACAAGTGTGGGATATGTTTCCCTTAAAATATTGATTGACAGCTATAGACAGGCACCTAAAACATACGTGCAAATTTCAAGGTGTTTCATTCGCTGAAAAGTGCACAACCTGAATCCCTGGTGATAAACCTCATGGATGTAAATCATGCAAGTATACATGCTGACAATCATTTGTTGTGAAGGATAAAACAAAATAAAAAAAAAAAACGTCAAGACTTTACATTGATAGTTAATAATATGGGGGCCTAATAGGCAGAATAAAAGAATTCGTGTTGCCCTGGCCTGTGAAGAGAATACAAACTGTAGCAAAATGCCAAAAATTCGGTAAACTTTAAGATTTTATTTTGTCCTTTCTCTTTGAGAATATTTTTATACTGATCAATGAACATTTTTACAACACATTCACATACAATACCATAAATAATACAATACTAAGCATATTAACACATCACATTAAACAGTACATACATAAAGGTTCAATCATACTTTGCGACTTTCGCAACACAAACCAAATTTTGATTTTTAATTCTTTTTTTTTTCTTCACCATAACCCAACGTCGTGGTGACATTAGGGACCATTCAGTATTTATGACAGGGTATGATAGGAGGATTTTGGGGGTGGGGGTCATGAACATTCGTCTCAATGAACCCCCCCGTGGAGAGGGCTCAATTTTTTCACAGAAAATTTACCCCTATTTTTTTAGAGATTTCGTAATAAAATTTCCAGTTTTTTTATGTTATGGATATCCATCAAATAGGATTTGAGATAACTGACAATGATTACGTTAACTGTTAGGGCGGTGGGGTGTGTTCATCAATTGTTATCACATGAAATTGATGGGGGTCACCAATTTTTTCAGACATTTGAGGGGGAGGGGCATGCTATTAATTTTTTCACAGCATTTTTGCAACATCCTCCTACCCAACCCTATCATAAATACTGAATGACCCCTTACCTATTCCTAGAATTGTGCTAAGAACCATCTAAGCTAAGCCAACTATGCTATAAACACAAGATTGCAGATTTTATTTGATGCCTGGAGGAACCCCACGGGTCAACTGGGGTGCCATGGCAAGCCAGTGTACATTGTAATGATTCTAAGTATTTCATAACACCCCATAGTAGTAACCAGACCTCAGGTTACACCATGGTGTGTTAGTAGTATAGTATAGTAGTTGGTATTGTGGATGGCTATAAACAGATTCGAAATTGAATGTTTTTTGTAGACAATGCAATTCAAAAACAAAAAAATAATTTATCAATTTCCCCTGACTTTTAAGGAGGTAACATCAGTTATTGTTGAACGTTTTTTGTCAGCAATATTTTGACATGGTGACTTAAAGATATTAAGCAATGACCTACTTTCAAAATCATTTTTTTTTTTTTAAATTATGTGAAAAATTCCATGGGAGGTGCAACTTCCAAAACTAGTATTAGATGAACCATCTTTATTTTTTAAATCACTATTTTCTTAACCTTTTATTTGCCAAAACTTTTGAGCATTTTTATAAATAGTTTCAGGAGGAATAAAAAATTTACACGGTTTAATTTTACCAGTATCATTCACTTGTGTATGTTGTGAGTAAATAGAATTACACTTACTAAACTTCACGATGCTTCAACTGTCTTCTAGCATTGGGCGATTTTTGCCATGTTGTGCATTGTTGATGGTGTAGACCAATTTTCAGTTATATTAATGTAATGGTATAAATATGGCATGATAGAGTAGGCAATGTATTCTTTCTGCCTTCAAGCGACAATAATGGTTAGACGGATGAAATGTAGCATGCAATTTTCTTGGAACAAAATAATAGGTTATTACCTGCTAGTCATAGTACTGATATTGTAGTATCGACCACAGATATATAAACCAGTTCATGTGATATAGGTCTGTCTGCTCAGTAATTAACGATGAAAAATGTGTATTTGTGTAATTCTAATCTCAATGCTCACATGGTGCCATTATGTGCCTTACGATTTACAATACCCAACATGAAGAGATTTGTACTAAACAGAAAGATAGTTGAAGGACTGTGAACTTTATTTTCATATGTTTATCTTAAAATAAGTGAACTACTACATTTTAGTACATTTATTTCTAAAATTTAAAATACAAGAATTGTACAACTCAGTCCTGCTTTGTACAATTGAACAAAAATATATTACATATAAACATTTCATGACTAAATATACCGGTATATATTCGTGGAATCTTAGAAGATGGCACAAGTTTTCTGTTAAATCACAAAGTTAAAACCAAAATCAATTATTCAATAGAGCAAGAAGCTGCAGCTTGCTGTGAAAGTTTCAATTTGTTATTTGAATGTATTACAAATAAAACATTAATAACTTGATAATTCCTTTCATTTTATACAAAACCATTACATTTTACTCGACACAAATGAAATTTAATTCATTTCATACAACTAGGTCTACTATAATCATCAGATTTTCGAGAAATGACTACGATCAACTTGGCTAACTTGTGCTAAGAGTAAATAGTTGAATGTTCTATTATTCCTCCTATGCCTGTTGTCCTGGGCTCACAGGGTTCTGCTTCAGCTGTAGTAGAATAGACCTCATGCGCGACACATCCTTCGTGTTGCGACTGTTCTTGGGGTTGAACTCGCACACTCTGCAGATGCGCTCCCACTCACCTCCAGGAAGTGTGTCATCACGCTCTTTCACAAACACGGCCTCCGCCTCCCTGTAAACAAAACACATTACAAAATATTCTTGTTGGCATTTGAAAGTTAGTTTGGTAAATTTGGTGGTTGAATCACAGAATAGTATTGAAATACAGCAACATTCTAATTTATGATTGATAACATTTTAGTAATGGAGATAAAGTAAGAAAATTGAGTATGTATATCTGATTCAATTATGAAGCGTTTTATTTGAATGGACACACTAAAAAATTAGGATTGAATTTGAATTATATTCAAACTAAGCTATACAAAAACACTGTACATGTCTAATGAACATATACTTTCCTCTAATTTCTTAACTGCCGTACTTTTTAATTACAAAAAAAAATGCCCTAAAATAAATAAAAACCACCAATGCTTCTATATGTACAAGGGATAACTAAGGACATTGCATCATGAGTATAAAAAAAACATGTTAATCAAAATGAAAACTGCTAAAAGGGTCTTATCACTGTGCAAATGACACATACTATTAACAATCATCTAAAAATAATCTGACAGGACTACTCACTTAAAAAATATATAAAAACAAACAATTAACGGCTGCTATCATTTTGATTTTTTCCAAATCATATTTACCTTTTTTCCCTGATAATGGGTTATGTAAAATGATAATAACATGGGGAAATTGTTTCCAACATAAACATTACCAAAGATAAAATCTATCAATAGTGTGTAAATTAGCACATGCATTATTCTTGTACTGTAAATCCTATCAAAATGATTTTTAAATGCGTATAACATATGAAATAGCAATATTTTCACTTGTCTTCAAAAACACCTAATCGTCATTTATCTTCTAATTTACTTCAACTCAACATAGAACATGATATTTGCATGAGGGTTTTAACATTTGTAGGATAGGATATGGATGACCTTCTGTGATGGCTTTGCAAGAAAGGAAGAAAAAAAAAGGAGAGGCATACAGGTTATTTTTCTTGGTCTTGTCAAGCTGCTCATCACGGTGCTTGTACCAGTCTTCCAACTCCTTCTTCGCCAGCTCCCGCCACTCAGCCATCTTCTCAGCCTCGGCAGCATCTGCATCCCAATATCACACAGATTATATTTCAGTAGAAATTCACTATCTAAAAGTTAATACTCCAATTGCCGCACTTGCAGAAATATTCTGTGATAATGACTAATTTACTAATATTTGCTATAATGCTTTTACATAATCTTTGTTAAACAAAAATTAGTATCTGTAACCACTAACTAGCCTTTCTTCGCAAGAAGTGTTTCTTTCAGCTGTTCCCTCTGTATTCATGATTGCTATAACGCTTTTACATAATCTTCGGTTAAGAAGAACTAGTATCTGTAACAAACCTTTCTTCGCAAGTGTCTCTATCTGCTCTTCCCTCCATATTCTGAGTTTCTCTGGCTCCTTCCTCTCGATGTCTACACCACGTACAGAGGCGTATTGATCTTTGTTCTCCTCCTCATTCAGACGATCCTGTAACAGCAAAAACATCAATTATCTTTAGTTGTAAGTTTTCTTTCTTGACCAATATCAATCCATTTTAACAATGACCTCAGCTGGATTAATCTTGCTCCGGTTATTATTATATACATTTCTATCCTGAAGATTTTTCAACCAATCTGTGCAGAAAATTATATGAAATTTCCAGAGCTAGTTATCAACTTACCGAAAAAAATATTCAAATTGAAAATTACACTAAATATCCAAATTCATTATTTGAACTGCAGCAGGTCTTCTCATTATTCTTAGTATGTGTGTTGTGCCGTCTTCCGCAAAAAAACTTTTTGGCTACCTTTGGCTATTTTAGCTCTGATGAGGAATTTCATGTTCGAAAGTGCTCAGCAAAATTAAATTAACTTGTAAATTTTTAAATCTTTGGCACTTACTTATTTTGCACAGCAGTTAAGACGGCACAACACACATACTAAGAACACTAAATATCTCTTAAAAAACACATCATCCATCATGTAGACGACGTGCCTAAGTTTTTGACGGTGCTCAATTTATTGGCACCATACGTCTATCTCCAAGGTAACACAAACACTTTACGTTATAAGTGGACATAGTAAAGAAAACTATCTCAGCGAGTAAATGATCAGTTATTTCGTGAATGCCCATAAATGGTGATGTCATATCACCTCTGACCTACTAAATATGGGACGACCGTCTAGATTGCACATAGCCTTAACTATCAAGTAACACAAAACGCAAATATGAACAATCTAACAAAATTCAAGGCTTAAAAGCTCACAAAAACATTTATAAATATATTGTGGGCTTGTGTCTTACAGCAGCCTCCTCAAAATCAAGCTCTGAATTAGCTTCAACTGCGGGCGGTGCACTTTCAGAATTGGGCATATCATTTTGCACATCAGACTTTGGTGTATCAGAATCCGAATTATTCGTAGAGGGCTCATTTGAAGAGCGGGTTGAATGATGTTTATGGTGGTGCTTATGATGCTTTGAACGATGTGATTTTTGTTCATTGGAATCATGTTCTTCTTTGGACATTTCATCTTGCTGGACCAAATAAAGATAAAAAATATATTACATGTCGTGTACAAGAATCAACCATAAGAACAAAATGTTCAACAGTTTTCCAGCATTCATTGTCCAGTTTTTCTTTAAGCAGCCAAAATAATAACACGAGGACCAACATTCTTTTATATCACTGACCTGTTATTAAAATTCTAATGCTCCTTTAGCCTTACTTATTTTGTGTAAGCCTCAAAAATAAAAATAAAATCGATAAACCCAGGGGCATGGTCAATTGTCACTCATTGGCATGATTAAAACAGAACTTATGATTCTAAAGACTGCCATCATCGTGTAGCTAACCTATCATATGCATACATGTGACAAAAACCAAACTGAAAATGAGCGTATTATTGTACTAACAATGAATAGAGGATGTGGGTTTGTTTCAAATTGGGCATCCCAGGGATTCATGGGTTTTGAAAGGTAAAATGATCATTGGTAATATTATATTAAAACCTTACAGCTTCTGTGCTAATTTGAAATCAAGTGAAAAATGAAGCTGTATTGTACAAACAAGAAATTGCTGATGGACCTTTTGGAGTCAGTTTTCGATTGAGAGGCGATTCAAATGTTTGCATCTCTATACAAGTTCTGAGTAAATTTGGTGAAAATCAAATGTTAGTTTGGTGAACAACCAATGACAGATCGATGCAAGTTGTTGTGAGCACAACAATTATGGACATATGCAGAAAAGGTCCAATTTTAGGGCTTCACTTGGTTTTCATCGCCATTCAAAATAAACCGACTTGCTGGGATTGTGAAACTTAAAAATATTATTCCTAGAGCTCAATGTACAATGGATTGGATATCGATTATAAACCAAAGAAATTGTTATTGTCACTTTTAAGTGCTGAAATATGCTTAAAACGTTTGATAGTCGTATTTTCGCCCATATCATGGTCTATCTAAATAGTTTTGGGTCATCACCATGGTATATGGATTCTCGCAAATCCAAAGATCTCATCAATGTCCGGAAGTATCTGGTTAAACGGACTAGTACTGTAATTCTGACAAAGAAAAAAAAAATGACAATACTTTACTAACAGCTTATCTTGTCACATGTAAATGTAACAGGCTTTTATCTCCTAAAAATCATGAAATAAAAAATTAGAATATTCTCAAAACTATTCAGGGCCAAATAATCACACCTTTTCCCACAATTACCTTTTTAAAATTACTTTTTAAAAGCCAAATTTAAAGTATACTTTATTTCTATAGGTACAGAATCGGGATTGCATATAGGCCATTGATAACTGTGGAAATATTTTTACTTTTGGGGATGCAATAAAATATAAAAAATAAAAAGAAGGGTACAATAAAGAATAAAAATAAAAATAACGTCATATCTTCAGTGTGTACAACTAGAATTGAGCGCAAATTCAACGGCTTATGAGCTGCAGAAAAAAAGGAAATGTTGAAAACCTTGTTCTTACAGAAGTAAATTGGACAGCAGAATAAAAGGTAACAATGCCACTTTCAGTTTGCAAATTTGTGTCTCCTGTTGATTTCCCCTCATTCTGGACAAAAATTAAAAGTAAGAAAATAAAAGTAAATTCCTCAATATTAATTGATCCCTACACATGCATATCATTTCTTGAAAGACGTTAGCATTGTTTACATCCGCAAAATTTGTAGATATACCTGTACTTATCAATTCTGAAATACCTTATTTAGGAGATTTATTTCTTCAAACTAATAACTTACACCTAACGCTGCCACAACATCAAAACAATTAATTTACTTTACGCAACTTCTACTTATTAACAATGACATGCATGAAGAAGTCATTCCTCTATACTATTAACATTGGGTGCACAAGATAGACCCGACTACAGATCATAATTCGTGAAAGACTGATTTAATGATATGAGCCATTGCTGCACATATTTGACGATAAAAAATTTCATGGCTGGTCAGGTCACTCTGTGTGCGTCATTCTAACAACTTAACTAACAAAACAAGCTTAATAATAGTGAATCACTGTGTAAATGAATGAGTTAGTAGAGCGACAGATGCCAGAAGTGGAAAATTGATGTTCACGTCTACTGAGATTTTTTTTTCCTCTGATGCCAACCATAAGGGATTATTGATTTTCTATTAATCGATTCATCTCTTACTGCAGTATTACAGGAGGGCCTGGAGGCTAGTGGGAAAGACGGGAAAATGTATCAGACTGGTGACACAGGGTATGCATCTTCTTCCACGCTGCTTGTACCTGCACGTGAACAATGAATTGTGCCTGGTCCATTGATGGTCACAACAGCTTTGCATAAGACCAGATCATATTACTAGGCCAGCCTTGCAGGAACAGAGAGCACTATACCCTTAAAAATGCTTGATTACTATAGCTACACTTCTATGCTTCAAACGTCAACCACCCCAAAGAACAACAAAGCTTACATCTAGATCATTAAGACCCGGCACGGCATCGTAGTTTCCGCCGCCCATAAAGTCGTCAGTGTAGGACTCCCCAGGTGCCTGGAAAACATGACACATAAGCTACACATGGAGCACATGCAGCCTCGATCTGATACTGGTCACCATGACACCAGCAAATATATGCTTGTCACTTTCTTATTATTTTTGAAATAATGCATTTTGAAAAAAAACTTAAGCAGGAACTGAAAGTTTCACTCTAAATGTGAACAGGTTGAATAGCATGCATCTCTGTAACAAATATACTGTCTTAAAATTCTACTGCACTCTTAGCAATACATACACACGCATGTACAATGTACATAAAGATTTATTATTAATATTACTGAGAGTAATCAATTGTAATTGGCAGTCACAGTAATATGGTTTTGCATCTCTTGTAAACAGACGCTTTGAAGCAATCACCATTATTCACATGGCTTTTGATTCTGGAATATTAAAGGATTTTGAAGACTTTGTTTCATGAAAATATATTTTCTACAATTCTAACACATATGAAATATTAACATTGTAGTAGTTCTATATCAATGCATCATTTACTCAGCACAGGATAAGTAGATTTTTGTAGTTTGTATCACTGCATTTTTAATACAACACAATTACTTGAAACAGAGATGCTATGAGACTGAGGAGAAATATTTGAAATTTTACAGATCGAGAAAATAGTGTTTAGTGTTTTTAATACAAAATAGAGTTAATCATTTCATCACTTGCTAACATGCAATTGGTGTTGATTCATGCTTTTGGACCAGTTCAAATCAAGGCATTCACAAATTATGTATAGAAAGATAGCTTAACAACATTTACTTAATTCTAAAAGAGCCATGCAATAACATGCAAAATATGTGTCATAGACTTGTTTCGAAGAATCTGAAACATAAAATACTACTATGGTATGGTAACTAGTTACAAAAGGTTATTTGGAGTCTTTTTTTTGTGGTAATAATTTACAAGGGATAGATCATTTACAAGTAGTCATAACTAATTTAACATTTCAATACTGTGAATTGACACACAGCTAATATGAAGTCCAGATAAGTGTCTAGGCACCTAGAATAATTTATTTTATGACTTGTCTTACATGGAAGAGATTCAGGCTTTGTGGGACTGATTCTCTCAAGTCATCGCCAAACCCATAGTCTGCCTGAAAAATGATGCAGTCATAACAATACTCTGATCATATCATGACATACACTACAGTACAACGATCCTCATTTTGATGGTTTAAATACCAAAACCAACTAAAGGTAAACGGAGACCGGATAAAAATGAACATGACAGCAGTTCTTTATCTCACCTATATACAGATATGTACACGAATAGGTTCAACGATTTGTTTGAATTTCAATACATTCCATTCTTCATTTCGTGCAGTCAGAAATCAGGTGACAATATAATTTCAATTCCATACATGTTAATACTATTTGTCATTGTGTGAAGTAAAATGTTAATATTTATGTGAAGCCCACAGGCTTTTTTAATTTGAATACGGTTATAGGGATGTGTTTGTGCTTTAAGAAAATGTCACTCAGGTAAAGCCTTCTACTGTTGGAATTGTAGTTTCAGGTCAAGTGTGGTGTAGTTACATTCACGCAGGTCAGATATGATGGAGGCTGGATAAGACTGAAAGCAGCGGACAAGCACATAGTGTCTTACACTAGAAACATCTAAGAACTCGTTTGTTGCAGTTTCTGCTGTGGGTGTGGCAAACATGCCCATTATGTCATCGTTAGATGCTGGAGCTTCATTTGAAACATTTTCAACTGGTGACTGCAATTAAGTAAATTTAATGCATGCAAAGAAGTCTAAAAGCAGAGCATTTTATTATAAACAAACAAAAACAATATGAAAATATTAAAAAAAAAATCACTGCAACATGCAATAAGTAAAGTTATAAAAGAAAATATGAGAGAAAAAGATCAGATTATAGTTAGTATGTGAGCCCTACTATACTTTCATGCTTTTTTTAAACATAAAAATGTACAAAAAATTATCAATTACCAACTATTTGCTTTACAATAAATTTTATTCATTGAATAAAGCAGAGATTTTAATCCTTTCGAAAGTAAGAATACAGCTTAATATAGAATATGTTTTCATTGTAGGTGTGAGCGACGTCATTCCGACACTTTTTAAGATCGACAAGTCACAAAATTATGTGGGTGTCGGTTTGAAAAAGCATGTCCGAATGACGGCGACCTCATTTAGTAGTATATAATTCTAAGTTTTAAATTATAATATAACTAATATTGTATTATTTGTTACTTCAGCATGAACATGTAGAGGAAGTGGACTAGAAGAGGAGTTGGGTCTTACAGAAAACTCATTAGATTCAACTTGGTCCTGTGTAGTTCCATCAAGAAAGTCACCTTCTAAACTTTGGGATTCTTGTGGCGGTTGCTAGAATAAAAATTATGAATCTAACACAAATACAGATAAATTCATACAACACAGAATGCATATTCCTTTAAAAAAAAATAACAAGTGTAAATGGAAATAAATTTTACAAGAAAATTTTAAAAAGTCTTAAAGAAATCTATATACAAAGAATCATTTCCTTCTAAAAATTGAAAATAAACATTATATATTCTTTCAATTGACTTCTATAATTACATAAGAGAATGAGATCATTGTTAGATCAATTAACAAAAACTTAACTCCTATTTGTGGACTTCGTATATATCCTGTGTGTGAAAAATCATATATTCTGTGTGTGAAAAATAAAATTGCTTCCAACTTTTATAATCTATATAACAAACTTTGGAAAGAAGCACTTACAAAATTAAGATCACAAATTATGTAGATTAATACTTAGGAAAGATAACAGCAGGAAAAATATAAAGCATGTCATTCAAAATAAATTTAATAATCATCAAAGAGGCGTTTTTAAAACCATAATTAACATACAAAATCATGATCACCAGATTGTTGATTGCAAACATTAAATCATCCACTTTTTCAAATGTGTTCATTATTTCCCAATCTTAACAAAATAGCTTCATTAGACACCTTTTTTTATACGCTTATGCATCTGAAGCTTCACACTAGTGTATATAAAAGCTGAACAAGCCTTGGGTAAGTTGATTAGTTAAGGAGAATTTTATCAATTCATATTTTTTTTAAGGTCAACTATTTATTTAGCTAGCCAAATCACAGACAAATAGTTCAATTGATTTTAAAATGAATCATCTTGATTAACATAATACTTGATTATAATTTGTTTGTATTTTATTTACTTGTATGATTTAGAAAAAGTTTCATTGCTTTCATATTTATAATCTAAACCAGCATTAGTCACTCAGGAGAGAAAAAGTACTCAATCATCCAATTGTGAGAGATAATCTATAGATTTCATTAGTTTTTCAGGTATATATATAAATATATAGATATATAAACATTTTGGTATTCATAAGATAATACGTCAGGATGTTTCTAATTTCAACCAAATCTTACTTCAGTGTTAGCATTTTCTGCATTATAATCTGCCATAAAATCATATTCTGCTGCTGAGATGAGTCTTATATCAACTACATGCTACCTGAATTTTAAAAAAAAAAAAATTCCCCCAAAAAAAAAAATTTTTTTTTAAAAATTTTTTTTGTTTAAAAAATTTTTCCCCTTTTTTCCCCTTTTTTTTTTAAAAAAAAAAATTTTAAAAATTTTTTTTCTTTTTTAAAAAAATTTTAATAAAAAAAAAAAAAAAAAAAACCCCCTTTTAAAAAATTTTTTTAAAAAAAATTTTTTTTTTTTAAAAAAAAAAATTTTTTTTTTTTTTTGGGGGAAAAAATTTTCCCCTTAAAAAAAATTAGGGTTTTTTTTTGGGAAAAAAAAAAAAAAAAAAATTTTTTAAAAAAAATTTTTAAAAAAAAATTTTTTTAAAACCAAAAAATCCTTAAAACCCTTTTTTCCCTAAAATTTAAAAATTTTTTTTTCCTTTTTTTAAAAAACAAAAAAATTTTAAAATTTTTTTGGTTTTTTTTTTTTTTTAAAAAATGTTTAAAAAATTTAAAACCTTTTTTAATTTTAAATTGGGGGTTTTTAAATTTTTTTTTTCCCCCTTTTTTTTTGGGAAAAAAAAAAATTTTTTTGGGGAAAAAAATTTTTGGTTTTTTTTTTTTTTTTTTGGTTTAAAAAAAATTTTTTTTTTTTTTTAAACCGGGTTTCCCCCAAAAAAAAGAACCAACCATCCAAAAAAAAAAAAAAAAAAATTTTAAAAAATTTAAAATTTTTTTTTTAAAAAAACCCCCTTTTTAAAAAACCCCCTTTTTTTTTTTTTCCATTTTTTTCCATTTTTCGGGGGGAAAAAACAAAATTTGGGGGGAAAGGGGTTTTTATAAAAAAAACCCCCCAAACCAAAAAAAAAAAAAAAAAAGGGTTTAAAAAAAAAAAAACCCCCCAAAAATTTTTAAGAAAAAAAAAATTTGGAATTTTAAAAATTATCAATTTTTTAAAAATTTTAAAAAAATTTTTTTATTTTAAAAAGGGAAAAAAAAAAAACATAAAAAAAAAAAGGGGGAAAAAAAAAGGGGGTTTTTTTTTAAAATTAAAAAAAAAAAATTTTTTCCCCCCTTCCCCCTTTAAAAATTAAAAAAAAACCCCCCCTTTTTAAAAAAAATTTTTTAAAAAAAACCCCTTTTAAATTTAAAATTTCTTTTTTTCCCCAAAAAAACCCAAAAACCCTTTTTAAAAAAAAAAATTTGGGGCCCCCCGGTTTTTAATTTTTTTTTTAAAAAAATTTTTTAAAAAAAAAAACCCCCGCATTTTGTAAAACAAAAAAAAAAAAATTTTTTTCCCTTTTTTTTTTTTTTTAAAATTAAAAAAAAAATTTAAAAAGGGGGGGGGTTTTTTTTTTTTTTTAAAAATTTTTTAATTTTAAAATTTTTTTGGGGGAAAATTTTTGGGAAAAATTTTAATTTTTTGGGGGGAAAATTTAAAAATGTTTTTTTGGGGTTTTTCCCTTTTTTTTCCCCAAAGGGGGGAAAAAATTTTTTCAAAAAATTTTTTTTAAAAAAAAAAAAAATTTTTTTTTTTAAAAAAATTTTTTGTGTAAAAAAAAAAAAAAAATTTTTAAATTTCTTTTTGGGAAAAAAAAACCCCCAAAATTTAAAATTCCTTTTTTTTTTTTTTAAAAAAAAACCCCCTTTTTTTAAAAAGGGGGGAAAAAAAAAGGGTAAAAAAAAAGGGGGCCCCCCCTTTAAAAAAAAATTTTTAAAAAAAAAAAATTTTCCAAAAAATTTTTTTTTTTTTTTTAAAAAGGGGAAAAAAAAAAATTGGGTTTTTTTTTCCTTAAAAACCCAAAAAAAGGGGTTTTTTTTAAAAAAGATTTTTTAAACCCCCCCCCCCCTTAATTTTTTTTTTCCCCCCAAAAAAATGGGGGTTTTTTTTTTTTTTTTTAAAAAAAAATTTTTTTAAAATTTTTTAAAATTAAAAAAGGGGGATTTCCCCAATAAAAATGGCTGCCGGATATGTGAAAAAAAATATTTTTTAAAAAAAAAAAACCCCCCTTTTTCCTTTTTTTTTTTTTCCGGGTTTTTAAAAAAAAATTTTAAAACCCCCCAAAATTTCCTTTTTTTTTTTCTTTTTTTGGGGGGGCACCCTTTTT
The DNA here is from genome assembly GCA_019095985.1 of Streblospio benedicti. Taxonomy (NCBI): domain Eukaryota; kingdom Metazoa; phylum Annelida; class Polychaeta; order Spionida; family Spionidae; genus Streblospio; species Streblospio benedicti. Next base: position 31,761,174 of record CM032666.1, on the reverse strand, counting down.
TTTTTAAAAAAAACCCCCGGGGAAAAAATTTTTTTTTAAAAAAAAAAATTTTTTTTTTTCCCTTTTTTCCCGGAAAATTTTTTTTTTCCCCCCCCGGCCCCCAAAATTTAAAGTTTTCAAAGGGGAAAAAAGGGGGTTTTTTTGGGGGGAAATTTAAAAAATTTTAAAAAAGGGGGGGTTTTTTAAAAAAGGGGGGGGTTTTGGGGGTTTTTTTTAAAAAGGGCCCCAAAAACCCCCAAAAAAAAAATTTTAAAGACAAAATTTTTCCCCCAAAAAAAAGGGCCCCCCCTTTAAAAAGGGGGAACCAATTTTGGGTTTAAATTTTAATTAATTTAAAAAAATTTTTTTTTTAAAAAACCCTTTTTTTTTTTTTAAAAAAAAAAACCCCGGGGGGGGGTTTTTCCCCCCCCCCCAAAAAAAAAACCCCAAAAATTTTTTTAAAAAATTTTAAAAAAAAAAAAAATTTTTTAAAAAAAAAGGGAAAATTTTTTAAAAAAATTTAAAAAAAAAAAAAGGGGTTTTTCCCCGGCCCATTTTTAAAAAAAATTTTTTTTTGGCCCCGGGGAAAAACCCCCTTTTGAAAAAAAAGGGGGGAAAAAAATTAAAAATTTCCAAAAAAATTTAAAAAATTAAAAAAAAAAAATTTTTAAAAAAATTAAAAAAAAGGGCCCCCCAAAAAAAGGGGGAAAGGGGAAAAAAATTTTTGGGGTTTTTTTTTTTTAAAAAAAATTTTCCCCCCCCCTTTTTTTTTTAAAAAAAAAAATTTTTAAAAAAAAACCCCCAAAAAAAAAGGGTTTTTTAAAATTTTAAATTTAAAAAAAAAAGGAAAAAAAAAAAATGAAATTTTTTTTTTAACCCCCCTTTTTTGGGGGCCCCCCTTTTTTTTAAAAAAATTTTTTTTTTTTCAAAAATTTTCCCAAAAAATTAAAAAAAAAAAAAAAAAAACTTTTAAAAAAAAAAAAAAAAAAAAACCCCCTTTTTTTTAAAAAAAAAAAAAGGGCCCCGGGTTTTTGGGGCCCCCCCCCCTTTTTGGGCCCGGGGAAAAAAAGGTTTTCGGGTTTTCCCCCCCCCCCCCTTTTTTTGGGGGGCCCCGGGGGTTTTTTTTTTTTTTGGGTTTTTTAATTTACATGGAAATTTTTTTTTCCCCGGGAAAACCCCAAAAATTTTTTAAAAAAAATTTTTTTAAAAAAAAAAAAAACCCCCCCCCAACCCGGTTTGGAAATTATTTTTCAAAAAAGGGTTTAAAAAAACCCCGGGGGAAAATTAAAACCCCCTTTAACCCAAAAATCCCCTTTTTTGAAGGGGGGGGTTTTTTTTTTTTGGGGGGGAAAAATTCCCCAAAAAAAATCCCTTTGGGGGGCCCCCCCCCCCCTTTTTTTAAAATTTTTTTGGGGGGGAAAAAAGGGCCAAATTTTCCCCCCCCCCCTTTTTTCCCCCCAAGGGCGGCCCCCCTTGAAAATTTTAATTGGGAAAGGGGGGTTTTCCCCCCTTTTTTTCCCCCAAAAAATTTTTTAAATTGGGGTTTAATTTTTCCCCCCAAAAAAAAATTTTTTTTTTTTTGGGGGGGGGGGCCCCCCCTTTTTTTTCCCGGGTTTTCCCCCCCCGGGGGGCCCCCTTTGGGTTTTTTTGGGGGTTTTCCGCCAACAGTTCCCCGGGGTTTTTTTTAAAAAATTAAAAAATTTTTTTTAAAAAAAAAAAAATTTTTTTTAATTCCCCGCCAAATTTAAAATTTCCCCGGGGAAAAAAAAAAAAGGGGGGGAAAGGGGGTTTCCCCAAAAAAGGGGGGGGGAAACCCCTTTTTTTTTCCCCGGTTTTGGGCTTTTTAATTTTTTAAAAAAAAAAAAAAAAACCCCCCAAAAAAAAAAAACCCCCCAAAAAAAAACCCCCCCTTTCCCAAAAACCCCCCGGAAAGGGTCTTGGTTTTTTCCCCCGGGGGGAAAAAAAAAAAACCCCCCTTTTTTTGAAAAGGTTTTTTTTTTTCCCTTTTTTGGGGGGAAAAAATTTTTTTTTTCCGGGAAAATTTTTTTGAAAAAAATTTTTTTTTTAAAAAAAATTTTTTAAAAAAAACCCCCCCCCCCCTTTAAAAAGGGGGGGCCCAAAACCCCCCGGGGCAAGGGTTCCTTCCCCCCCCCGGGTTTTAAGGGGAATGGGGGGAAAGGGTTTTTTTCCCCCCCCCCGGGGGTTTTTTTAAAAAACCCCTTTTAGAGGGTTTTTTTAAAAAAAATTTTTTCCCCGGGGGGGGGGAAAAAAAAAATTTTTTTTCCCAAAAAATTTTTTTTTAAACCCCCCCCAAAAATTTTCCCGGGGGAAAAAATTTTTTAAAACCCCCCCCTTTTTCCCCGGGGTTTTTTTTTTTTTCCCGGGGTTTTTGGGAAATTTTCCCCCCCTAAAGGGAAAAAATTTTTTTTGTAGTTCATTGATTTTCATCGTTGCACATCATCAACATACCAAGCAGCACATGACATGTCAGTTTGTACTGTCAAAAGATATTGGTTATCTTTACATACCACTATCATCCTCCAAACCCTTCAATTCATCTTGCTCTCTCGCCAAAAAATCAGCTGCGGGGTCCTCTTCTTGTTGTGGTGCATCATTACTCTCAAATGGATCAAAGTCAGCCATTTTATGATAATTTTTACAGAAGTTAACAAAAAGTGGGAGTTCCCAATAAAAATGGCTGCCGGATATGTGACACTGCTACGACAGAAATATTTTAGATAAATATACATAAGGGCCGAGTCATTATTTAAGCCGTGGGGGGTCGGAAAAAAAACTGGGGGGGGGGATGTTTGAAATTGAATGTTGTGGGGGGGCCCAAGTTTGAATTTGAATGTTGTGGGAGTCAGAAGTTTCAAAATGGAAGTTGTTGGGGTGGGGGTCAGAAGTTTAAAATGGAAGAATATGGGGGTGTCAAATATTCTGATTCTTGAAATTTTACTGGGGGGGTCAAATGTTCAAAATTTTGTAAATTTACTGAAAGGGGCCGTGGCAAGCGTTTATATTTCTTAATAAATGTTGGTAGAATGTCCTGATTCTATTTCTTTGGTATGTGATCAATCATTTGGTTGTATAAAATAATTTTGTACCTAGTTTCATATGTCAACTCAACACATGCAATTGTATTGCTCATATTTGCCAAAAAATGCTTTTGACAGAGGATTTTAGTGATTGGATGAAAAAAAAAATTCTTTAAATGTATGCCTTCCCCCAGAATTTGTACTGCTGAAAAAATATATCAAAGTTAACTTGTCATGATATGAAAGGACTGGTGCTATTAATTGAATTTAGAGTTTTTGATAATACCTCATCGGCTCTTATATTAGAGCAATTATCTGAGCCACTGCATCAACTTATGAAATGGAATATGAAACCCTTTAAAAAGATTGAATTATATTATGTTTAATTGTCTTTCGACTAACCACTAACTTTTATTTTCGGAAAATGCAATATAAATTCTTTTACTTTTTTTTTTCAAAATAACAGATTGAAGATTAAATCGTTTTCTCTAAATTCAATTAAATAGCATCAGTCCATTTATATCATAATAAGTTAATATATACAGTTTGTATTACATTTTGTTTATTGCATTTAAATTAATTTAATAAACTGGGGAAAACTAGTTTCATTCATATAGCTAAATATTTTTGCAAATTTGTACAGCAGATATGACAGTACAATGCTATGCTAATGCATACACAGGGGCATGTGGAAATGGGGATGTCATATGCTAGGTAAAATATACTAAAATATGTATGTCGTGTTCATCTGGACAGTCTCTGAAATAAATACAAGTGACAGTGTACAAGACATATACATGTATAAGCTATAGCCATGCAGTGGCGCCCAACGTTGTACTCTGGAAAATGAATGTATTACAGCTGTTCCCTGGTACGTTTATAGTTAACTTCTTGCTTGTGTTGAATTTTTAAATTGTGATGTTTATTGCCAATGAGTTAGACTATGTATTCTGCAATTTATCTATTTTCTATGATGTTGGCGGATGCATTAGCCTAGGGCCATTATCCATACTAGACAGGTAGATCTAGGTAGCGGTAGCGGTAGCGGCAGCGGCAAGCTATTGGCTGCCGCTGTTCATAATCCTTACATTTCCATACTGCTGCAAAGCTGTCCCAAATCTGATGTTTAGCTCCTCGTTTTTTTTTACAATGATTTCTATATTATTAAATTTCAGTGGGGTATTATTTATATATGCGGCAGAGGCTGCGGTGCGTTGGCGGCACCGCCAGCCACCGGGCGGCTCATTTGACCAACCGCTTTGGAAAGGGATTCTGCGGCCTAAGCTGCCTGCCTGCTGCTAGATCAAAGCGGCACTGCCTGAATTAGTTGACATTAATTCAAATGGGTCATAATCCATTAATCGTCGTCGTCGTCGTCGTCGTCCTTGTTTATTTGGGCAGGCCTGAATTAATCCTCAGCAGGGTGCGGCCTGGCTGCCTAGTTGTGACCGAAGACGTCCCCTCCATGCTTGACGGTCCTTGGGGTCCATTCCTTCCATGCCAAGTGATACTCTGTCGCGTTTCACCAGCTCATCCCAGGTCAACTTTGGTCTGCCTGGAGCTTTCTGTCTCATGATTTTATGCTCCCTCACTCTGGCTATCCAGCCGGTGCTTCGCTCGACATGGCCTAGCCATCTCATCCTGTTCGCACGAAGCAAGCACAGCATCGATGTCCTTTATGCCAAGCTTTTCTAGGAGGCAGTCAGAGCTCACGTCATCCTGGGGCCTTACACGACAGATCCATTGGATCATGGCTCGATCATTTCTTCTCAAACGGTTCAGGGTCTTGGAGGAGGCAGCCCAGGTTTCGGAACCATGTAGCATCACACTACGTACACAAGTGGAGTCCACTCTACCTCTGGATACCAGCGGGAGATGCTTGTTTGTGAGTATCGGGAGGAGCTCACGGAACTTCCCCCATGCGGTCCTGCATCTCACGGTAGCGGCTAGCTCACAGTCACCACCGCTGGATAGCATGTTACCCAAGTAGCAGAACTCGGACACAACTTCCAGCTTATGCTCACCTACTGTGACCTCCTTGACTGGCCTGCCATCTACAGGTCTGGCAGCACCTGCACACCTCGAACATATGTAACTTGGGTCATTTCTCAGAGGGCCTTTGATGCCACTGCATTTCTTGTGGACCCAACAGGCACATTTTCCACAGTAGATGGAGTTACTACCTGTACCCGCAAGACAGACAGCACAGGGATGTTTCCCAGTCTTCTGCAGTCTGTCGAGCTGTAACCCAGAGATCATACACTTGGTTTTTCCCATGTTCACTCAGAGTCCCTTCTCCTCCATACCCTCCTTCCAGACCTGCACCTTATCCAGTAACTCTTGTTTTGTGTTTGCAATAATGACTAGTTCATCAGCGTACAGCAGTTCCCAGGGGCATCCAGTGCGGAACTGAAGTGCTATTAATGGATTATGGCCCATTTGAAACAATGTCTAGGTTTCGAATATGTATGCTGACCATCTGTCGAAAGATATCACCCTTTAGCCCTAGTGAAAATGACAAGTTAGTGTAACAGCGGCAGATTGTCAGCATAAACATGGTGTATAGATAGCGGAAACTGCCTGCTTTGAGTACTCGGTTTAGTCTTTGCACAGCTCGTATAAAAGCATCCAAAACAAGTATTGCAAATCACAATCACTAACATGAAAAACAGCAAACTCCATGACAGTCACCACACATATCCACGAAACTCACTGTCTTGGTAGATGTCTGGTCTCGATGACCCTTTGGTCCTGCTATGTAACGGAACCAGCAGGAGATTTGCATCAGTACTTGATGAGATTCCTTCCCTTGAAGCTCCGTTTGGTCCTTGTATGTTGTGAATGAGGGTGTCGTCAAGGTTCTTTTCTCCATTCACAGGGTCAGGATTAGGCTAAAAAGTGCTACTCGTCAGCAGGACGAGTAAGCCTCAAACATCTACGTGTCCTGCAAAAGATGTACTTGTCCTCCTTGCACAAAGCTCTATATTTGTATGGCAAATTGACCACAATTGCTACTCGTAAGCAGGACGAGTTGCTTAAACATTCTACTCGCCCTCCACAAGTTTTTACTAGTCAATACGAGCAGACGAGTGGCTAATCCTGTCCCTGCATTCACCAGGAATAATCTTTTGGTTAGGTCCCTCGGGGTTCAGTAGCTGGTTCTGTAGTTGAGGATACCTTGTTCTCATCAGGTTGTGCAGGAGACAGCAGGTGGTAACGATGAGGTGAACAATGTGTGGTTCCTGGGCCATTGTTGTCAGCAGCACACGAATTCTGTTGGCAAGTACACCGAAAGGCGAAAGCATTTGAGACCACTCTCCTTTCTCAGGACAAACCGTTTTTGAAGATCTGCTCGTCTTTGGTCAGGTTCCTGCTTCACGAGGTAGGTTCTCAGGGCAAGTGCATCCTCACCAACTATGAAGAATGGAACATCTTCATCCTTCATCATTTGGGAGTGGTTCTGCAATTGGCCAGGGCCATATGTCATTCTGTAGGCGATGCACGTAGATCACTGTTGTTTTTTTAGACTTGGGCGTCTAATGGAGATCCCTTTCCTGTCAAATTGATGTACATGAATTTGTAGTCAGAGCTCACCATGGCGAAGAGCATAATGGAAATTATTTTTGTAGTTGTAGCACTCTGAGCCACTGTTCAGGGGACACTTGATTGCCACATGCTTGCCATCAATTGTGCCTATGGTGTGGGGGAATTGCCACCTCTCGTACCAATCATCAGCAATGGATCTCCAGCCTTGCCCCGTGTCAGGTAGACACAGCATCTCGTCCTTAAATTCAGCAGTGTTGGCAGTGTACACTTATCTGACGACCCAAATGATATTGATATAGTGAAGATTAGTTATTGATGTTGTTGTGGGGAACCCTCCAGCCATATGATATATTCTTGTACGTTGTGCCATAGGCTAAGTGGTGTGGAGTGAGGGCCAGCTTCAGACCAGGTTCCAGGGGCTGCCAGTAGTTGGTGACCTGCTTGGTCAGTCACTCCTGCCAGGCTTTGAGACCGCTCGTCAAACATTGCTGGAGGGGTTCTCAGGAAGTTCACGAAGGATGAGATGTCCTTGTGCGAAGGTTGGCTATCAGGTTGTTGCACATGCATTCATGAGATCTTATGGGTCTTGTAGGCAGGATTGATAGCTGGCATGCAAAAAACAAAAAACAACAACATGGAAACGAAATATGTTGCTGGGAAAGTGGGATCTGGCTATCATACATATGCAGACAGAATCACAACACATTTTTATACATTCATATTAATTCTGACTAACGGGCCTTCTGACATACTGACTGTGACAATCGGCACTTCTGACAATCAGGTAGGCCACAGTTTGTCTACACTATGGATTAATTTGAGCTACATGTATTTGGTTAGAGCATACTAGTACCTAGAATTTTGAGGTCTGTCCATGTTAGATCACTGAGCGCTGGTTCTCGTCAATGTTTATGTGACATGTTGGCATATAGTGGCTCACGCTATGCCCCCAGTACGCATATCTATGAATTGTGGCTATATTTTTAGACAAACAACCAAAACCACGTTGTGACTATTTTGTAGACAAACATTTAGATAGTTACGATCATTTTCTCCTGCCCACCACAGGGTCTGGTTGATCGAGACTAACAGGATTGTAGCCACCCTGGGGCAAAAATGATATGACGATATCTATCTGTCTAGTTGTATATGAGATGAGCTCTATAAGTCTTGTGACCCGGACGTACAACAACACCCTGAATATCAAGAGCTCACTTTATTACTCAAAACTTGCTTTTGAGACCATGTGCCATATGGCCTGATATTATATAGAGTGGACAACCGGCACTCACTCCAAAATATTGCAGCAGCCTACGTCAGTTTGTGCTAGTTAATGTCATTACATTGTAATTAGATTCCTTGTCTCAACCTGGTCAGATCCTAATATAAATAATGCCATTCATGCCAATAGCTACTTTACACCACTTGGTGCTGCTTGATGAACATTGACACTGATTTTTGAATAATGACAAATTATAAACATTTTAAAATTTTCTTGTTGTCCAATTAATGTTTGGACCACTACAAGCCAGTTTGGCGCAGGTTTGAGACACTATGCGTCACAAGGAATCTTATTGGTAACACTAAGCGGCACATTGCATTAGTGTGCACTGGGACCGACCATCACCACCCTAGTAGATTCCTGCCATAAGGGATCATAAGGCCCCCAGCAATTCCATATAAGGAGTTGCAGAGAAAAAATATCATTTACATTTAGAAACTTATCCTCCTTATTGGTGTTTTTTTTTCAGGTATTTCTCTTATTCGAATTATAGGGATTTATCTTCAAAAGTCTTAAATGCACTAACTTCATGAGGATTTATCGTTGGGAATAGATATTACAATTTGGTGATTTTTTTTATCATCAGCAGACTGATTAGGACTTCATAAGGAGTTGAAAGCTTAAAGCTTCAAATTTTAACTTCAATTACATTTCATTGTTGACATTGAATCAATAGTTTGAAAAATGTCCTTTCAGGATGCTACATTGTTATTCACCTCCATAGTTGTTTAGGGGAGAATTTGAGAAGCATACTGACAAAATTTGATTCAAATACATTTAATACATATGAAAATAATCCCATAATTGGGATTATTGTATGAGTAGAACATGAGAACACCAATACACCCCCTGTGTTCTAAAGAAATGCTCCCGTTTCGCATACTTTAACTTCCAAAAGTTAGTTGTCCTGTACTGAGCGTACACTCCTACTCCCATGTGATGAATACAGTGTGCAGTGCTCCATAGATTGCAGTTTGCCTCCCAGTTTGTATTGGCCCCATTGAGTAGATTGTGTCAGAGATAACTCTGCCGTAGATCGCTCCCCACTCGTTTCGAAAATTGAGAATTCAACTGTCATCACAGTGTGTCAGCACATATGGGTCAAATTTGCTGGCATTTCTACAGCTCACGTTTACATGCAAGTAATGATGTGTGGACATAAGTTCTGCTCAATTGATATTGGGAAGATTATGTAGATTTTGGATTATAAACAAGGAATAAAATCAAACGTTGCCATGCATGACATTGTTTAAAAAATCTTTTGAAGGAATCTGAATGATCATACATAACAATAATTGTGTGTGATATGCAAAAGAAGACATAGACATTATAATTTCTTCTATTGTTACAGTTTAACAGTACGGATAATGGAGAAACAAGTAGTTTGTCACAACATTGTTAATGGCGTGTGCCCCGCATATGAAATAGTCCAATTATCACAATGCAAATTGTGTGTCTACAAGAACAAAGTTTCACAGCTTCAGTGCATATTGCCTGTACTATGAAAATGTTTATGTATGAGATGCACTTTTTATGAAATAAAGTTAAGAATGTGGAAAACATTGTGACCATCAATTTCAATACTAAGACGAAAATCAGGTGTGTTTGGTCATAAGATATCGCTCAAGATCAGTAAGTTTGGTATATTGAATCAAACAACAAAACATAATATCTGAGAAAAAGAGAGTGTGAATTGATGGATTTTATCTGTTATTCAATTTGTCATGTATGTATTTTTGTCCTCATTTCTATCTGGCTGATATCAAATACACCATGCATCAAAGCTCCCTGTTAAATTGTCTCATTCGAACAAATGCTCATTAAGGAAGATAAATGTTATGAATATCAATAAACAATTCTGGATAACATGAGTATATATAATATATATATAATTGTTTTTGCCTGACTCCAGGATATTTTTTATAAGAGATACGGATGTACGATGAATGTACCTACTATTGAAATGATAGAGATGTACAATTTTCTATAATAAGGAATATTCTACTGGATATATTTTACGATGGATACATTGTATGGTAAACCTGTGGCCTTAGGAATCGTTTAAATAATGGGTAAGCATTTTACAGTCTCCTCTCAGTTTGATAGCAAGCAAGATTGTTTTACACGTAAAACATGGTTTAAAAACTACTGTGTACTCTGCATTAAGAGTACAAAATGCATTTGCACTGTTTACTAGGAAATTCAACACAGTAATTATATATCGATTAGTCAATTAATTTTGTACTTGTAATATACAACTTAATTGATCCTAGCAATCCTAGCATTATTTAAACTTTTATACTAGTTGTAAAAAAGAAGTGATATAAGTTAAACTGCCGTAAAACCAATATACAACCATCAGCTATATTTTCCCCTTGATCATCTGCTAGTCATAATCTGGCTGTATACTGTGCAGGGAGGTTCTGGCAGCTAGACTAGGCCTGGGGGCAATTGCTCACTGTTACAGAAATCAAAAGATGAAACGCTTATTAGAGACGCCAGTTACTTTTTATTGATAGTTCTAACTCTGTATAACAGAATATAAGATATAAACATGATATACATATATATATTATAACTTCCTTACTACGGGTACCTGAAGGTTGTATTTCAGAATGTAGTAGTATTCTATCTAACTTTCTTATTAATCGGTACGTTTATAAAATTGTAATGAATAATACAGTGCAGTTTATAACCACATAATTTACATTTCACTCATCACTGCTGTTTTATATGAATATCTGTAACCAAACAAAAAGCAATGTAACTCCATTAATTCATTCATAAACATTACAAGGAGACTCCTGCCGACCTGAACACTTGACAATGACCAGTGACCACAAGATTTACTGTGCACTCTGTGCACACTTAATGATGTTATCATAGAGATACGTGTGTTATGAAAACAGAGCTGCTCACGCTCAGACATGTGGCCAACACCTACACCAACACCACCCTCATTATCAACCTCATTATTTACATGCTGCCAGAGAGTGACTTTAAGGGTCGACCTGCAGCCCAGCACCAGTAAATTTTCCGTTGAGAGGTAAAAGTGCTGGGATGTCTAGTTTGGCTGGATAATTGTCTTGCTGTTTTGGGGTTACTATTTTCCTGTGAACATAGCTGTAAGACATTGAAATAGGTATTTTGGAAAGTTCCAAGAGTAATGAACTAAATAAAACTAAATTATGAACGGACACCTTGCATTAGGGTAAGATGGCTGAATATCATTGAGTTTGTGAAATTTTTCATCTAAAATGATAACTGTTAACAATGGAGGTGATTATTATGAGACTGGAGCTTAAAATAGTTGTCCATGCACATGTCTTATTTGGACAGCTGAGTATTACCAGGAACCTATTCGACTAGAAAAAAACTTTAACATGACTATTCCTGAATACGGTCAGTTTCATGTTTGATTTTATATTTTTGATTATACTGGTAGCTACACTGACCTGCAAATGCAATGTGTTCTATTTGTAGCTTATGCAATTTGAGAATATATGTGATTATAGTGAGATGGACACTAATAGTGATAGTCAGCTAGTGATATTGGATGAGACTCAAGAATTTTCCGGTTGTGTTCCGGTTATTTATGCCTCAATTGATTTCATCTATGATTTTATGAATGATGATCATCAGATATTTATTATATAGCTTTCAAATTTTCTGAATTACAACTGTCATGAAATTTATGCTATCAATTTGACAGGTTTCATATGGTCCTGGTCAATTGCCCTGGGCTCTTATTTGGATAAATCTGAGATATGTGACAGAGGAAGGTGATTCTAAGAGAGTGCACAATGAAAAATTCTTAAAGCACCATATATTGCATGGTAAAAATATGTACGGTAGATGACTACATGTATCTTGTCGCTATGCATCAGATGTGGTACATGATCTGGTTTGAATTAAACATTTTATTTCAAAAATGAAAAAGGATTCAGCATGGCAAAATGCATAGGCAGTTGAAGAATACAGAGGGCATGTGCCCCCCCCGCCACCAAAATACTTAATTTTCATGGGTTTTTTGGCATGTTCGCCATTGATCGCACATACAAAACCCATGAAATCATTTAGTGTGCCCCCCCTTTTCCAAAAACCTGGATCTACTACTAAAATAAGATTTGAGCTATAGACAAGAATTTAAATTCTTGACTATATCATGAATAAAGAAACCCAAGATGAGAGAAGTGTTCATTCTTTGAGATTTGAGCTGTCTCCATAATCTGGTTTAGATGGTAACAGTTAACATTCTCTTAGTAGGTGCTTTATAGCTGTGTGTTTTAATCGCAACCAACAATAGAGGATAGGCGTTAATGCAAAGACATATTTAAGCGAAGGATTTTGTTTCAAAATATCCCCTTTCCCCCTAACTCAACACACGAACACAGAGACCCCTGTGTTATTATCAGGATATGTGCGATTAAACAGAATATAATATTTGAATGATAATAAGGATAATATACAAACTCGATATATTGATCACATTACCCCCCCATTAAATACGTGCCGGCGACACGTGTACCGCGGGGGTATACCGATGGCACAGCTCTTGTTTTTCTTTGTTTTTTTAAATAATTAAAATAAATTTCAACAAGTGCGGGAGTCATGCCGTGGCGATGTCGCCAATAGTGCATTGGAGCCGCCGCCGAACCCCGCCCACGATGCTTTAAAGCAGCAGCCGAACCCCGCCCACTGTGCTTTAAAACACCGCCTTACCCCGCCCACGGTGCTTTAAAGCCGCCGCCGAACCATTTAAAGCCGACGACAAACCCTTTAAAGCTGCCGCCGAAGCCTGGCGGTGGCGGCGAGATCAAAGGGAATAATCCCCACCGGACGGCACGGGCTTCGACGGCACCCTGCGACCTTTTAGGAGAAGTGGCAAGAAAAGTGGCCGCAGCATGGCTTTTTGGCGTCGACGACTACCCGCGGTGCCCCATTTGTACCGGCGGCCCCAGTATAATGACTTTTTCGCACAGGTCCTTGCTGTTGGCCTCAACGCAGTGTTGCGCCCCCCTGGGGACCAAATGTCAAACAAAAAATGTCAAACAAAAACAAAAAGAAGGTAGGTGCGGCACATATGTAATGGGGGGGTTAGTAGCAACCATCGAAGTAATGTATGCTCAATGATGAATTCAGCCTGTTCTGTTGTTGTCTGAGTTGGGTACATTGTTTGATATTCTCTTACTTGTGCTTGTACATGTCTACTGCCCATTTCATTGTATATGTATTACTGCATAATACAAACGTCACCTCATACTCACACAATGTGGGAAAAATACAACCCTAGTAGAATGAGAAAAACATGCACATACAGCTGTTGAGTCTTCTTAGCATTTGTATGAAGTAGAAGGGTCTTGTAGCCTACAATGTAAGTTTTAGAAGAAAATTTCTAGGTAATTAAAACATATGAATACTTATCTATTAGTTATATGTTGTTACTGTTCATTTGTGTGGTTTTCAATCATGCATGTGTATGTATTTCTAACTATCGCACTACACCATATGCATCACACAATCTTGTTAAATGTAAAACTTCATGAAATTTAGACTATCATTAACCAAGTTATATATGTAAACTTGACATTTACCATTTCAAAGACAAGGGATGGCCTTTTTAAACCACCTGCTCCTTGGGATGATTATATAATTTTTGTCTGCCTGCCACTTGGTCATAAGTTCGAGTCCAGCCATATGGCCAATTGATATAGACAACTTTCAGGCCTGTTAACAGACTTTCCGTCAATCCTTTGAATATTTAAAAAAAAAAATCTACATGATGTAGGATGCTTTACTTAATTAAGAAGTCTGAGGAGTGAAGAAATCCACAACTAGGTCACCACAGAGCATTGTGCACTGAGCATAGATCACAATGACTGTTTGCTGGCCACATATATTGTGTTTGTGGTAACGCACACAGCTGGCCTCGTTTATCAGACGACAAAAACAACACTAAAACCAGCACAGTATGTAAACATATACTCGATGTATAATGCTTGAAAGGCTTGTTTTTTAAGACATAAACTTACTACATGTATACAGTAAATATCCTCAACAATTGAACCCAATATGCATTCACAAGTCCTTCCATTGCAGGGGATTTCCATTGTTTACTCCATAATTTACTTATTATTAATTGGTAATGCATGAGAAAATTGTCCGTTATTCAGTTCCGTTGTTCAGGATATTCACTGTATCTGTATTAAAGTGAATTTACTCATTGCCACAGTTATGATAATTTAGTCTTTTATACAGTGTTACTTGTTTGGTTTTGAAATTTCATGGTTATTACTTGGGCAGGAAAGTTGACTATAATTCATTTGAAACTATAAAACATGCATTCTAACCTTTTTGTTGAGTTTTGATGCTATGCAACATTTAAGTCAGGCAGAAGAACACAAGAGCCCTAATGTTTTGTGGTAATAACATTAAATTATTGCCATCTCGCGCATCTGTGATCATGTGAAGTTCTAGGTGGATTGTGTACTCTTTCTCCATTGTCTCTCTTTCATTTGGTTTATATGATTTTCATAGAATATTTCCCCTTGATTCTGTCAGTAAGAACAGCATATATTGTGAATCTGTAAAGTAAATAATGTTGAGTAATTCACCTGGTAAAAGTTGCTACATTGAAACTATCGCTCTTCGTTTATGACAACTAGTATCGTTCTTGAGGAATCGTTTCAACAAACTCTTTTTATAAAACACAAACAACTTACCGGTAAATGTAGTCAATTTATGGCAACTCTTCTCATACTGATAGCTTCATGAAAAATATCTGGAACCCTCCTTTATGCTACTTCTCAAATCCCCAAACCCAAGAACCATGAGTACTAAGAACAAGAAGCATCAATTATTACCATGTGTTTTCTACGTTTGTTGTAGAGTTCATTGCCAATGCATGCATTTGCAGATGTGTACATTTTTACTATGAATTATTGTACATTTCTTTCGCATTTAGTAAAGTTCATGTTGATTCATACCTATATGTAGGAAATGTACAGAGACAATGCAGACTGATAACCAGAAATATGAATAATCATGCTGAAATTTGTACGCTTGGTGCCTGAATAAAACCTGATAATAATAATTGAAGATATTCATCCTACGTTTACCATACCAGATTCTGTTCACACAGATGTGATTTGCTCTGAGATTAGAATGGAACATATTGAGCATATACAATTGTCATAATCATTAGGATTCTTAGTATGAGTTTTGCTTGATCAGGTTTTGTGGCATCATGCTTTACCAGCAGTACATTAACACATCAGATTAACAGAATCACAGGATTAGAATGGTTTTGTGGATTATTGTAATAAGTTCAACACTAAATTCAGTTCTCTGCCAATTAGTTATGGCAATGAAATTAAATTGACAAATGAAGATGTGTACCTTGATCAAGAACTAGAGTTCTGATATTGATATACAGTATTATATAATATGCTGTATTCATTGGGCTTTTCGTTTTTATACAGTATTTATTTTCCTTAAGTTTTTGTTTTTGCCAGACATCATATTTAGTTTTTTTAAATCTTTATCATAATATTTATAGAAATCGTGCCCATTAAATCCAAACACTCTGCAAATTGGCTTCTGAACACTGCAGGATAAGATTGTGAGAGTTTTTTTTTATATTTCCTGTTTTATGTTTTGTTGGTTGCAGTTTAATCTTAATGTTGAAGACAATATCTAGATATTCCTATTATGAACTTACTTTTCTAGGCACATACCTAAAAATGGCCATAGTTTGAGTTGTCTACGCTATTGGCACCAATAACAAGTTTAATTTTTGAAAGAGAGGAGAAGTTTAGAGGAAGTTTCACGTTGAACACGAAAGAGTCGTTGTATTTCACGGGTCTAAATTGACAATTGTTTACATTTACAAAACATATAAATGAAAATATTTACCTCAAAAGTGCTTGGGAATCACTAACCTGTATATGCGATTGTATATTTAGTTAAATTCACAAAGCAGACTACTTCATTCTATACTGTTACAATGTATTCTATATGCTATATACCCTTATTCATTAAAAATACATAAATTGATACATTGATGTGGATGTTGATGGACGTTTTGACTAGAGTTCTTTTCTCAAGGTCTGTCAGGGCCAAGCTACTAGACAGCATCCTGTTCTACTGTTGCAGTAGGAACTCGTTATCTGGAATCTCCAAGGATTGAGAGACAATATTTGAGTAGCTTTGTCATAATATGGTTGAAGGGTAAGGAAACTTAAAGATCAAATTACCGGAACATTCGAGATAACTACTGTACTTACTTTGCTGATAAGTATCACAATGGTAGTAGCGATGGGTTAGAACCTATCAATTGTTATCGGTATTGAATATTATCATGTAGATCATTTAGTTTTTGACATAGCTGTTTGATTTGTCATGATTTTTTTACTCATTTAACCCAGTCATGTAAGCAATTAAGTTCATATATATATACTGTCTCATCAGGCAGGTGTAAAATAGTACATTATTTTTCAACATATTTTAAATGCTCAGCACAGGTCATAGGAAGTGCAGTTTCTTTAATGTTTTGGTCAATTAGTGAAACAAAACATCTGCCGTGCTAAACTATGTTACAAAACTTGAAGGAGATTTTCAACTTTGAGTTTCCATACATTACATTTATTGAACGATTTTAGAAGCCACCAGATATGAAATGTGAGCATGCCAACTGATTGTGATTGTAGTTTAAACCCCAGCTGAGACTTACCGGTACAAAATATAGCCACAAGATGACTGAGCGAAATAACTCATTATGTATAATAGATATAGATATGTAATTTCAAGAATCAAAGTAGTAAGAGTACCTCGTTTGTACTTTAAGTTGTTGTTATTTAAATTTTGTTTGATATTTGATGATAAGTTTTTTGAAGAGTCATTTCAGATGTTTAATTCGGTTGACAAGAAAAAAGTTGTTTCGCGTTCACTAACATGACTGCAAATATGTTTATATGGCGAGTAATACAGACTCCAAGAGAGCTGATGGATGTAAAGATGGAGAAAAAGTTTCATTTTGCTCTGTTTTGATGTTGGTTCTAATTAAGCTGTTTTTGTACTCCACTGGCACGAATCAGACGTAAACAAGATTGTTTTCCAGGTGTACTGCAGAAGTTCTTTGAAGTCTACACATTACATGTTGGTATATGGTGATCATAAAATACTGTGAAATATTACTTCCGAGCCATTTGTTTGATTTTGAATCATGTGCATAAACTACATCATCATTCTACAGAGATCTCTTGCACACTGCAGATATATTCAGTGTTACAATATCTCAGTGTGGGTTAACTTGTGGCTTTTAACTGGAAGAAATTCGCTGGTTAATGCTAACTTCAACACCAATATGAATAACAGTTTTTCTCTCTCTGCCTTGGTAAGTTTGGACGTTTGATGTGACTAAACCCAAAATTTCCTGATATTCTAATTTGCTGAGGTCCATGAAAAATTTGGACTCTTTCTATGAGGGGTTAGTCTCAAACTTGTGAATTGAATGATAACCCCTGAATAAATGAGGAGACATGAATTGTAACTGTCCCATGAAGTCAACATATTATGTAATCACTTTTTAAAATGTGAGCTTTATATAGGCAACAATTCGATGTCATATAAGAACATCACAAGTTAAAATAGCATAAAAAAGAGCAACTTGTAAATTCTTGACGCAACAATAGACCAGGTGTGCTGTAATGTTGGATGAGATAAATTATGATCCCTTTTCTCCTATAACTTGTATTTTGTGTCTTTCTTGGCCCCCAAACCTTTCAGTCTACTACAGAGAATAAGTCGACTGTAGCATGTAACCTTTACACTTGATGGTAGAAAAACATGCTTTTGTCTTTTAAAAGAGTTTTGAGCACTAATGACGATTAATTATTGCATTTTCAAGTTAATATTGGTGGACATAGATTATGCTTTTCATGATATAATTTGCTCACCTCTAGCGTTGGCAGATTTATTGGTATTACAGCCAACATTATTTCATGAAGCTTATACGTGGGTTCGAATATGGTGCATAGTGCCTGGGTATACGAGTGCTGTGCTAAAATCGAAAGTGGTTAACGTTTGCCTTAAACAATTTTGTTGCCTCTATGTGACTGCTTACCTGTTGTGAATTCTTGAAACGAAATGAAAAATTAAAGATATGTGCAGCATGGCGTGACCAATGTATGTCAGACTTGATGACCACTTTTGCTAGAATATTAGCCGAGGTAGAGAATAAACAACAAATTCGAAAAGTATAACACAATCAATGATAATTATAATCTGGTACAATTTATTATCAAAATATCAACTATGGCTCAAATTAACAACTTGTATTTATTGAAATTCCATCTTTTTCGAAACAAAACAAATGAAATAAAAGCGAACTACTGAAGAAGAAATGCAATTGGCTTTGAGTGCCCCATAAAAGTAACATTGTAATAATGAAGTTATCCGATGTTTGTTTTTTATGTGGCCAGCGATGACATACAGACTCATTGCCACTTTTATTGTCATATCAGATATATGTGTCAGAGAATGTTATGTGCCACTGAGCATGAAAGTAGAGAAATTTGTCAATTATTCTAGCATATACAAGAATCTGCAGCTTGTTTTTATGTTATCATTTCTAATATACTTGATGGGTGGTCTCAGTCAAGCACATATTACTGTTGATATCTTGATGTAAATAATCTTCATTGGGGCTAAGTGGGTGAGGACAAAACAGCAGCAAAAAGCAATGAAAGAAATTGTTGCATTCTATTTTTAACAAATAATTCATTGATAAGTGAACAAATCTGTAAACCACCTACAAAAATTTGTTATATTTGCTTTAAGAACTCTGATCATCCCATTGATTGTACAGACCTGATCATTCCTCGACAAACCAGCTGGCGTGATAGTTCATTATACACAATGCAAACTCAGAATATCATCATCTGCAAAGACGTAGGAAGGTATGAATGACAGAAATTGGTGATGTAAAGGTTTTGTGTTTCTACTTTCACATGCTTTAAAGCAGTTTTTTTTGTTTTACGATAAACCACTCACTCAAATTGTGGATCCATATTGGAATATGACTTCACTAATTGAAAGAGTCAAAAAGGCCTGTATTTCATCACACGGACCATTAGGATTACGTGTGTGATGTTAATTAGCAAAGTGGAATTTACAGTCCGCAAAGCATTGATAGATGAGAACAGTGGCATCTAAATGTCTTGTCAGTAGAGTTCAGTATGCAGTGCTCTCTATTGATTTGTGTAATAGAACTTTATCACTGAGATTTTAATATACTCATTTCACTTATACTTTATCAAAGTCTTATGATGGTGTGCGTTTTTTGTAAGGAAAATTGAGGGTGTCTGTGGATTTTTTAACAGGTGAAATTGACACCAGCGAAAAACTAATGAGATGGGCTTGCAGTGCATTATAAATGCAAATGCTACTTTGGACTATTGTTTGAAATGTATCTACTAACACAATAAGTGCCTTTTCACCAAGGTGGCTGACCTCTCAAGCCCAGGTGGGTGTGGTTTCCACTCACTGTGACCTCACTCACTGTGTACTGCTGAACACTAGATAAATCTTGGGTGGTACGTCCTACACCTCACTCATGCAGCACGCTTGATGGTGGTAAACATTGTTAATTATCCTGCTGTATTCAGCCAGTTGTATTGGTAGTTGTTGTTGAATGTCTGCCCAGCTGGTTGTGTTTTGTCAATATACAACAAGGACACAACCTCGGGCGTGTGCTGCCAATGTAAACATGACCCGTGTACAAGCATGCTATAACAATCAAGACATGCACACATCAGTCACTGCTCAGAAAATACACTTGTTAATAGTAGCATGCAAGATTAATTGCACTGACCATCATGTTCATGTGCTGTACAGGTACGTCTCATTTGTTCATGTTTGACAAGATTTATTTATATACCATTCATAAGATCAACATCATGTGATATGTACGCTATTAGAATATGGTGTATGCTGTATGTGAGTCTAAGAGATTTTTATTTGAATTATTATGTAAGTCAATTAGATTTGTCTGAACTGAACAAAACTATTGTGTTTTAGATTACTTATAAATTATTTTTCCCAAAAAATGTAGGCAACAAACCCTCAGCCATCACCATCTCAGTAGTAAACCATGATCATTTCCATTATAAATCGAACAAATTGCCCAGAACGAATAAATTGCTCAGAACGAGAAATGAAATACAATGAATCTATCTAATACATTTTGTTCTTAACTAATGAGGTGACCTACATAACATCATAATGTTGAAATGCTAATAGTAACTATGATTTTTTTTTTAAACATGTCACCTTAAATTCCTACATATAAACATAAAATAGGCTTGGGGAGGATGGTAGAGATGTAGACTGGGCCGATACAATGAATGTTACCTATTTTCATCGCCCTCTCCAGCCCTTTGCAAATGTTCGGACCTGTGACATGTTCAAGTTTGATGCCTGCATAATAACACAGCTGATAGTAACAGAACTTTTATGTGGTGGCTTTGTCATATTGACCATTGCGCATGAATCTTTGCTCATACAAGTAGGATAAGGGGTCTTTTGTCAATGAGATACATGTCACACAACACCAGACAGTGATGAACACGTTGATACAAAAGTGCAATACAATACAATACAATACAACAACTAGATCAAAAGTGTTCAAAGAACACTGCGTCACTAGAACGACCTTGACTTATGGGCAATTAAGATATATACTGAAATGATGTATACTTTACAATCATGTGCTTCCGTGGCCAAATGGTTAGGGAGTTGGACTCGTGACCAGAAGGTCGTGGGTTCGGGTTCGATTCCCGGTCGGGTCTGATGGTAAGTGTTGAGTAAACTTACCCCTAACAGGTTGCACACTGCTGGTAAGTGTTGAGTAAACTTACCCCTAACAGGTTGCACACTGCTCCGTGCTATTTGAATAACAGATACTAATCAATATCAGTTTCAAACCCAATAATCAATATTTGCTGCTTGGTTGGAATATTGATTTTTCTTGCTGGCTTAATTGCATTGAATATCAGTAAGAATGTCATGAATGGGCTTCTAGAAACCACAGTTTAATTGGCAGATTGCCCAAAATCAAATCACTTCGGTGTCGCCTCATACCTCATAGTTGTGTAAAGTTTGGACGAAATCGGTTCATCGGTACGCCCGCTAGCTTGTCCAGAGACATACATACAAACATAGTTACAAACGAACAAAACACAATGCTTGCTTCAGCAGCTGAGCTGAAGCGATGCAATTATCTCATTTAATAACAAGTTGAATATAGAAATTGAAAGATTAGACATTCTCAGATAGTAGTGCGTAATGTGTAAGAGATAGATGCACAACGTTATCATTGACAAAAAAAAGTATGTTGAAATGAATGTTATCGTAAATCTCATGAGAAATCAGCACAAATGCATAAGCAGGTCCAATATTTAATATAGAATCATCGTCTGATCTTTGGAATGGATTTTCCAGATCCAATGGCCATAGATTTTGTTTAAAAATGTGGTGTATGTGATTTCCAAATCTTAGTATTTGTCTACATTGTGGTAAATATGTTTCACAGAATCTAAATTAAAAAAAATATATATTATTGCATAACATCTTCAATTACTCCTTGTATGTATCAATAAATGAATAGTTTAATTAGCACATCATAAAATTGTGACAACATAAAGAAATTAACTGGTAGAAGATATTCTTGTCCTAAATCGAATATCATTTTAGGCATCAGGGACATTCCGCTATACTAATCTTTCCAACAAGGAGACTGACCTGATTGTTATTCCTGTCACACCCTGTATTATGCTTTGACTTCCACAGGATAATTATGACACACTCTGTCTTTTTAGAAAATTGCATTTTTAGTTTTTAATCTTTTTCCATCTTGATTTTGCTAGGATTCATTAAATTCTCAAGAAAATTTATACCTGTGTGTGTTCTATAGAGCACATCAGGATTATCTTGCTTTTTGTACCTTTTATTGCTCGCCAGCACCTAAAACTGAGTATTACTGGTAGCATTCAGAATGATTTTGAAATTGATCACATAACTTACAATTTGGCTAGCCTGTTTATTTCAACATACATTTGTGTACACTGTAACACACATTGTATCACATTATTGGATATGATCGATTGATTGGTAGTTTGATGTCATGTAATATAGGTTCGGTTGATGGTCTTGGCAATACTAATATCAAGGTTTGCAACTATTCCTGCATGTAAAATTGCATGGATTTTTCCAGTGATAGATATATCTATCTTTGATTTTTCTTTCACATCTCCACGTGAAATATATGATAAAAAAATTCTTGTGGTATCATTTATTTTTTTATGTCATTTGCTTCTGCTGTATGCAACTACTCTACAATGATGGTTGTATTTTCCTGACAGTAAATGGCTTGCTCATATTTCTATCAGTAGAGTTGGACTCGCTTAACTCAAACTTGAAGGCATTGAATACTAAGTTTGATTATCAGATCAAATTTTCATGGTGATTTATAGTATAAAGTAGCTGAAGGGAAATGGCCATTTCCTCACGTTTTCCAAAAATTTGACTCTGCAGATATCAAAATAAGCGGGTTAACTGTAAATGGCCTTACCTGGGGGCCTTCCCATCTCCATTTCTTGGGGTTTACTAAAGCACTAATCATTGACAGTTAAGTGTATATATAACTTTGTATCCTCTACCAATTTAACATGAAGAAACAGTTATGATCAATGTGTGCATACTTGTCTTTAGAACTGATTTTCTTAACGCCCATCTCAGCATTGACTGGAATTGACCTCCTGGGCGCAAGTGATCGTAGAAGACTAAACACACACATGGCAATATTTTGATCTTCAATGAATCACTGTCTGTCATGTAAAGTCATGTAACATTTGTTAAGTTGTTCAAGTTCATGATTGTGATCATTGTATAAAAGAATGCTTTATTACCTGTAAATTACATTCTGCCTCTGGACGGGCAATTGGGACAATTCGCTAGAGCCACTGTGTCAGAAATATGTATTGCAACATATTCCACATTTAGTGTGCCTGAAAATAAGGTTAAGCAAATGGTAATCATTCAAACTGTTTTGTAACATTGCAAATTGGAGGTTATAAAGACATTGGAATGATTACAAACTGTTTACAAAATATAGGGTTCGTGTTTCTTCCAGGTAGGATCATTTCAAAGGATGCAGAACAATGATTTGGAAAACCATATCCTAGTCTTATATATGCTGTTGTTGCTTCATAATTTTTTATGCAAAAGCAATTTATATAAAATCATAGTCTTGTGTCTCAATCCTATGAATAACACCAGAAATTATTCGAACTTTCCTAAATGTATGAAGCACGTAATTTGTAGTATGAGGACAAAAAATCCAATCAGAAAATAGGTGTGACGTGATTGTAGGACCTGGCAAAAAGGCCAGATGTAATTTTGTCCATTAGAGTGACCGCTAATTGAAGGTCAGCCTCATCAGCTAAAAGCTTATAATTACAAACACTGGCATAAAATGGCTGATCCAGCAATATCCAAGTGACAATTTTTTCACACTTAAACACCTTGATTATAGTATTTTTTGTAATTATTACAAATTGTAAAACCAAGTTGATAACTGTAAAATTAACTGCGCAGTTACTAAAATAGTTCAGTTTCCTGGTCTGTGTAATTCTTCGATTGTAAATACATCTATTAATATTATGGTTTTAATATGGACTAGCCAACGTGGTATAGAGTGGCAAGAATTGAATAATTGTTGATATAGAGGTAAATTGGGGAAATAAGGCATTGTAAGCAGTAGTTAAGAATCTAGTTGTCCAACAATAATAAGTCAGTGCACTAATTAGAAATGTGAAAGACCTTTTGTACATTTCATAATTTGTCACTGGCCCTTGATTATTAACTGAGTTACTACTCATCACCTTCCAATTTGCAAGCGCACTTTGGCCGTTGGGATCATTGGGATGATTATGATTTCACCACTGCTAAGAGCTTATAATTACCAGGTGGTACTTAGGAGTCATTATCATTGATTATTCAGATGGCTACTTGGACACAATCAAGTGATTGCTGGATTTGGCTTATTCACCCAGCCAAAGGTGAGGCTGTCACATCAGTTTGTTGTGTACTAGACATTGATTGGAACAGAATGGGTTGGGCTTATTACACCCAACTTATGAAATCGGCATAAGATGCTTGCTGTGTAATTTCACTCGGCTATCATTGTAATTATGTAAATTTGAAGAATTACATATCTTGAAATGAGGTATGTAATTGCAGCGAAGGTACCATTATATTTATATACTTTAATATAGAAGTAGACCTAAAATATTTAGATAGGGACTCTTTTCACGCATGAGATTGTTCTTGAACTGAAGCAAATGAACTCTGCAATAATTTAAAGGTGTAGAGTATTTCGCAGGGCAATGAAAAAAAGTGGTTAAAACAGAGAAATCTATATAACAACTGAGCTTGTCTACATTTAGCAGTCATTTGATAATTGACTTTGCTTTCATGTTAACATGACAGATATGTAAATATCTGGTGATTTTGAATTATATCAAACTTTCATGCGCATGCCGAAAAAGTTACAATAGTTACAATGATTCATTTACTTCGATTGATGATAAAATGCATGAACATTATTTTCATTGTGTTGACTTGTATTTGAAATTAATACCAAAAGACTTTTGAAATTTTAAGTATCACGATTCTATTAATCAAATAATGATATTATTCTATATAATATAATACATGTATATTTCAACTGGATAAAAATTTAGATTGAAAGTGTTAGATGTGTCTGTGAAATTCATATAAGAAAGAAGCTTCTTTTTATTATGAATTTTACTGCAAAATGTAGAGGTAAGTTTTGACAGAAAA
The DNA here is from genome assembly GCA_019095985.1 of Streblospio benedicti. Lineage (NCBI taxonomy): Eukaryota > Metazoa > Annelida > Polychaeta > Spionida > Spionidae > Streblospio > Streblospio benedicti. The sequence continues at coordinate 31,736,427 of CM032666.1, read as the reverse complement.
AAAATAAGCTTTCCAAATAGCACATTACCACAATCCATTATGAAGACCACAAAATAGTGGAGTTTGTAAGAATTCATTAGCGAAGAGCCACTAATTACTGACTGAGAAGAAAGAACCTCACCACAAACATGTCCAAATGACATATGGACATTACATATGCTAGTTAGTGTAGGCTTCAACATGTAATAGTTTGCTCATCAATGAAAGATCATTACACGGTATGTACTAATGTTGGTCCTGAGAATCCTGTGGAAAATCCATATGAAGGTGGTAAATGTCACTGCAGAGTTTTAAACTTTTAGGGGTTTTTTATATTAAGGGCGAATTTTCATTTTTAAAATTTTGACTGACTTGGACCAGAAAATATAAAATGACATTTATTTAAAAGGAAACCCAGTTAAGCTGATGACTTCAATTGTGAGTTTCAACTTGTGGCATGATGGTAACAAGTTGCACACATGGATATAACAAATGCACTGTGTGCTTATCTAACACAAAACATAAGATCATCAACCAAAAATAAATTAATCTACTGAGTTGCCCAATTTTCAAATGCTTGTTGTTTTTTTTGTTTTTTTTTTTTGTTTTTTTTGTTTTTTTTTTGTTACTTCTAATGTGTATGAATTTGTAAAATTGTCGATTTATCAAACCTGTGATTGATCATGTGTGATCTTGATACAGATAAGTTCTGCAGAATATAGATCCTTACACATCATGTCTATTGGTTTGAACAATCCATTGCAAAGAAGATAATACATTTGGAATTTGTATTAAGTGGCTATCATTCTTACTGCTTATGTAGGAATTACCTCAGGTGCTGTCAAATGTTAAAAAACTAGTGTATGGAAATAATCTAACATTTATTATTGTATTACACTCTATTAAAATCAAATCACATACAATAGGGAAAAACTTAAAATTTGGTAGACATTTCCATTCATTGTTGACATTGAATGATGAAGAAAATCTGGTTTATAAATAAAATTTATGGACGGATTCTTTATCTGCTCAAGTCAAACAACCTCAATTAAGGTAGTCCCTGCTTAATATATACAGGTATGTGATTTATTGTAAAATGGATATTTATTATGTTGGCAGATGATTTTGGAGCAAAGCTTAATCATAACATTCGAATGTTTAGGATGTTAAATACATGATGTATATGCATCCTCACTATTTGCTTCAGTAATGTAGAAAACCATTTTGTGACAGTCCTGACGTATGCTGTTATCTTCGATCAACTATAGTGTCATTTGGTGCCAGCAATCGTGGTTTTAATGATGAATATATGCTCTCGCATAGTATCATTGATGGTACCGGTATTAATCAAGCATTTGAAGCTATTAACTGAACCAGATGAGTCAGTTACAAAGTGTTTAATCAGTATTGGCATTATTTTGGGTTTTAATAAAGTAATACCCTAAATTGTAAACTAATTTTGGCCTATCCAAATTAGATTGTACATAATGACTTCAAGCAGCTCCTCCTCAGTGATATACATGCTGAGTCACTTCTCACACAGTGAGCTGAGCCTTACCCAGGCGGTGTGTGGACAGACAAGAAAGCGGCAGTGAGCGCCTCAGACTTTCCCACACTGTGTGCTCATTACGCACACCTTCATGTGACCAGCTCACACACTCAACACAAAAATACACTCGGCTATTGTCATACGTCTCTGCACCATATTGTGATTGGATTGTAGCCATTTTCCTAGACGTATAAGGTTACTCATATAATTTGAGTTTAGAAATAGTATCCTTATTACAGGTAGATGTTTGTTGCAACCAGTTAAAAGGGTTTTTTTCTGTTTGTTTTTTTCATTTGGTGGATAGTTGTGGGATTTTTCTGCATTGATGTTTCTCTACTGAAACTTTTTTTGAAGTTACTGAATTTTTGTAATGTGACTTACAGAAGGCAGGATTTATTTGATTGGTTATTTTTATGGAGTCACCCATTTCACAGATTTTGTTTGGAAACATGATAAAAAGTGATTAATGAACATACTGAACATATTAATGAACATACATAGCTGGAGTATACAATTTTGTAACAGTATCAGATATCATTTGGACCTCTTTTACTGCCTATTATTGGATATTTTATTAGCACATGAAGATCCTTCTTGTGTGTCTGCTATAAAACACATGCACTCCTCATAGCAGAAGCAGACTCTCGAATCTGGTCTGGGGTAAATAGTGAGTGTGGGATGATATATGGATGCGTATATTTCACAGACGTCTTCTTCATTGAAACATGGCAATGTTATGGATATTTTGCAGCGACATGAAGCTTCTTGAAAATGATTTTGGCCATTGGTTTCTTAATTAACATTATTGCTTTGTAAAAAGTTTGTATGGTGTGGATATGTGGTTGGGATAGGTCTATAGATCAGAGTGTATGGTTGTATGCCAAATAATTGGCCAATCATTCATATGAGAACATAGCTAGCTTTTTATTGAAATTACAATGCATGTGAATGATTATATGTTTTTAAAGACTATTAAGTCACAATACATATTGATTGATTTCTTTTATAGACTTAATCAAGATTAGAATCTTAATCAGATTCCAATATATGGGTGGGGCCTTGCTTTTGCCTCCCAAAATTGACCATGCAAAACGGGGTGCTCAGCAGTGACGCACTTTAATTGCTCACATGCAGGAAGTTGAATTTTAACATCTACTAGCCTTATAATGATTTCTTTGTTTTCATTTAATAGGACTAGCCATCTGGAGAATCTTACAATATCATCATGTGTTTGGACTACTGTATCAATAATTAATGATGTTATAAGAGACATATGAATTATCTGTGGCATATAAGTGTGCTGTAATGATCAAAATTTTATCGAGACCGTCTTTCACAATATCATCAAATAATATAGGAATACGATGTGTCCGTATTGACTTAAGATAAAATATGTTTCTGACATAATGGCATAATAGCTTTGATAGCATTTACTAAGTGACGTTTTTATCTCACCCGGATAGAAAGGAAACTATTTTGTGGATTGTGACAACATTATATGAGGTAGGTTTATTTTGAAATATTGTGTGTTGAGGAGGTCCCTATGAACTGTCTGAAAATAATGACTGTGTTAAGACATTTTCAAAAGTTCCAGAGTCAAGATTTAACATGATGCATGTAATTGTGCGGACTCATTGAGGATTCTAAACATATCATTTTACATGTTGAAAATCTAAATATAAAACAGCCATTTTGTAGTGTCGATTGTAACAATTAGGGTCTGTTCCATAGTAGTAATGGTTATTTTAGAGCTGGTCATAATTGAGAAGATCACATAAATATTACAATGTATATATATAATGCTCAGAATGCTTGTGATTGGCAGAGTGACATTTATAGGTCACAAGGTTGTAGCTTATATACGTCTTCAATTATTACTACCAGCAACTTCATTCATACGAATCGATCATCAACAACTCTGTGTATAAAAAAATGCTTCTGACAATGTCCACTGAGACAGTAAATGTAGCATGAGTAAATCACACAAGAAATTAAGGAAGACAATGATAGCAACGATAGTACTCACATACATTGTGCTTATAATGTGCTATGATAACTGTGTGGTATACAATATCAGCAGGTATATATGAGAGTGCTGTGCCCTGTGTACAGTTACACGTCTGCATTATTTATACCTCTGTGTTTGTTGTCATGTAGCTGTGAGTAAAAACAACTGCAAAATCTAGGTGGATAGAATATACAAAGCTCAAACAAATGCTATGCCATTTCATTGAAGAAGATTAATATGATAATATAGACTAATCTTATTATGGGCCAATCAGGGTATAAAAAAACTGGGGTGGGTGGGGGTTAAGCTAAAAAACTGCAACTTGATATTGGATGCAGGCGGCTTGAGAATCTTGGATGCATCTAGTGGAGGGGCCCTGAAAATTGAGACCTAGTAAGGTTAGGACAAGGGGTGTGAACATCAGAAAATCATACCATAATGAAGTATTTTTTCATACCTCCCTGAGCCGTAGTAAGTGGTAACCCCCGTAAATGTGTGTCTTCTAAAGTCTTTTCACACAAAAAGTTTGTGAAGTATTACTCTTCTGTGTTAGGTGCTCACCACATTTCTGTGGTCCAAACTATGGTCAACTCACATTTTCTTCCACTCGTTGCATTGAGTTTATTATTCTTGTGTGGTTTACACTAAAAAATCCACAAACCAACTTGTATGTGAACCTTGATTTGTTTGGTCATTAATATGTATGCTTGTACATATGACTCATTATTAATTTAACAATAACTGACGTCTCAGAAAGTAAATGTCAACAGTCGCAAAAAGCACATGAAGTGAATTGTCACTGTCGTTAAGATGATTATGACATTCAATCTCATTACACATCTTAGTTTATAGAAATATATAGCACTGACTCAGAGTGACCTTGTGCTAATGGAAATTACGTTCAAGTGGAGGTCACATTCTTCTAATGCTACAATCAGCAATTACATTTAAGCCATTAATATTCAGAATATTTAACTAATTTCTGGATCATTACAGAGTATATGTGGAGTATTGATGTGTTTTGAGAATGAAGCAATAGCAAGTATGATCACCATAATACCTATTTGTATATAATTTTGATTGTGTGGTCAGGCTACCTTGTTGCAAAGTCAACCATTCTCCCTATGCCTTCTGATATGTACAGGTTGATATGTAAAAAAAAGAAGATTTGTATTGATCATAAGAAATAAAAATGATGTCTTAAAATATTGCTTGCAAATCACTACTGGTTCCTTCAACTTCATTGAAGCTAGGCTACAGGATAAAGTGCTACCTATAAATTTGCATCTTCCATGCCTTTTGACTCTACTCATTGCTAAATATTGACAAATAACCAAGGTTAACCTTCTGTCATGAAATGTCACTGACTCTGCAATACAAAATAATGCAAAAGCACTAACTGTAAACAAATCGCAATCCAAATATTGAATACTGATTGATAATTCTAACGTTTCCAAGATTTTATAAAATGGCCTCCAAATGTTGACGGACATCAACATTTTTAGAATTATTGCCATATGTCAAAGGATACTATTCAATAAGATATCTTCGTGGATGTTACTTTGGAAACATGTTATGATCAAAATCTCCAAAGACCTTCAATCGTGGAAATCAAGTTCATACTGTTCACATTTGGGAAGTGTTAATATACATTTTCATTTATAATGAAAATTATAAATATGAAAGAGAGTGAAGAAAGAGAACGGAATCTTGACCTAATAACTCATCAATACTAAAGTTTGTAGCAACAATCGGAATAAAAGAGTTGAAACATGGTTTAGTCTCTGTACATATATGTAATGGATGTAATCAGGAGCATGCAACTTTGTAAAATGAACCCTCATATGGTACCAAATTTGATGAAGACTTACCCATACACAGGGTACCAAGGATTGTCAACATCATAGAGTCAACCTCACAGATTTTCAACCCCCCCATCCCCACCCCCACCCAAAAAACAAACAAAAAAAACAAAAAAAAAAACAAAAAAAAACACACACACAAAAAAAACACCCAACATGTAAGCATATTTAATGCAAACTTTTGTTTATGTGATGGATGAAAGCTGGATATTGACATGTTGATAACCACATAGTATCAGATGCCTGAGCATGGCACACCCTCTGCTGAAATGGCACTAACTTATGTTCTAGCCTTGGGGTCTGTCTTCGGCTCTCAGGTTAGACTTCATCATCTCATGTTTTGTTGTCAATTGCAGTGCAATAAATTTACATAAGATAGCAAAAACTGTTGTGAGAAATGAACAAGCCTCAGGCAGCTGTGTTGGGCAATGTGCTAAATCTTTACATGGGGTTTGGCAAACTTTGTATATCGATGATAGTTATTACTCAAAATGGCTTGACATATAGTACCTGGACAAATCGATTCCGCCAGCTGTAGGTATTTGATATAATTTCTGTTGTGATAATTGGACATATTAATAGTTAATGTATTATAGACCTTCCAAACGCCCGTGGGCTTTTATCTGGAAAATGTGTCTACGGTACATGTATTCAGGGTTTGGCTTCTACGTGAATGTGTATTTACATTGGAATTTCAATGATCTAGATTTTGATATGAGGTTGGGCCTGTTGGGCTTTTGCATTGGGTTGGAGCCTTGGATGATATTTTATTAGCACATTTCAGCTTGGATCACCATTGAGAAAAAAGATGATGACAACATTCATATTTTGAGAAACAGATCTTAGTTTTGGTGTGGTGACTTTTGACTTAAACCTATTGTAATTATGACCTATAATCAGCATTCATTAGCTTGACCTCAAAGAAATAGTGGATAACATTGCCAAGAATAATCTTCTATAAGAGAACAAATTTAACACAGTACATTTCTCTTTGCTATTGAAGATGGCAGGTCTTTTATTAAAGAGACCAAAATGTCAATTATTGCCGCCCTATGCATCACAAGCATCCCTGTTGAAACCCCCAAATGTAATTACAACCAGTTATTCCTGAGTCATGTAGTGGATCTTTCTGTGTTGAAAGATGGATAAAAAACTGAATCATTGTGTGAATAAAGCTCATAATTGCCGTCTTGAAAATGGCTCATCAGTTTTGGCAAAATGTAGACTTGATTTTTTATCAACAATGGTGCAACATATGGAATGGAAGTTATGGAAGTTTTGAATATATACTTTGCCCAACCCTCAATAACATTTTGATGATTAAAAACACTGGCAGATCCAGGCTTTTGAAAAAAAGGGGGGGAGCAATCAAGGGATTTCATGGGTTGTGTACACAGGATCGATGGCAGACATGCCAAAAACTCTATGAAAATTAAGTATTTTGGTGCGGTCCCCCCCACCCCCACCCCCCATCTGGATTTGCCAATGAAAGAGATACTAACTGGTACTTGTATCTGTTTCCTGCAAATTTGGTTCCAATGTAGGGCTCAGGTCTCTTTGGTGTATTTACCTATGCATATCATAATAGAGCCTAAGTTATAACTGATTCACAAAATCTTTATGTATAGAAGCGTCTAGTTCTACATTTTCATGGTATCTTTGTTAATAAGATGAGACAGTGCGAATAGAATTAGATCAAAACAAATTCCTAATATATGAAACAAAATCATGCGTCTGGTAATGCGCTAAATTTCTAGTCTCGATCAACCAGACTTTGCTCTTTATCCACATGCATCTTACTACAAGATAGCCGGTTTGAATGCGGCTGTACATTCTCATAATTAATATACCTTTTGAGAGTCAAAATGCCATAATACAAAGCAACTCACTTTCCTACAGAATAAGGGTTTACTTCTTTTTGGCGTCATGACAATGAGAAATTCATGATACATCACTACATATTTACTGACATAATTTCCATTTTACTCATTGAGCTTGAGTGTGTAACATTCTGCCAAAATTGAATCTGTTGTACATGTATATGACGTCATAAAAACCATGATTTTGGCACTGCTCTTAGTTTACTCATCAGTCTGGATTGAATTTTATCCAAATCATCCGTTCTTACTTTTGATTACTCATTTACATGTTGACATGTTTTGTGAAATAACCTAAGTCTTTGTCATGTGTATTCATGATTCAGAGCAGGATTTGAAATGGAAAATACATAATCTTGCCCTCGTACTTTATTTTCTTCCATGGGCAACCGCTATGGTTGTACAAGTAGGGTAAGGGATATTGTGTAAATGAATGGCGCTAATCAATTCAGATCAAATGTATCCGGTACATGTAAAACTTAAACATACATTGTATATGTATTGCCTCAAACACTCATAACTATGGCCAGTAGTAGTTTCTTTATTATATATCATGAAGGTCACACAGCAATAATATATGATGTTTTGACAAGTACCTCTTATGTGTAAGATTTCACGTAGATGAGTATTTACACATCTGCAGACCATGAACCTAACTCTCTTTACCATTGACTTATTGCATTTGTGTAGGCTCCTCAATTCTGCCTGATTCTAGAGTTGTGATTTAGAGATTCTGTTTTAACGATTATTTGAAGTCCCTTGTATGTTATGTATTTGTATTAGAAGAAAAAAGGCACGTATTCAATGCTAATTTTAACTGAAGTGAGGTTAAGATAAAAGACTGTAAAATATGGTTCTTAAGTTGTCAAGGCTTGTTAATGAATTGATAGAGATAAATCAGACTTGTCTCGCGGGCTATTAGATCGCATTTATATCAACCCGAACCTCCACTGTGTCTGTGATGTAAAGCAACAATATTCTTGTACATACATATATATTGCCACCGGAATATTATATGTAGCTTATATACTAACAGTGGCCTTGATGTGCATTGTGAGTTCTATGATAATGGCCTTACACACAGCACCAATTTAGTCCGAAAAATATCGGCTGATGTGCTCATTTTCGCAATTTCGCTATCATGAAAGGGACAAAATTTCATTATTGATATAGGACGCTAATTTTAATTTTCGATATACAATATACACATAATTATTTCAATGCTGTGTCCATTCTGTGAAGGCCTGTAGTATTTCTTATACTTGTCCAACAATTTTGATATAGATGATCAGCTAGATATGAACTGTCTTCAAAGTATTCTAATAGTCTGATAATTTGTGCAAAGTTTTACTTTATGCTCTGAAAAATACTTTTTGCTGTATGGGAACTATTATCTTACCATTAGGGACCATTCAGTATTTATGACAGGGTGGGGCAGGAGGATTTTAGGGCGGGCCATGAACTTTTGTCACAAAGTTTGGATCAATTTTTTCACACACTTTTGAGGGTGGGCTATCAATTTTTTCACTGCAACGTACACCAATTTTTGAGAGATTAGATGGACTAAAATTTGCTTATTTTTATATGTTGATATTGATCAAATAGAATTTTATTTAACTGACCATGATTGTGCTAACTGTTGAGAGGGGGTCATCAATTTTTATCACATGAAATTGAGGGGGGACACCAATTTTTTCACAGAGATTCGAGGGGGGGCTATTAATTTTTTCACAGCACTTTTGGAAAATCCTTCTACCCCACCCTGTCCTAAATACTGAATCGTCCCTTACCTCAGACGTTATTTGACCATTACAATTAAATGCAAATCTACCAATAAATGATCAGTTTGTTCTAGTCCCTGCCTCTAGCAAATATAAAAACTCTTCATGACTGTCAAATCATGAAATCTAAAAGTCCAAAGACATGCCAACATTTATCTCAAATGTCATTGGTTATACTCTGTGGATGATGAAAAGTTAATGTTGTGAAACCTTGAATGTTGGATGTGCAGTTTAGTGATGAGCTAATTTCAGTAATTGTGCCTCGGTGAACGGAGCTAAATTGCGTTATTTTGTTTGTGAACTTTGCACAATGAGGATTAATTTTGTTTATGCTGGACTTTCTCACTATCGGGACTTTATCTACAATGAATTTATATACAGTAAGAAAATTGTTTTACTTTGCATTAGTTTACATTGCATTAATTGTGTAACAAGTGGTTACACTTCAGTGGGTTTCAACCAGTTGTGTTTGTATAGATTGATTTCAGAAATGTTGTAGGAGCCTACGAGATGGAATCGAATTAAGATGGAAGTTGTTCGTGTAAAGTGCTATGAAATCTGAACATCACAGTGTGTAAATTGGGTATATATTATAGTACAAGACAAAAGAACAATTTCTAATGCGCCATGACAACAAAGCATTAAAGTCAATAAGACACAGTTTAGGATACTTTTACATGAAAAAATTGATACAACTATATTAATCTTTTACAAAAATAATACATTTTGAGTGATATGAATAAAACTAACATCATTTATTTTTGTACATACATCTATATTAAAAGCTGGTCGGCATTGGATTTACAGCAGAAATACAATTATTTTAGGGTTTGAGATTTTTTTGTTCTTTCATATAAATCAACCTATAACACGTATACATGGGACTGTTCGGCCATATTGTAATTGAGGGATCACTTTGTTCTTACTTGGACGGTGAGATAATTAACTTTCTGGTGTTGAAATTAGCTTTTTGGGGATCCTAAGATTTCATAAAAACAGCAGCGCCAACCTCCATAGAGAAACCACCTACATCTTGCTGGCAGTTCCCCAGGTGATCTTTCTAGAAAGGTTTTACTGGATATTATATATATAAAACGTTGCATCTAGATTTTATTTAAATACAGTTGCCATTACACTAACAAATAGAACTAATTGCAATGATAAAGCTTTGTTCAAGTTTCTTGGCTGACAAACTTATATAAACTAAGAAAAGTGATCAGACATCCATATACCGCTATGACATCAATCCCAAATATAGTAAAACCAAATTATCGCACATGAAATAGTTGTGAGGGTTCTTGTTTGGTAGAAGGTCAATTATGCCATAATGACTCAGACAATATGGCCACTAAAACCGGACCTGTGAATCACATAATTATAGTAATTGATGAACATTGTGTGTGGCATAAAATTTCCCATCCCGGAGGAATTGTCATTCTTCTGCAAAGGCATCCTTCCAGAATTATATAAGTGTCAATGTGCATTTAGACCAACTTAACATGTTCAGCAAAAAATATGGACTGATTGGTCATGATCTTTTACTCATGTCTCATTTTTTTAGTATCCATCTATATTATTGAGCAACAGTGACACAGCTCCGTTACAATAGAAAAGGGCAAAGAATTTTAATCTCGGAGGACTTGTCATAGTCACACGGATGGGGTGCTACCAAATTAATGTGCTTTTCATGTTGCATTAATGCAATGTGAACAAATTGCGCAGAAAAGGAACGATGCAAAATTTGCTACTCATATAATTTGTAAATGTAGTTGTGTAGCCTGGTGGTAAATTTGACTGATAGATGACATATGTAAATTGATCAAGTTATCTAATATTAAGGGAAACCTACCTGGTAGCTTTTACAGCAAAATTCTATATTCCTATCCTTGGAATAAAGAATGAAATAAATTATGAAAAATGTTCGCGGACTGTTAGAACAAAAAAAAAATAACAGCACTGAAATTCTTTTATTGATCATGACAGGAAAAAGATCGTAATATGGTTGTGAAATGTTAGTTTGAATGTATTACTATATTTGATTTTATTTTGCTAGATAAATCTAATAACGAATGCAATGAACACTGGATCACATTGAATGTTGAAACTAGCTACTTCTGATCATGCTGCTGATGCAATTACAGATGAATTGTCTGTGACGGAAATGATATCACCATTAACCAAAGTACAATAATGTTATTACGCTGGAATATATAGCTGTCTAGTTTATGTGACGTGACTGATTTTGTCAGGGCCAATATATTAGACCAATCATTTGTTGTATTGTTTAAGTGTAGATATGTTTACCTCTGCAGCCCCCATACCACCCACCAGCGTTCATGTCCGAATATGAACTACTTTGGTGAGTGGCCTGCCTTGGCCTGCCTTAGATGGAGCTGCCCATTGTAATCATATCTGCTGAATTGTACAGTCTTAGCAAATGCCTCATAAATAAATGCTGGCATATTATTGTGAGCAGACACTTATTACTTGTTAATATTGTCATTACATGGCTAAGTGATTGCTTAGCAATTGCAAAATTGCTCTTCATAGACGGAATGTGGATGTAATTTGAGCATCTTTATGTTTGAATAATGAATGTTATATCATAGTAATAGCTTATCTATTGCAAATTAGTCTGGGAGAATCGCTTTCATCAATGACATAGAATGTGTATTCTTTATTTTGGAATATTTTTTGATGTTTAGTTGCTTGAATCTTCTCAAAGTGTATCCAAAGGTACCCCCTTGATTGATGAATTATTATCAATTGTTCTTCAGAAGCAAGGGTTTAATTGATTCCACTATAGAAATGTTGAGATAATGTGGGTAATTGTGGCACAGGTGAAGAGGTAGGGGAGGGAGTGGGGGTGAAGAAACAATGTTACATATCAGACATTGATAGTTGTCTATAGTGAAACAACTACAGTTATTCTTAAGCCTTAAAGCTCGGTATGTGTCCAGCATCGGTGGAGCTCGTTGGATTTTTTTATTGCTACTGAGATCCCTTCTCCTGCTGTATAGCTCGGTGACGTGAACCGGCTCCGTCAGGCGACCGGCCAATGTCCGCTGGTATTTTTCTGCCGATGGGCTAGCAGCTAGCCAGCTTCCAGCTGGTGGTCGGTGGGACATCCACCGGTGCCTGACAGATAACCATATGATAGTCGGCCGGTCTCTAATCGGGCCTCGAATTACCAGCCGACCACTGCCTGTATATCGGCAGTTAACTGTTGTATGTCCTGTAATTCATAGGTGAAACATTACGGGGCAGAGCTGGGTAGCACTTAAAATTTGGTACCCTGCCATTGTGTTGTTTGCACCACAGGCACCGGATCGTCACCTGCTGGTTACAGTGGTTTTCGGTGAAAATTCATCGATGTGCATCCCGTAATATGCAAATGTAAATGCGGTGGCAGAGCTGGGTAGCAGCACTCTCAAAATTTGGTACAAGTTTGATCATCATTTGATCTTCTGCAACCTGCCACCACAATGCGGTAATCACTCACACACTCACTCACACACTCTTCCGGCCTGTACCTATTTAACGGCCACGGAGCTCTGCCTGTTTTCGGGGTAAAATTGCTCAACACTTACCAGCAGACCCGTGCATCGAACCTCATTCGGTCACCCAACTCCCTAACCATTGTGAACCTCATCGATTATGCATTAATAACACTGGAAAATGGTGTGGTATGTTATGATGGAGAATATTCTCTTTATCCGTTTTTTAATACAGAAACAAAGCCTACGTTGCAAGGGCTTGATGTGTCATGGTCACATACAAATGACAGTGTCCACCAGCAAAATCCAATAACCCATAGGCATTAAGGGGTTGTATTAGATGTTGACATTTGCATGGAGACCTCATTTGATTGTCATTCATGTCTCTAAAGCTGGCAAGCTGGGACTTATTTCGAGGGATGACTGATTTCGGTGAGTCAATGACACTGACTGATCACTTTGATTTCACCCTGCCATAATATGGGCATGAATCTAACTTTTTTATGAGAATAGTTTGTGGTGGATCTCATAAGATTTTTTTCTATCCATAGATGTATCAAGTGCTCCTGAATTGTGATACATATGTGTATGCTAGAAAATCAACAAATAGTCATTAGTTCATGATGCAATACAAGTCAAACTGTTAAGAATTATGCAGGAATGCAGAGAGCCTCTGCATAGCAGACATGCCTGCCATTAACCTGTAATAGCCCATCCTGGATTGCCTCATTCCAGATAAGATGTTACAAGAAATATATCCATGTTTTCATATTTGCACCAGACCAGACACCTGTCATTATCTGCACTAACAGCTCCCTTATCACCCTAACAATGAATTTTATGTATTTTGAAACATCTATTTCATTTGGTACACTTTTCATGAAAGTTCAAACAATTATTTTGTTGCGATACTCAAATTAGATCATGTTAAATATGAATGGTGTCAGTCTGTTTGATAATGTTTATGTTGATGGATGATAATGTCTCTCTTTTTTCTTGCCAGGTAAGTCTACTAAATGTTCATTCTGAATTGTGGTGGATTTTTACATCTGAATGCATTATTTTTTGATACTCTGAGATATAAGACAGTTATTTTTAATAACACATGTAAATCTTTTTTTCTTGTCTGGTAAGAAGAATGGACATGTATCCTACATCAATTTTCAGCTTTACAATTGTTTATATGTTTTGTAGCATAAACAACATTTCAACATATGTTTTTAATGATTTGGCATAGAAAATGTTGAAGAAAGGGTTGTTTTATATCCTCCCACCCCCTATGAAGCAGACAGGAGCTGCACCACCCATCTAATATGTTTCTGACAGTTTGTTGGCATAGATTTAAAACTGTTTCTTTTTGTAAACTACAGCAAAATTTAAATGCTTACTTTTATATCATGATGTGTAACTAGTTAACATGAATCTGTGGTGAACAGATTACATAACCTGTCTAAGCTCATTTGAATGTTCAATTTTCTGTTCACATGAGATAATACAGCAATAGGCCTAATATTGTCTTTAACAGCTTTCCTTGCAACAAGTTTATTTAATAATAGTATCGAATTCAGGACCAATTACTCAGCCAAGTTTTTGCAATATCCCCCTATGTCCAAACTTCGAATGAAATATACAACATATTTAGTCTAATTCTCATAATTTAATTTTAATTACTCAAATTGGCAAAGTATGAAACTGAAAAAAGTAAACATACTAACCAATCAATTGCCAGCTGAGTTGGCATCACCCATTGGATCGACCCATTATCTAGCCTATCTTGCACCCCTCCCACTTCAGCAGCTGATTGATCCATCACACAGTAGGAGGTTCCATTCTTGGTGTTTGGGTTATGTAATGATGATAACCTTTGCCATAATGGGCTCAAATATCATGCTGAGAGACCAGAAAGCTTAATAGTGCATTGTTGTTGTTATTATCATATTTTCTAGAGTGTCACTGATTATATATATAGTTATGGTGTTTTGCTTTTGAAGCTATTATGTTCGTACATTTGAGATTGATGAACTTCAACTTAAATGTCTAGTTACCGCATATTCTTTATGGAAAGCAGCAATCTTTTTGTTTTTTTCTTTTTTGTTTAATTTTTATCTATAATATTTATAATTATGTGTTTTTTTTTAAACTTTGAATTGAGAAAAAGGTCCTGAATCAAATGCTGCATTCATTAAATATCAAAATGGTTCCATCAAAATGTTTGAAGCATCAATAATTATAGGACATGATTTTCTCGGAATATAGATATCATGTATGCTAGTGTATGTAAACATTTCCATAGCAGACAATATAGCATGCAGTTCTAAAATCAGAAATAGTCTGACATTATCTGACATTACATGGTTGCATGTCTGTAATCTCCACATCATCACTACCAATCATTACAAGCAGATGAGAATGCGCTATGAAAATGTCAATTATTCTTTCATTTGCAGCATTAAATTCCCACTTGGAAGGTACATATCCACGACTCTATGAATGTTCATCATGACATTCCCTTGTTTCAAAAAAGTGCCACTTAAAATGCTTGTGATTTGATGGATATGGTGAATATCTACTATAGCATCAATAAACTTTTCAGGTATAACCTCAGTGTCATGAACCTCAATCAATTGGAAAAAAGAGTGTTAGATTAATTAGTTTGTGTACAATTATTTATAATGAGCATACATCATTTGTTTGCAGAATTCCTTCATTGAATTGTACAAGAGATATGTTGTATCTTTAAGCAGTTGGTATTCCACAAATGTTGCCTGATTTCCTTTTTATGGGAGTGCACTGTCTATCTGTTCGTGCATCCACTTCATAAACTTGCCTTACAATGTACAATTTTAATCAAGGGTGAAACTGCAGACGTAAGGAGCATTTTAATATGCAGATAATCAATTACTTTAGTATTTTTAACCATATATATGATTATATGTATATGGTGTAAATTCAATCAATCGAACAGAGGGTTTGTGAGTTTGCTGCATGCTTTAATTTACATGTTTAGGGAAATTAATTGTCTGTGCTATCATTGCAGACTCTATCATACACCCGCTGACTGTTCACCAAGGTCGGCGCCATTGCCCATGATCACCATTTTTCAATTATGCTTGGGATAACCATAACGGTCCTTTTAAACGCATGTGAGTTCTTTCAAGCGTGTTTGTAATTTGACTACACATTTGTCAGTACTAAAATCTAAAAAAGCTGTACATGTTTCATTATATTAGATCAAGCCAAATGTTTCCTGCAAATACAAGATCACTTTGGGGGTGTATAAGCTTATAGACTCATTCTAATCAAATAAATGGAAAGGGGAAGATATTATAAAGACTATTATAGACATTAAACAGCAACTGATATAGGTTCGGAATGACATTTAACCCTGCTATTATAAGAAATGTACAAAAACCATATACCAGAAGCAATCACTTCTTTGACAACCAGATGTAGTAACTGTTCGTAGCAACAGAAACTTATAACTTTGTAAATGTAGATAAGATAGTTGTGAATTTGCCCTTATAACTGGCCTCTATTGACTGCACAGACAATTTCTGCCATGATTTCCAGAACCATAAATGTGGACACTATTGCTATGTGCGGTAATATGGGGCGTAAATATTGATATGGTATTCCAGAGCTTAGTTGAGGAGTCACAGAGGAAGATAAGGGTTAAACACCCCTGTCTGGTTCATGAATTGAATATCGAGGTTTAATACACAGCTTAAAGTGAATATTACTTACCATTTTTAATCCAAAATTGGTGTTTTTAGAGAAACAATGAAATTGTTCGAAATATAAGATGTTTTTAGATGATAGTCAGAAACATTATATACCATACATGGTCAGAAATATTTGCGTAATTATTTATTAACTGTATATTGTGCAAGCATTTAAAACTTTGTCATGGACAAAAGTAGCACAGAGTGTCTTCTTCATTTGGAAGGATTTGAAGAAAAAAAATGAAGCCAATTTAAGATCATGTCGACTTCGGATGTAACATTTTTTAATTTGGATCTTTGTATAGAATAGAGAGTTGTGAAATGAATGTAGTAATCGTTAAATTAATCGTATTTCCCAATTAGATAATTTTGAAACCACAATATATAATTTATAATTGTTTCATTTGATACATAACAACACAATGAGCCAAAGCAAAACAAGCATATTTCTGTTTCCTCAGTTTTAACAAATCAGTGAACATAAAAAACAATTGAAAATCTACATAAATCACAATTATCACTGTAAATCACAGTTGTATAAAAAGATAATCACAATACCCTGGAAAGAAAAAAATCAATGTGGAGAAACACATCCCAATTTGTTGTTTGGGCTCCATTGAAGATGTGTGATTTGATTTGGCATTGAAAAACTGAAGACTAATTTGATCAGACAAAAAGGATATAAAGAAATTGATTTGAAATCTACAAGTGCCTTCAAATTAAGGAGTATCCAGTATGATGATTTAATTCTTTCTCAAATAGTACGGTAGTTCTCTATTTACCATAGATTTATTCTACACAAAAAAGATGAAAAATTTGTAGACAATCCAAAAATAAATAAATAAATAGTTAATTGATCTGCTCTAAGCTTTGACACTTATTATGCAGACTTTCAAATCTTTTAATGCAGAATATCATTAAATGATTTCTAAAATTTTGTAAAAACCCTACTACAAATGTATACAGTTTGTGCCAGTAACAGCAGTCATCACAGCTTGTGTGCATCAGGAATGCACGGCATCATGCATGCCAAATTGCCAATCATCACCAATTTTATGCAGCACTAACTATACGTTGTTGATTGTACTTCTAAAACATCTGTTATGATATATGCATGGAAAATATATCAGAGATAGATAGATGGTCAACATGATTATCATAAATCTCTTTCCTTTTCAAAAGTTCGCTATCCAATTTGTTTGCTACTTTTGGAAGTGTTTCTTGAATTACAAACATTAATGTAAAAAGATTTGCAGCTTTATTGGCAAAGCTGTTGAATCAGAGAGGGTTTGATGCAAGTAGGGAAACAAGCTTATTGGAGCCTATTGGATAATGGATGAGACCATTTGATAGAACAGCGCGAAATGACAGCATCAACTGTAATGCTGCTCCGTTGGGTACAATCCACACTGAAATTTGCACCTACAATAGTAAATGTTGCCACTTTGGGCAAGCACCACCATGTCATCCAAAATGATTCTCTTCAACATCTCAAGTGCAAAAAAGCCTGTTTCAGAAATGATACTTTGACGTGAACAAAAGGTTGTGAATGATCTAGCTCTGATATTTTGTGATCAATGATTTAGAAAATGTGAGTGCACTGTATGTGCGCTTCCAGAGACACCTACACATAATTCCCATGCACTCAGGGTGACCACCAGTTACAGACAGAGAATTATGAGCACACAATCAAGGCCATATAGAGCAAAATTAATGTCCTGACACTGTAAAATTGCACCACTGACCCCCATAAAATAAGACCAGGGTAATAGCGCTGTTGGTCTAAAGTGCACAATGTGTGGCCAGTGGGTGTGTAAGTGTCTTGTAGAGGACTTAAAAATATGGAACGTTTGTGTCACTCGGGAAAATAATGGCAGTATAATAATAGTGTTTGCACTCCATACAATAGAGAGACAAATGGCTTATCAAATTAAAGATATTGATACGTGTTTGCCCAAGCAGATTTGCAAACTGTACAAAAGCAATATCCTGAACTCGTTCATGTTCTTTATATACATTGTAGTTTTAAAATACATGAATGTTAAACTAGACTACAGCTCAGTGCCAAGCTTAAAAAATAATTCCTATGAGTAATAAATGCCTTATGTAGAATGTAATAAAATTACCCAGTCCAGTCTTGTGGGTGATCCAGTGCAACAAGGGACTGTCACATGCAATTTTCTGTTGTGAATGTCTACATTACAGAATTTATTATAAAAGTTTCTCTGACAAAAAGCATTTGTTTGGGCATTTGTGATACAAGTGCTTTTCAGAGATTTGAATATTTTAACATTATTATCTAATCGTGAGAGATGGGAGCCTTTCCAAATTGTGAGCTTCATGGGATATAGGTATAAAGAAAATGGTGGTGGCTGTCCCATCATGGCCATAGTGACATATTGGGCAAGGGAGTGTAAAAAAGGAATAAAGGATGGCTTGTGGTTAATGGGGTATGTCTGTATGCCTGGATCACAAAGTACCTACAAGATTTAAAAAACTAAGTACATATGAATATGTTTGGCACATTTTTGTCCCTCTCCAAAATTTCCACTTGTTAGCTACTGAGCAATGAATGAAATATATTTTTGAGTAATATGGTCATAATCTAACTACTTTTGGGTTTTATTAAACCAAACTTCAAAACTTAATTTTGACCTCTGTTTGGCCAAAAAAGTGATATATTGATAGTGTATAAAAGCATTTAATTCTAGATGGAATGAGAAAAAAGTTGCAATTTCTTTCAAGTATTGTGATTCTGTGAGAATGTGTCATCTGGTAGTTCCTGGTAAATTTGCCGTTAATGAAGGGGAATTATGTGGAAGTGAAATTCAATAATCACTAACAGGACGTGAGGCAGCAACAGGGATTCTGTGTGTATCTTGTTAATGAACGTCTGACCTCATAATCAATAAGATTATTATGAGAAGATATTTTGTATATTAAAAGATGCACTTATATACAGACATTTTAAGAACCTTATGATGGTGATCACTCAGAGTATGAAGTAGTGTATCTCTTGATTTGAAATGGAAGTTTTGTGTATGTTTGCGGAATGTAAAGTCGAATTAATACCATAATGCTCCACTACAGATCCATTTACAAAATCGTGCTGGTCATTTGTATTCCTGGAAGAACACCTGAATTACAGTTTCCATCAAATGCATTATGGCAGATTTGTGAGAGATTTGAGCAATTCTCTGTATCCATCTAATGGGCGTCGTGGCATTTAGTTGTACAGAAATGTGATGACCCATAATGTAGTGATGGGCTGAGTAATGCTGATATAAATGAGTATTTTTGTACATGTAATTGTACAAACACCAATTTGAATCAAATAATTTGATTTGCGGCTTTTTTTTAATAGTTGATAAAGAGATGTTGTAATTTTGAAATCATGAAGATATGCCTTTTTTCAAGTGCTGATTTTAATTTAACGTGTAAACAACATCAGTGATTTTTTCCATAATATAAATCATGAAGAAATACATATAATGATAGGAATGATTTAAAATGGATTTTCCTTTTGTTCCAACATCTGTTCAGTGGAAAATTTGAGTAAAGTTCTATGTGCAAAACGTGTCATTATTATTCTGTAATTATTCCACGTGCATAGACATTAGACAACTTTTCAGTAATAGATATCACATATTAGGGTTATATCAGTTTTAACATATTTAGCATATTCCGAAGCAAACACCATACATGAAAATTTAAAAGTATTAAAATGGTTCACATTTTTGCTACTTTTACAAAGAATTCATTAATTACAAGTGGCATTCCCTATTGTTGACATAGATGAATACACATACCGGAACCCCCCTGCACACGTCTCCATTCATCCATGCTTGAGCACAAGTCACATTTCCTTGAGAAACACGAACTAGGCAATTACTAATGTTTTGACATATTAAGCTGTTACAATGCCATGTAAATATCGAATAATGTAAAAGCATTTGTAAATATTTTATCATTCTTTGCTCATCATTTAATGCACTCATTGATTGGTTGGTATTATCTTGTGAAGTCTGCATTCATTGGCTCCAGTATGTTTATTTTGCAAATGCATAGGGATTTCCATATGTTTATAGAAAACATTAAATGTTCCATAATATATCTAACTTAAAGAGAAGACTGTCACCTAAGTTTAGATTGAAGTTTGTGTGGAGTGTTGCACTAATTAGCCAAAATCCCTGCTGTGCATTCTAAAAATTACATGTGATGTGTGTTACATTTGAAAGCTTAAAATTGAAGATTTAAATTTTTGATGAAGCTGATTTATTAATTGAGCATTCATAGTAACCTAGTGATAATACTTGATTCCACTTGATATATTTTTGTACCTGAATGAGTGAAAAATGCCACTCACTTGTAGTGAGCAAATGTCACCACCTCCACTTTATCAATCATTGTTCTGTGAGGATGTGGTGGACAGCAATAATCCGTGACCTGTGGACTTGTCTCAAACAGTCTGACCTGGATCACTGCGAGCTGAGTAAATATATCAACAATCATACTCAATCTTGGGATGTTGTTGTCTCTGAAAAGTTACTTCCCTGTAGTTGTAGCAACGGAGTAGAGGCTATGGAGTAGAGGTCACACCACACACATAATTATATATATATATAATTTATAGACACCAATGGAAGGATTGATGAATATGAGTTAGTCCTCACAATCATTTAGCAATGCACACTCCTGTCTTATCAGAAGTTACATTCCCTCATAACGTAGCTTTTACCATTGGAATACACCAAGCTTTGTACACTCGTATGTGTTGTTCCATTTTATGAAATGCTGTGTTGTGAGAAGCTTACCATTAACAGCTACATTTATGGAATAGTTTGTGTTACTAAAGATTTTTTTAATAGATATATCAAACCACAGAATTAGGTACAAATACATTTATAAAAATGCCAATGGTTGTAAAAATAACAAATAACATATATCAAATTAAAACTAAAATGCATCACCTACATGTGTAGGATCCACAGAATATAAGTTACTGCTGTGTTAAGTGCATGGTCTGGTGTGATTGCTCTAATCAGCTGTCAATAACAAGCTAAATGAGTGATTACTGAGCTGACCAGCTACATTAGACCCATGATTAGACCCAATGCCTGGAACAAACTCAAACAATGACCCACCTAAAATGTATTGACCACAGTTAACGTGGTTAATGAGTGGTCATTGTTACCATGGGAGGGTCCCTCCTTTCTGGAGTCACTTAGAAAGTCGCCACTTTGCTGTCTGCATCAAATCCATTATCTCTATTCAGACTGTTGACCTTGCCTGATGGCCTGTCAACTTAAGAACTATTCCTACCACTTGAGTTGTCCTTGGTTGTTTGCCTAGTGGTCATTTTCTTGTATTCAGAGAATTTTAAGAATATGCGTGAATGAAAAAAATTGACAGTGTTTGTCAAAAATATTTCATAATGACGTTTTTTTTATAATTGTACTACCCCATTTTTTATCTCGCCCTTTATGGTAGATGAAACTCATGCAAACGTGCTCCCAGACCACAGGACTGGCAACTAGAAAATGTAGGCGTCCCTAAGAGAAAGTGGACTGTTCTTAGTCATTTTGATATGGCAGCCCTACAGAGTGGCCAGCCCAAGCACCAAATTGAAGTCTCTTCTTTGGTTTTAAAGTTAAGGTCCCACAATTAGTATATCTGTGAAATGAAAGTAGCATAGATTAGGTCTATTTAGTGACTCGCTATTTTTCTGGGATTATTGTTGGATGGATTATCATTCTGCTTGGCAATAATGTTATTTTAGTATGATTAATCCACAATACACATGTATCATGATTTCTGTTTCAGGTAAGGATGGTGCATTTTCAATGCTGCTGCCAGTATGTATGTACCTTGTTTTGATTTCTATGTTTTATGTAAACATATTATTGATAGCATTGTAAAGTAAAAACTGAAAATTCTTATTCTTTGGTGACACATATAAAATGTATTGGAGTAGGAAACATTAAGAAATGAACCACTTTCAGAATAAGCAGTGCCATGAACCTGCATCCTCATCACAGGGTCTCTCTCAGGCTTTTTAAAAGAGCAAATCATTCCCAATCCCGGAGGATCTTTTCCCAGTCACGATCCATCACTTACTCTAAATGTCTATTGATTCATCTGTTTCTTGTGTTGTATTGCCCCTTAGAATAAAGATTATGAACATTTATTTCAATGTAAAATATGTCTTGGCAATGAAACTCTATGTTCATGATCTATGTGTTACTGATTTGTGTGTAACTGAAATTGGTTGCTGTTATAATGTTAGAAATGAATTGATTGCAATTATGGTGTATATAAAGCCCCCACTGGATGGAAAATTTATAACCAAATATTTATTTATTCTATCTGATCATCATCTTTATAATTTCTACTGCTCATTTTGTAAGGACTGAGAGATGGCTGCTGTCAGATGTCATCATGTGTCAGTCAAGATAACATGATACTTTTTGATGGACGTGAAACGGAAGTTGTTGAGATGATTGAGATTGTAAATCATGCGTAAACATCTCCACCCACCCAGAATATGATACACAAATGTACATAATCAGCACGCAGATCTGTGCATGAATGTAGCCTGTCCGGGAAATCAGATATATTTGTTGTCTGCATCAGTCATGCTGGATATCCATGTTATGTGTGGTAACACACAAATCGAAGGTTTTTTGTGAGTGTTTGTTATGCAAGCATGTTTGAGATGGTTATTTTGTGTACTTGTCTATGCCTAGTCGCTGAGGTTTCTCTTAATTATTATCGCAATCAAATTGTTGCAAATTGAAGATAGTTGATGTCTATTTCATATGTGCTCAAAACATGTTCTGCTATTGTGCAGTATGTGGAAGTGGCACCAATAATATTTTCTCTCTTGTTAGGAAATACTGTTTGCATCAGAGAATAATAATATAGTGTACATCTTTAGATATTTGTTTGTATCATAACACTTGGTCAAGACAAGTAAGACAATAATTGACAGGTTTTCTAGTCCTTGGAGAGGCGTTTAACTGAGAATGTGGCACCTTATGTTTTAAGCAGGTACATGTAGCTTTTCTCATTGACTTTGGATTTGATTATCACATCTATTTGCTTAATTTTTGGGTGTCTATTGATTTCAAGTAACACTCAGTTAGAGATATTTCACAGAGAATATTGTTAAAGTATGCAAGTTTAATTTGTGTAGCTAGTTGTTGATCATTTTGTTAACTCTGGGAGGATGGTACTTATGTTACATGTATTGTGTCACAGTAGGTGGTGCAATGGCGTCAGCTCAGAAAACAAGCAGCAGGTGAAAACAAACAAGGCCAAAAATTTAATCATACCCAATCGTACCCCATCGGCAATCTTGAAAGACGCTGAGCATTATATATATTTATCAGAACTGATGTTCAAAAGAATCTTTTTAAAAGAGTTCTTAAGTTATGTGACATTTGAAACACTTGAGAGAGCCTTTGCCCTCATGTTGCAATCTACTTTAGTGTTTGATTCGGTGGTGGACATCTGTTCTCATTTTTGGAGAGCTTTCAAACTTGGACATAAACACGTTCCACAAACATGTCTGGCGTTACACCACCAGCACATATTTGAAAAAGGTCTAGAAGGCATTACATGATGGTTTATTTTAAAATCAAATGATTGAAGCAATGTAGTCATGCCACAAGGAGAATACTGGGTACGTGATGTAATGGTGTTTTGATGTGTTTGCAAAGTATTGTGCTTCAGCTATCTAGCCTTAATCAACCAGTCTCGCATGATCTTGTAAGTGCTCCAATACTTACAGGACCATCCTGAATGAGAGAGACTACCTGTAATCTGGATGCAACCATAAAAACACCTGCTGATTTGTTAGTGTTCCTCACCACCAGATGCCGCTGCTACCGTAAATCCATCAGCAGTAGACAGTATAATTCTGTGTGCCATCACTTGCTTCTTCGCTTCACTCAGGCTTATCTGCTGCATGTAACAAAATCTTCATCAAGATAATCCAAATTTTGATTCACGTAAGTGTTTCGTGCACAAAGAAAAATACATGCATTGGTGACATTATGTATATGTTCATTTTAAGATACAGCAACAGGCTTGTGATTTATTTTAGTCACATTACATTTGCTCTATGGTCCATTCCACTAAGTGGAAAGGATGTTTTACAGATTTCAGATTTGGCATGTGTGCAAGCATACAGGCAAATTTTACCAATAATAACCCTCGTTCTCATTCTCATAACTTACATGATGGTGAAAGTGGATCGCTAGTTGGCATATTGTGGTGTCAATCAGTCAACTTTCAATGGTGCTCGTGAGAAGGAACTTTGTGAACTGAAGATCCCTGGGAATGTTTTTATGAACCATTATCTTTTACTGTGAGCAGATGTTGATAGGATCACAGAGGATCTTGGCCTTTTATGCCTATCATCAATATTTCCAAGGGTGAACTAAAACATCTTACTTCTAGACTTAATTTTTGTTGTCTTTTTTCGGTTATAATGGAACTTCGTGAACTTCATTGCATACAAATGCTGAGAACCTGTTATATTTTGTCAAGATTCAATAAATGTATGTTTCCAATTGGTGATTCCATCATTTGAAGTTAGGTTTGTATAGATATTGAAAATTGTGTATGTTTCTGAAAGGTCTAATTACAGGATTTAATGGTCATGTGTTTTTTCACTGGAAAGCTATATTGTTGTAACAGTTTGTAAGCTGTACTGCATCATGATAATACCCATCTGTCTATTTGGGTAATGTAAAATAACTCATGAACTGAAACATGCATCTATCTTAATGGAAGTCCAGAATACACAAAAATGTGGCTGCTGCATAATGTGCCTGGTGAGTTATGAGATGAAATTTTGACTGATTTCAATGTCATGCAAAAAAGCCTTTGTAATTTCTGATTGATGTCCAATTTCCATAAGATGTTAGATGGTCAAGGCGAATAATATGAAGAAGCATCCCCCATATCCTTACAAAAGTGGTGATATTTCAAAGCCTCCCAATCAGAAAGTGATAGTATATATATAGTCTGTAGAGATTTAGAATCTAAATGTGATGATTTGAATGACAATTTGAAAGTAGTTGCACTAACTTCATTATGACATAGTTTGTGCAAGTCGCCAAGCTGGTTGGTTAGTTAGTGGTTTGGGGTACTCAACATTTCAGTAACTTAGTGTGTGTGAGCATTCAAAGCAAATCTTTCATTTTCTATATGGTTTCCCTATGTGCATGATGCATTTTTTCTCCTTCATCAATAAGTTCATCCTAGTGAATTTTAAATTTCCGATGTGTCTTTTCATAACAAGAGTATTACTATCTTTATGTAGACTATTATTAGTAGTAGGAATATCCATTCAGATTTATAATTTTTCAACAATATCACTCACATTTCAAAAAAAAAACTTGACGTTGCGGCTCCCTTCACGGGGCCTTTGACCGAAGTGACAAAAAATGGTGGATCAGTCACTGCCACCGATTCCGACAGGTGGCGTTCCTGTCAGACAGCAGATGGAGGAAAGTTGGGGGGATGCTCCTGCCTTGGTTGAGGTTGAGCTTGGGCTTATGTTGGAAGATTTTGATGGCTTCCACGATCTTGCAACGGTGGGGGTTATCTTCTCTGCCGATGACCTTGGCTAATTCGCCCTTGAACTTGTGCCCAGAACTGTTGGTGTGAATCTGTATAGCAGACTGGATGCTATGAGGATCTAAATGTTCCTTCAACCTAGTCTCCAGGTTCCTACTTGTTTCACCAATGTAGGAGTCATGACAGCTGGGGCAAGTAATATTGTACACTACGCCACAGAGTTTCTTGGGGTCATCATTATCCGTGGGTTTAACAAGTAAGTTCCGAAGTGTGTTGAACGGTTTGTGGAATGGTGTCACTCCGTGGTTTCTGAATACCCTTTGGACTGATCCACCTTTTTTGTCACTTCGGTCAAAGACCCCGTGAAGGGAGCCGCAACGTCAAGTTTTTTGTTGAAATGTGATTGGTAGTGTTGCAAAAATATTAATCTGAAAAGAGTATTACTATTTTCATATTACAGCTCTAACAGACACTGTTTCATATTATGAATTAACTCTTCCGACTCTAAAAATTTAATAGTCCACATCCCACCAGGGAAGTACCATAAGTATACGCACAGTACATGTATGCTATTGCATAGCCTTGCAAAATTGCCAAACATTTTTGGACCTACATTTTTTTCAGGTAAAAACAATCACTAATATCATCTATTGCTTAGAAATCTAGGGACAGTTGCAAACTATCCATCTATCCAACTAAATCTTGGATTTGACTGATTGATTGATCAATAATTTGATTTAGTGATGATAATGATAATTAGGAAATTGTATGATATTTATGTGTTTTAAGTGTTTTGTGACATTTGCTACACATGAACTGCACACTCAGGTTTGCATGGCGGATTTTTGTGCTTACCTTTTTAAAAAGTCTGGCTACCTCCCATCCTTCCTGCACCCTTCTTTGACATCGAGCATGATGAATCAAGATTATTAAAGGCAATCTTCCAAGAAATTGTTACTTACGCTACGAATTAACAGACAATACAAAATATTGATATGCAATCAAATTGTTCAGTACTTGTAACTCATTACAAAGAAGTGGTTATGGACTTTATTGCTTGATAGCATTTTTTTTCTTCATTGCATTCAATCTTAACTTG
Source organism: Streblospio benedicti (assembly GCA_019095985.1). NCBI lineage: Eukaryota > Metazoa > Annelida > Polychaeta > Spionida > Spionidae > Streblospio > Streblospio benedicti. Next base: position 31,709,465 of record CM032666.1, on the reverse strand, counting down.
AAATGTAATATTAAAAGTTGAAACAAACATGCAAGGTTCATGAAAAATTTCTTATCTTCTTTCAAATTTGTCATTATTCTGATACATGTATTAAAAATAACAAAAAACTTCTGGTTCAAAAACAAAAATGTACAGCTTAATAGCATAAACATAACATGATGGAAGTGTTGTCATGGAGAAAATCAGCTTTACAAAGGTTGCTCTCAAACCTGTGGCTATCCACTTACATATAATTTGCAAAAAACATATGTGTGTTGCACTTGACTTGATTTTCTTATTACGGCTCATTAACAGATTTGTTGCACATGGGCAAAGGCATACGTCATTGCGCTATGGTGCTCAAGATATGAGCATGTTGAGCCTTCATCAAATTGTAAATTCTAATAAATTTAGTGTACATTGACAATTGTTCTTGAATAAGAAAAGGTTTATCTTTAGTGCATACCATGATGACACTAGGGTAAATACAAGAAATATTTTATGATTTAACTGAAATTCAGTGTTATCCGACTTCAAATCTTCATCCGTCTAATTTTTCTTCAAATATTCTGAAATTAAGTATTATCCTTCAAATCTTTGCTTGTCAATTTTTTAGACTAGGATGCGGCCATTTGCAATTTATTCCCACTGATTTCTTCAAATAATCTTTCATTAATATATGTACTGAACGTGCATTATTCATAATCATCAATATATCATGATTATGATGAATGTTAATTAAAAACAATCACATGGCTTAAACGCCAGTCGCGCACAATTTTACGGCCACATCACATCCAAAAAGGTCATGAAAATCTGGTGGACATGACGGTCAGTGGTAATTTTTGGTCAATTTAGGCTTAAGAGCCAGTCACACACAATATTGGGTCCACATCACGTCCAAAACGTTATGAAAATCTATTGACCTGGTTGACGTAGTCGTCAGTGCCCATATGATGGATATGGCAATTCGACTAGATATTAGTATTAGTATTAATTTGTTTATCAAGTTTAGTATGCTTTCGATGTCGACACATTAATACGCGCAAGGACTCGGCAAAAGTAAACAATGGCATCCTATTTTGATCAACCGGGACATTAAATATTTGTTAAATGAATGGATTATCATAGCCACAATAACATACCCATCAAGAATTCATGTGTCTCATCAATTATAAACTGATTATGAAGTCAGGAACTAAAAGATATTTATCAGATCGTACGCAATGTGTAGAAATCGATGTGGATTGTATGTCTTGTCACCTGCATTCAGTGACTGCCGGCATGTTCGTAAGAACCGGCAAATCATAGTGAAGTTTGAATACGGTTTTATATAATAATTATGTTTGTATGCAAACTTTAAGCACAAGATATGCATGATATATGGTATGCTATTTGTCTCTCTTGAATAAGTTGAGAAAAGGGTGAGTTGAAGTTGTGATAAAACTGATTTTAAATATGTTCCTTGTTACCTGTCAAAACAGCACTGAAATTATGTGGCTCCTACGTTCCAATGGAGGAGTGTTCTTCAGAACTTTTTAATTAGAGTGTTGGACAAACTTCATAGTCTGTAGTTATCGTACAACGATGACATACTTTTTCTACTTTTTACAAATGTTTGTACGGGAGATATAATTGTTATTACATTTCTGACGTCAGAGACATATGTCACAAATCTGACCTGTTTTCTAAGCTTTTGAGAATGAAAGACGATTCTTCTATTAAAATTTCTTTTTTCTCGTTTAATATTAGAATACTTTTAATAATAGTTATTGCATAATGTTCACAAAATCAATATTACTGAAATGCAGAATCTGACCCCTGACCTCAATACATGGACTTTAAACAGACAAAACAGGCATATAATGGTATTTTATCCTCTGCTCCAGCCTTTCACATCTTCCAGCGTCCATCCACGAATTGAACACTGCTGGAGCATGGATTATCCCTTCTGCTTCACTTGCTCTGCAAGTATCTATCACCTCTACTGCCCGTGGTTGTGCATGGAATAAGATTTTATAAACAGTTAAAAACTTATAACATCCAGTTCCATTCTTAGTAGACATATGAGACAAATGCATGTTCAAAGTTATGCATGGAGATGTTTATGATGTCATTCTGATGACGTCATATCAAACGTTCTCTACTTGTTCCATATATTTGCTAAAACAAAAAATTTATCCTCATGTATAAATCGACTGCAGCAAGTCTTCAACACGTCAATGTTAATGACAATCACGTCCACAAAAGTTTTGTGATTTTTTTAGATGTGATGTTGACCCAGGGCGCAGTGTGACCGGTCCTTTTTTTCCAGATATGAGAATATTCTTCATAACTTTTATAAACTTGAATGCCACACTGGCTTTTGTTCAGGAGAAATTCTTTCAATTCAATTCTCATTACTACAAACATGAATGAGAATATTGACCACCATGTAATAAACATCAACAATACAATGTCCAGAGTGAGGTAAATAAAAGAAAATACAGTTACTGAGATGGGATTTTCTTCGGATTCAATTTGAAAAGTAAATGTGCTGCCAGATAAGGTTGCTACTTTGAATAGTGGGGATGTGATGGATTCCTTTTATACGTTAATGACATTGGGTTTTGGTATGAAAATGTATCTACGTGTATGTCAAGATGAAAAATGGAATGAAATAGATAGTTTTCACTGACAATATGCATTGCATACGCTGATGAAATATTTATCATGTTCCTATAAATATAGTTTCAAGTTTCACAATGTCATTTGAAGGCCGAATTAAAAGTCATTTGAAGACTGGTGTTTCTTCTAAGATCTAGTGCATTTTTTTCAAAAATCGAAGGCTTTTCTACAAAATGTGATTGATACCAAATCTCCGAATCTCAGATGAATGGCTAAAAATTTGTATTATTTTTTTATTAGAAATTGAGTTTACCAGTGTGTATACTAAAAACTTGAGGTTTAAGTTGGTTCTCATATATAGTATTTTCATATAACAAATTTATAAATGTTTGAAACTAGTACTAGGATTAGATAATAATAATAATACAGTCTTCCTTTGTCAGCAAATTCTGGACAATAATCATTCTGTGCACAATTGCAATAAATGCTTCAGAAATCATCCATTCATCTCTATTGCCGTAAAGAGCACAAAAAACAGGTTGACGCATCTGCTGTCAATGTCTATAGTGCTCTGTGCTTTGAAGTTAATAGTGAAGTCAGTGCCATTATTTAACCTGTGCCAATGTTATTCACCCTAGTAATGATGATTTCATATTCCACATAGCCACACAATTGACTTCTCATTCTATGGATATGCTTCACAGCATCTTTTTGAAGATCAGAGTAGCTGACTCGATATGTAGAGCATCACGTATTTTTGAAAATGTATACCTAGTAGGACTAATATGTTAGTGGATTTCCAAAATACAAATATGTACCACTAACTACATGTAGATTCCATCGTCTAATGCACATTTTTATCCTCGTTTCGTATTGACTCCAAAATGAGTTTAATTTACTAATAACAGCTGAGGTATTATACTTCATGTTCAAACTATTGTTAAATTTCAAACATGTATTGAATATAGAAAAACAAATAAAATGGGTATATAGATGAAATTAATAATTTCGTACTTCTGAGACCCTCTATTCTTCTGGTATAGTTTCATACAGTATTATTTTTACACATACGCTTTGATCTAAGTCTGAAGACTTTATCTAACAAATCAGTGCAGTTCATACAATGATGCCAGAAATGGAGTACAAGCCGATCCCTTCATATGATAAAGTTTTCATTAAATTATTAGATATAGTGAAGAGATTTCATTATTTCAACCATTATCAAAGTATTGCAGTATTTACTTATTTATGTGTACATGTTCTGATGCCTGTTCCTTTGAGTTCATATATACATATGTTTTCCTTTAATGTTTTCCATGCAAAGAATTTCAGAGGGGGAATTTCACAAAGAAATGGTGTGCCTTTTTCAACAATCAATGTAATGACAAGTCTCCATCAAAGCAAAATAATGAGAGATTGTGTCGTCTTGAATGGCAAAGACTTTCATGTTGTAATCACCTACTCATGCTCGTGTTCTTTCTTCTTATACTGTCTATACTGTCACATCAAATGATTCTTGTTCTTTTCATATGTCTGTTTGAAAGCCCATTATAAGCTCTCTAGAACGATGTGCTTTATGTACCAATCCTCCTATACGTTATGCTGATCATGCTGATTTATATCTGCACTTTAGCTACAATTATTAGAACTTTCAATACATGTAACTATTCTTTTGATTTGCACATCTAACCTTGTAACAGTTATTTATAATTTGATGTTTGAGCCTTTGATCCGTCTATTGCGCAATGCACATAGTAAGAATGGTGGTTGTAAACAATAATATATTTTCCTATCTTGTAGGTATTGGTGAATTATTTGTTGTTCATCAAAATTGACTTTATAATATTTAAAAGGAATAGGGTATTATGCTGACATGGACAAATCAAAATCCTAATCTATACGTTACAGTTGACTATCAAAGAGGGCTCATAAGCTTCCTTGCATTTAAAAATCAGCTTGGTATAAAGGTCATGAATTTTAAAGGTGTGTAATGTAGTTTAGAACTTATTTCATCACAGTGTTGTTAATATAACTGGTAAATTATTTTCAATATCTGATTCAAAATGTACAAAGTTCACATGACGATGAGCATCTGTTTTTCAGCATATATTGAGCATAATGCAACCACTTGGAAAAGTGCAAGCCTCAGTGTCTTCTGTCTAATGTAGTGTGATGCAGGGGGATAGGATGAAATTTATTCTATTCAAAAAGTCTGTCATCATGCATTTTTAGGTCAAGATCACTCGTATATTTATTTACTATTTTTATGATTTCGTTGATTTTTGTGCTATTGTCAGTTTGAACCATTTGCTATATTAAAGATCAGTGTTCTGTATGATCATGATGTCTGAATATCACTTCTCTGAATTCAATCATAATGAAAATCAGTATGTCCAAATTTACTTTGTATGAGCTTACTTTAGAGAAAAAATAAATTGACAGTCTTAAAAAAAAATGAGCATGTAATAACGGGCTCTTCTGTTCCTCATCTACCCATGCTGAATTATGTTTTACAAAACAATTCTCAGGCGTCTTCTGCTCTCAGTTCCATTTTGTGAGAAACTAGAGGAATTTTTCTTGGACTGATTGACATTATGATTTTTTTTTTTATTTATGACATTTCTAAAATATCAGATGTTTCTGTATTGTTGTAAAAATTGTATAGCATCTGCTCTCTTGTCTGCACCAGATATACATCAAATGAAGAACCTGAATGTGATGGCACTATGCATATAGAAGTTCACAGTATAGCCCTCATGAGGACAATTGAGCCGAGATCACCCACTGTTGACATGAACTTGTTGACACAGAACATAAAACAACAAGGCAATCAATTCTAAGTTAAAAATTTCTGATCTATCTTTTCAATGTGATGTCATTCCTTTATTTGAAGTCTTGATGAAATGATTGGGAAAATACTTGTGACGAATGTACATGTGGTCTCTTGATGCTTATCGAATTCATGGGCAATTAGTAAAAAGAAAAACTAGAGATATTAGTCGATATGTTATGGATAACGTTGATTGTGAAAACTGTAAAAAGGGAATGAAACTTAAAATTTAGTACCCGACTATGTTGAATTATGGATGTAAACATGCAATGAGAGATAAACTTTAACTGCATGTAAATTACAATGGAAATTGCTTCCAGATTCTAATATTATTGACAAAAAATGATATAAGTAACACACTACTTAATATTCCATACATGGATCCTTATGGGAAGATACTTTATTCTCCATCTACATCGTGTACATAGGGACTTGAAGGTAAAGATCGTACTGTTGAAGTTGGGCTCTTGTGCGTATGCCAAGTGTGCTGCCTTTGGTTAGAAGCATGTTCATGTAAAGTAAACATAGTGATGGTGTACAAGTAAATGTTTATGAAAGCATTGACATTTCATTTCGTTTGTGCATCAGGTCCACTCATTACTCTTAAGGCTCTTGTGGTTTGTTTTTCTTCTATTATAAGGAGTGTGTGTAGTAAAACTCCCTCGTTGCTGAGTGTAAAACATACCAAAAAGGCCATGATCAGCACGGAGCATTGATGTATAGATCATTGATTTGCTACTGTTTGATCACGATGTTGTACATAGGACTTGATTAGAACCATGTTGGCAAACTTCGTGTCAAAGACATCTCCATCAAAATAAGTGTTTCTATCTTTTTCACTTGTGAAGTAAAGGCAGCATATCTTTATATCTGTTATTTTCAATGAATTTGAGCAAGTAGAAGTCTTAGTCAGAGCAGATATTATGGAACATATTTGTAATTTATCAATTTACAAAGCATTTAATATTATATTAAATATTTTAGCAATGCTTAAGAGCTCATTGTAAACATGAAAAGAATTGTTATTAACATACCAATTACTAGCAACCAAATTAAGCTGATGTTGAGCATTGCTCACCACTCCATATTGACAACAATCAGATGACATAATCCGGGATTATGGCCCTCTGGGCAGCCAAATTAGTGGTGGATTAAACAGCAGTGTCTGTACAGATCCCTCAATCACATTTGTGGATGGCTAGTTCCGGATCTCGTATGCTCTAGGGATTATAGAAACGGGCTTCATCTGGTATTCATGGGTGGTTGGTAAGATGGACAATGAGTGTTGGATAACAACTAATGTACATGACGAGTGCTTAGAGCATAGAAATCCCCAAGTGAGGGCAAAGATGCTAGTTTGTGTAGAAGCTCTTGTATGAAATGGTATGGAGACAGTCAATTTGGATATTTTTATGTTTGAAATAAAACAAGTTAGTACAGTTATAGAAAGTATAGTCCGTTTGGATATTTTTATGTTCGAAATTAAAACAAGTTAGTACATGTTATAGAAAGTTGTGTATTTTCTAGAATCTCATTTGACATAGACTTTCAATTTGAATAAGTTTCAGGTTATTTATGAATGTTTCAGAAAGACAACTGTTGTCTGTCAATGTTAGAATGATGTGTTATTGATGATGCTTCGAAAGAAATGATAGCTGTTGAAAGAGAGATGCGCAATACAATCTCCTAGAGCAAAATGCAGAATGAAGTAGAATTGAAATATCACTGGATGAAAGAAGGAAATCTGTCATTCTTGATATTTCACCATTCAATGATTTTAGGCACAAGAAAACTTCAAAATGATTATTCTCAAAGAATATAAGTGTATTCTCACTCAGTACCATGAACAATCCTTCGTAGTCAGTTGGCACCTAGCTAATGATGTTAGGGAAGAGTTTGCTGGACACCATGCCAAAATCAGACTTTAATACCAAAGTAATGATATACAGATATGTGTATGGCCAATATGCACTTATAGTCCATTATTTATCTTTTATTGAAAAATTGCATTCTTGTGGAAATAGGAGAATGTTATATCATTACACAAATGACACTGAATCAAATGAAATGCAAAGAAGTCATTTATTTCTCCATGAAAATGTCACTGTATTGAATAAAACGACATGTCATGAGCTTTATTGATGTTTCATGAAACTTTGATGGAATTATCTCACTGGATTAGTTCTCAGGTGCTTTTGTGCAATCGTCAGGGGATTGATTTTGATGTATTGCTCCAGGAAACTGAAGGATTTGTCTTTTTATTGTCTTTCTGTTTTAGGAGAAATAATCCCATTGAACCATGAAATGAGCTTGTACCTAATAGACAGTGTATCCATCTTTAGGTTCGTTTTCTTTTATCATGGTAATTTGTGTGAAAAGGAATGGCTTTTAAGGATATGACAAGTCATTTTCAAAGTTTCCAGCAATAAAAACAGGATTGAGACAGTGTACAGATTGGTCTAAAGTTGATGAAAATATATTACAAATAACTAGTCCATAATAGCTAGTCCATGACGTAAAGATTTATAATTGATTTTGCACAAAAAAAACACCATGTAGATATCTTCTTATACATAACTCTGAACCTATTGTGGGTGCCTTTATGCACGAAGGAAGTGAAATGAGTAGCAAATACAATCATCGTATATAGTTCATAGACTGATGTGATAATGTCATGTGACGTTACTCTCATGTCATCATGGCAAAGGCAATAATATTGTTTTTATAATTTAGCATTTTTTATCACTTCAACGTACATTTGCAAATTTTGAGTTTGTATTTTGTACTATAACAACTGGTTAGATACAGTAGATGTTCTTACGTAAGACATAAATTGTAATGTCAAGTTGATAGCACTAGTGTTAATCTGAAATTGATCTCTATTTACAGATTTCCTAGACAACACCAAGAACATTCCTGAATGAGTTGTGCTTTTACACAGTACACATTATTATGAAATAGCCTATTGCTGATATATGCTTAACATTGCTGTGTTTTTTTTCCATTTCAGATAGTGACGTGCGACCAAAAGAGGGGAGCGCCAGCTACAAACGGGCGCCCACTGATGTCAAATCTCCGCCAAGTCAAGTGAAGATGAAGCTGAAAGACTTTGTGGCCAACACACTGCCGAGGGCCAAAAAGTCAAAGAAGAAGCATGCTCCTCCACTCAACAACACACTCAACAACTTCTCTGAGACCAACGGTGTGCCAAAAAAGGATGTGAACCAGCAAGTGTGTGGTGCTACCACCTTGTGGTCAAACGGTGCAGCAATTGTCGCTGAGAACCGAGCTGTATTTCCACCAGAGCCGCTACTGCAGCAGCAGGCAGACAACAGACGACATTTGATAAATGGCAATGAAGGATATTTTAACCAGAGCTACATGTGTGACAATGGCCATGGAATACGACCTGTTGATTTTCACTATGTGCCGTCTAAAAATACGCCAATAGATGTTGTAAACTTTAACATTAGAACACCAGACTATTCTCGGAAATGTGGTTGTTACAAGCGCGTTTCTCCTTGTAGTAGTCCTGAGTCATGGGATCAGACGACCAATGGTGGATATACCAATCACCACAGTGATGGAAACTTTAACACCATTCCAAGATGTCGAACCAGAATTCGCACAAATCCTTGGTTGCCATCACCAAGGGCATCCCCAACACCTAGCAACAGCTCATCACCTGTCACTTCACCGGAAAGTGATACAACACGTAGGTGGCTTTTTCCAGAATCAGCTTCCACCACACCCATCAGTGGAACAACTGTAAATCCTTTTACCCAGTGTCCTCTAAATTCAGACATTAACAGACGTCATCGAAGAGATTCACTGGAATCTAGTCCATCGTCCACTGACGCAGACTCACTTCTGCAGACATCATTTACGTCAGATATTAGCACAGATAATTCCATAACTGCCAATGAGCATCCATCTGTGTTCATGGATGAAACTAAAGATTTACATTCCTCTCGTGAAACCATGTCTCCTTGTGAAGATTATGGCAGTAAGGAAACTTTGAAAGAGCAGGATGGACACATTGCAGTAGACAACAAACATCATGTTTCCTTTCAATATGAAGAACTGTTTGAATCGCACATTGAGAATGGTGAAGGAGGAAATGAGGCAGTTCCAAATTTCAGCAGAAATTTTCGGAAATCCCCAGATTTCTGGGAAACAGAAAGAATGACACAAAGTTATGAGATTCCTCGAAAAAAGTTCAATCCGAAATGTGATATATTTAAAGAAAATGATTCTAATGACTCTGACGGTACACTGAGAGGAGATGATAATGATTCATTCCTATTTGATGATTGCCCATTATTTAGTCCAGACCATTCTGCATCAAAATTGTTTAATGAAACTACAAGAATTAATTCACTCGGAGATGAGGATGACAAAGAAAATTGCATCTTGGAAGAAGATTCTTTTGAAAATTCACAGGAGTCCGGTTTGGATTCCATGGATTCTGCCTATGAAACTGGTTTGTTTCTTTGATTTTGTAACACGAACATTATTGTAATTGTAGTTGAAAGTGTATAAAACTTTGGAACAAGGATGTAGTAGTAGATTATTAGCATAGAATAGCCTATTCCAAAATCTAATTTTAATCTTTTTCATCAATAGCAGCAGAAGATGATATTTTGACTTTATTTGTATATTAGGATCATTCAGCGACAAAACCCTAAATGGCAGCAAAAATCGAGAGCTTGGAGATATTCGTTCAAGTCTGCAAGAGAAAGTTCTGCGGCTGCGAGAAGAAAAGAGAATGGTTGATGACAAGATTCGGCAGGCGCAAGAAGAAGAGCGTATCAGAATGCAGGAAAAGGTCAGATTCCAAAAACAGGTTAGTAGATAACACGTCTATTTATAAATGATTGGTATTTCATGAATATTATTGAATATTATGTGTTGGATTCATTAGGCAAAACAAGCAAAATTGGTGCAAGATCGTCATATTCTGTATGACAAAAAATGAAAATGACATACAGGTATGCAATATTATCCTCAAGATTCTTGACAAAACTTGATATACAGAAAATATAAAACAAAGAAAGTGGCATTGATCAATATATTATACATGACTTAGTAGTCCCCTTGTGTGTTACAGGTGACGTTACTAAGGAAGCAGATTCTCTTAAGAACTCTGCAGGATTTGAAATTGAAACTTGACAACCAAAGTCACCGTCTGCAGACGGCATATGACCATGTGATTGGCATGCAGTGGGACCGGGCGAGAAGCAGAAAGAGATTTGCCTCCATTACTCCAAACTTACCTAGGAGAAATGTTTTGGCAAACAAAGAATCACCTTTTTAGTAGATTGTTGCAGAAGCCAAACATTTGAACATTTGAACTAATTTTGGAATCATAGTCTCGTATTTGATTATTTATTCTTGAAGGCATTTTTTCAACCTTACACGACTGACTAAGAAAGTACATTTACATAAGCAAAGGGTGATATGATATTCATTTATTTGATAATTTTGTTAATAAGTAAATATTTCATTTTATTAAATTTGTAATACATTGAGGATTGAAATTTTATATTGATTCTTTTAAGCAAGAGAGCACTGTAATTTTGTAATATGTATTTTAAACCCCATAGAATTCAAGGGCGGTGCAATAAACATGCTGAAAATAAATTACAATGAGAGCAACTACAGAAACAATTGGTAGGAAGAACACTGGATAAAACTTGCCATTTTAGTATTTTCCTATGATCAGAATAGTTTTAGTAATATGTGTTCATGTTTCCAATGAAGACAATGTATGTCTTAAATTTAACTATATTTGTAAAAAATCTAGTCATGTAAATAATATGTGCAGAATACTGAGCAACTAATAATCATCTAATGAAAATCCTTTTGTGTAGCTGCTTGTGAAGAGCGGGTTTTATTATTATGGAATGTCATGCTCTACGAGGGAGTTTGAGGTTTCTGATACATGACGCGTCATACGAAGAACAAAGCTGGTGGTCTCGCTAATGTTTATCTAGTCTGTTTTTTACAATCAGTTTTTAGTTGTAGTATATTCAAAATAAGGCTGAATCACATTGACAGTATTATTTTATTTTACTCGAAAAGGAGTGTCTTTTTAGTGAGAAAAATTGCAATACATATTCACTCTTTATCAAATTGATCTAGTCTCCACCTATATTGCAAACCATGAATATGGTTGAAAAAATTATGAGATTTTACATTATTTGAATTGGAAAATGCGTGTAGTAAGTCTCATATGTAAGATTACTAACAGGTGGAAAACTTACTCTTGATCACCCTGTATTGTAAGATTGCTGGGAAAGCATTCAGACATGCAAAGTGTTTGTTGTTTAGCACAAATGTAAATTTGTCATGCCTGAATGTTGTATAGATTTAGTGGTTTTTGCTTATTCATATCTTAGAAGTTAGATGCACTATTTTGTTATTTCATATGATGGAAAACAGTAATGTGAAGACGAACTATTAGTTTTGGATTCACCTTGAAATTGTTTATTACACGAATTTGTGAAGAAAGTTTAAAAGAGTTGAAAAAGTATTTGATGTAAATGTAAGAACCCTGCATCACGCTACCATAAACTGTGGTCCACGTTCTGTGGCAATCATATATGAAATGAGCAGATTTTCGTTTGCACTATGGTTTTGCAGCCTTTCGTGTGCATTGTATTTGTGATATGAATTAACGTTATATACAGGGTGATTGATGTAACAGTAAATTGCCATTTTAATCAGTGTCAATTGGGAATAACAATTTTACAAGAAAATCACTTGCATGTTTTCTGTTGTTGAGTCCATCTGACGTCATGAATAATGTTTACATTATTTATACAATCTATTGGTTTTGGTTACAAAAGATGTTTTATTATGCATACGCAAGTTAATTCAACTTTTCTTGTGGAAAATACTGAAAAAGTGCTAAAGACATGAATTTATTCAGGATGATCATGATATGTGTAAATGTTTTGTGCCAAATTTTCTCTTAGTGTTAGTAAATTGAAATACTGTATATTGTGCTTGTAGATATACTGTATCTGTGATATTTTAGTCCCTGTTTTATTATAACTGTTCTCTACCATAAAGTATTCTGCTGTAGTATTTAGAACTCTGCTTAGATTAATTTTCAGCTGCATTGTTTACCAAAAATGCCCATTTTGTCACAAAAATATGTATATAATTTTATTGTTCATATACTCTTAGTCCTTTAGATCCGTAGCCAGTAATTCATTATAATAAAATTGAAATGCTTGATTTTGAAAAGATTAACAGGTCGATAAATCAAGAAACATTCAACAATAATTAAAATATTTTTATTCCAAGGATATATTTTTGTTACTTATCATTAATCACAAACAATATGGCATTATTTGTTTTTTTTTAAAGTTCTGGTTGAAAAAATTAATTTTTAAGTAATAGATCTTGATGTTTTATAAATGTTTGAAGTCTGTGATGAAGCGTTATTCATTTTATATGTAGATAGATTTGTTGATGGTAATTCTAATTTTTGCATCGCTAAATCATTCATGTTGTATAATATGAGAATTTTTGTACTTCTAATCACAGGCAACAGCATTAATGTTTTAGGACATATCTACAGTATATTCAATCAATATATAAGTAAACTATTGAACAAATTCAAGATTCCTTTTATTAAAAAAAAAAAAAAGATATCTTATCTAATAAAAAGACATGTATAGAAGTGTACAAACAAATGATGTGGGTGACTCATGTAATCCTCAGTCATTAAATGACGACAATATGTAAATTCATTGGATATGCAGTGAACCTTTTACAATGTTTGTGTGCTTGGTATATGTATATGTTGGACGATGCAAATGCACATGATATGGACTGTGATTTGTACATAAGTGTACAATTAAATCGTGACCCATCAAACCCAAATGTTATAATTGAAATGTAATTGGTGTATATGTTGTAATCACAATAAACATGTAAATAAATATGTCCTTTATTGCTTCATGACATCAAAAAAATATTCTCTAGAGGATATGGCTACATAAGTACGTATTCCCTAAAATTTCAATGACAATATGTAATTATAATAAAGAGATTTTACTAAATGCACTTAATCAGTATAATAATGTAATGTCCTTTTTTATGCAAAAACATATTTCTTGCAAGCAAATTTCATCAATCCTCACAAAACAAACATTTACAGGGCAAATTAATGTGCTTATTTCCTAAGTAAATTATGATTTTGCAGGCACATGATACTATATTAAATGTGCATAAATATACAAAGCAGTTGATATCACAGAGTTAAAATGAAAAGCAGAACAGTAATATTTTGTTTAAAATATATCCTATTGAAAAATATATGAAATATTGTGAAGCCACAATTTCATGAGTTTTGTATATTCCAACAAATAAATCTGAACATTAAATTCGTTAGTAGATTATACTTTACAATATACTTAATACACTTGCTAGATCTATATGTGTTCCAGAAAAATACACATCCTATTTGTGTGACAAAGCCTAAGTTATAAGATCTAACTTCCATCAGGCATTATAAATATATGAAAGTATTCATAATTTGTTATAAAATCTACCGGTATATCTAAACTTTCTCTGTTACATGTATTCATCACTATTACGGTCATCATTCACTAGAACTTTTTTCCATAACACTAAGAAACATTTTTGAACACAACATTACAATATAGCAAAATACAATTAAAGGGTATAGATTTCAAACATAATTCTACATTTTACTTATTTTCATAACACAAAACATAAAAGAATAATAAAATAAATCATATAGTTTCTACATTAAACAAAGAACTAATTTTTGGTTATTGTGATTATTAGTGTAAAACAAATATGTTACAATACAAAAACTACCGTTCTATGTTAGCAAAATGAAGAGCTCCTTGATATGAGCTTTTTCCTACAATTTTAGTACGATAGTTGCACTACTTTCAGCAAGTAATTAGCATCCTTCAATATATATATATGTCATGTAGCAACATTCAATGTGAAATAAGTTATAGAATATTTTGGCCAAGCAAATTTTATACTCATACTGATAAAACATGCATACCATTTTCATCCACGTCACTACACAAACTTCCAAAGCAACAACTGTGATCTATTTGGAGTTATTACATGTATAAATTTTGATAAATAACCAAATATCAACCTTCAGTCAATTGATTCTTAACCATTTGGAGGTATAATTTCAAAATATATTTATGAGTGATGACAAGAGATGCTTTGGAAGTATTGAAACTTTACACATACCACTTTCATAACCAACAGACATTTAACACATCACAATTACTTTCAATGGACGGATTCAACATAGATGTTATCCACATAAGAATAGCATGCACTGCAATTTTCATATGTAAAAATAGAATATTATTTCAATTAAGTTTTAATGCATATTGTTGAAGATGTTAAGTGTATGAATAGCATACACATACATATTTAATAATGTTGCAGATTATATGATGAAATAGATGTAATAAAAACATATTTTCTCAGGAAAAAAGTGCATTATACAATGCATTACGTAAACTACATTTGCACCAAAAGGCCAGAATTATAACGTTCTAAAATTAATTTTTGATAAAGGTGATATGCATTTATTACCTTTATTTTCGCAGTTATTTACAAATGGAAGGTTAAACTGAACTGTGGTATGCATTTATATTAAAATATGAAAAAAGCAATGCATCCAATTCGTACAGAAAATTGTACGGCAGACAACATGTAGTAATCTGGCACAGATTTGGCATGGAAGAAGAATCAATGGAATAAGTCAACAACAAAAATATCGCATCATAGTACGACGATCATCTAAATGAATAAACAGTTAAGATTCTCATACATGTATATACTTACTAATCATTCTCCTTTTCATATAACGGTACAGTACAAATAGTGTAATGTATAATGTAATGGATTGATTCATCGTTGTCAGATGAATTTCTTGCATTCAGAGCCTTGCACTTACATGTAGTTAACAAAACGCATGACAATTTTTATTCTATAAATATTTGTCACTCTCACAAGTTCCCGTCCTTATTCATACAACCAGAGGGTAGTCAGGGTGAATTATGCTCATATTAGTCATAGTATATAATATGGTTGTTAAAATTAGTACTTGCATGGTTTGAGGTATCGTCTTTAAAGTCAATATCTTCCTGCTGAAATTCTACTACTATTAGGTGGTACCATGGCAGCACCAACGTATATGCTCAATATTATGCACATCGTTTGATACAATTAACCCTATTTATATTGATGCCAACATTCTCATTACAACTACATATACATGTACCTCGTAAAAATATATTTTAGTTGAGTGCAAACCCCACACCCACACCCCACTGATTTATACTATTTATATTGACATTTCATATACATTCATCTCAGTATAAAAAGTAAGTCAATCCATTCACTTTTATAGCTAATTCACTTACAACCTTCAAACCATTCATAACCATTTCCACTTTCACTAAACAGAATAAACTGACTGAAATGGTCAATGGATCCATGTAGGCACAATTTGTACACAGCAGTACAACATAAAAAAAATCAGTGAACTCAATAGCAGCTAATCATTGGCACATTTGATGATTGGATTGAGTCTTTTAAACTTCACCAGAGTGGAAATAATAGGCTACAAGATGATATCAGTTGAGGTGGTCCCCGTTGAGAACATTGACCCCTCCATTGGCTGACATGAGGTCAACTCCTGGGGTGGCGTCACGGATTCGGAAATCTCTGACGGCACCGACGAAGCTTGTGTCAAAGTGTCCGTTGGTCTGCTCAAACACTGTGTGGTCTCGTCCAAAACCACCTACCACAGTAAACAAAGTATACAGTATTGAAGATAAAATCAATTTAAGTTTCATATGAGTATATGCTGAATAATCAACATTAATATCAAAATCATACCAATATAGTAATGCCCCATGGTGTCAAGGCCGATAAAGTCTCCGTTGATCGTGGCAGTATACTCTGTGATGTCCAGCCTCAGTCGCAGGTCGCGCTCTGTTCTCCTCACCACCACACGGTGCCACACGCTGTCATTCACAACCTGCACATCGAGGACAGTTTGAAAATCAAAGCCAAATGAAACACATATAAGCCGTTAATAGGAATTGCTAGACAGCTAACATTATGGGGGAGCTATTTGGGGATTATACCTAGCTTTCAACAGTTTTGTCACTAAGTTAGATAGCAGCAGATTTGCAACTTTTAAGATCTATCATATGCGTTAGTTCCCTTCAATTATCACCAAGCCTATTATTGTAGAAAACTCACCTGCTGTGTGATGATCTCAGCGCGTGACCAATAACCCAAGTTGATGACCAGCTTGAGGTGACCACGGGAAATGCCCACACCCAGAAAGTCATCACGATCAGAGAATACCTGTCAAAGATAAGGGCAATCAGCTCCATCCTTGGTACATTGAGCTTTCTGCTGATTTTGAAACAATTAAAAACCCCATGACAAATGTTCAAACCACATATTTATTTGATAATAAATTATGACTGCACTAAATTTGAGATCTGTACAATACATATATACACAAAACTAGAGTGAAATTTGAATAGTTGGCTTGGATGTCCTTTAAGTACTTTTTAATGATACAGAAAAAGAGGATTTGCTGTTTAGCAATTTGACAAAAGTCAGCGCACCAGACAATAAATCCTAAATGTTAAACCTCAGAAATTGCATGATCCATCCAACCCCTACCTTGAGACGAGAGGACTAATGGTTTGTTCGCATGTTCCTCCGACCTCATAAAGATACGTCGTACATAGGAGCTTCCCATATGAAAAATTTACGCAAATGGACGTTCCCAGTCGGAAATTATGGTATTTCCCAGTCGGAAGCTCAGTCCTCTAAAAAGGCTGCGAGTTCATGACTGGGAAATACGACTGGGAGTGACCATTCGGGTGCATTTACCATATGGGAAGCTCATATTTTCGAGTTGGGAAATGCACCATTAAGCTAGTAAGTAACTGAGCATATATGATAATTATATTTAAACGTTTATTACCTCTCCATTCCAAACTATTATGCCATTGTTGATTGAGGTTGAAAAATCAAAGGCCAGGTAAGTTATGGTTTTGTCGGACGTTTCATAGTTTGTGTCATTGTAGAAGATGTAGCCATCTCCACGGAACTCAGCAGATGAAAACGCAATGTCTGCAGTTAAATAGCAAACGTATACCCATGTTAAATTCAACATGTTGAAAAGGTACTGCCAATTGCATCAATGGTTTACAGTGTTGGAATAAAAGCAAAGAAAAAGGTAATGTTTTGTGTTCTTCTCTGATAAGCATGTAGGGTTTAAACCATATTAATCATAGAAAGATTATTCAAATTTAAATTTACATCTTTCAATCACAAACATTAACAGTACATGTATTTCATATTCTGCCTTCTTTCATAAGCTACATTTACTACCTTTTATAAGATTTATAGATTATAAAAAGACAAATGAATATTCTTGTATATCAAAAAATGCTGTACATATATGCTAAATAATAAATGAACATCTAGTCTTAAGTATTACCTCTTTCACAGAAGACACCCTCCCGTCCAAGTGGACACACACATGAGTAGTTCTGGGCTGCAACGTTTGCTATACAGGTGGAGCCACTGCGGCAACGGTTGTTGAAACACAGGCGTGGGATATTACAAGTCTGACCATAGTAATCCTGAAATATATGATAATCCATTTTTATTACATGCATCAGAAAGCCTTGAAATAAGAATCATTGCATGCCTACTATTTTCTGATTTATTTTTCATTCATAACTAATACTATTCAATTGGAAAGATCAACTAAATTAATGTCTCCCGTAACAAAAGGACAAAAAATAATAATATCAACTTATCATATTCATAAAAATGATGACCTAGTTTGGAGTCACTGACCTTTGTACACTGGCAGATGACCCTGCCGACCTCGTTGACCCCGAGACACGTTCCTCCATTTTCACAGCTGCTAAAGCCGCATGCTGAAGAATCACACGACACCTACAAGAAGCAAAAGCGGCTTTAGTGAGTAGAAACTATGATTAACTCTTAGCCAGACAGTGACCCATCAGTGCATATAAAAAACATGCCATTTCTGTATCCTGTGGTTTGGGACAACATAGGATATAAAATAAAGATAGGATATAAAGAAAAGGTTGGAAAAATATATATAGCACCCGTCGCCCGATGATAACAGACACTAGCTTAACAAATGGTGGTGGTGGTGATAAATTTATTTATCTTTTCTGTCTCAAACCACTTATAGTTATATATCAAAATGGCACTGCCTTAGGAGTGAAAATATGAACAAAAAGTACTCACCACATTCCTGCCCTCAAGAGCACCCTCTTTGGTGAGAGGATACAACTGTCCATTGACCATGAGCAGACGCACACAGCCCTCGAACGTGATTGGTTCATTCTCCACAGCCAAAGGTGAGAGCGCAGAAAGGTCGGCAAGTCCACCTAGGAAAAAATATGAATATTCAAAGTCCACCTAGGAAAAAATATGAATATTCATATGTAAACAGATCAACTACAGAGTGAACAGACTATATGACAGTCAGACCAAAATGAGAACATCAAGTGTAAATATGCCCCAAAGGACAATATTTTCAATTGTGTCACTGAACAAGAATAAGATATGTGCAAGAATATGGAATAAGCTAAACACCCACCTAGATATAGTTGAGTGGTCACGTCCAGACTGACCATTCCTGGCTGGGCCTCTCTAGTCACTTCCTGCCCATCAAGATTCACATAACCATGGGAACTGTTCCGACCAATCAGAAGCCGATGCCAAACATCTAGAGGATTAAAGAGAATTATAAATTACTGACAGGCAAGTGACTTGTGAAACTATCCATCCATACAGTGCATTTAACAGAAATTATCTGATCATTATGCATAGTCCGTTACATGTTTCAATAACCATATCTTTTTTAAAATGCAATATTGTGTCAATATTAAGTAACTTAAAATATAGACAAATGTTACAATAAGTTATTCTAGCGGACTGACTTTCTTGTTTTAACAGCCATTAAACAAAAGACGCATAGATTACCTTGAGAGGCATTGACAGTGTTGTTGCTTTTCACCACCGTGGGGAGGTCAGTGCCAGTGTTGTAGCGCAGGTACACGTGGCCTAAAACCATAACGAGACATTGTACAAGTGGATCACTTACTGGGTTGTTTACTAACAATACACAGGTGGCTATCTGTATTATGACACCCAACAGCCCAATTATCAATCCTACATTATCAATGCAGATGTTATTTCTATATGAATGAAATAATGATGCAATTTAATTTGCACCACAATTTTTTAAATGTCTATTGGTTGAAATTATTTATTCATTTATTAATGTCTACAACAATGTGGAAGATTATGAAAATATGATAATTCTATACCTTGATAAAGTTCAACGGCAAGAAAATCACTGGTCCTTTCACTCAAGTGTTCTGCCACATAGAGAAGGAGTCCAGTCTCCACTTCAGGCTTGAACTGGATCTCAGCATCGACAGCAAAACGCACATTCCTGGGTGGGTTGAAGGCCATGTAGGAACGCTCACCCACAAAACGCACATCACCAAGGCTGATTACTAAAGGCAAAAATAAAATATATACCAATCATCATGATATTGCAAGCATAGAACTTGGACAGTCAAAAAATTATAGATAGAGGGAAGGAACATCGTAACATTTTGAAAAATAATGGATAGTCTAACTGTATGTGTCAACACAAGAATGCAGCTTTATCAACACAAATCATTCAGACACTACTTTATACAACATGCTAGAATCCTCAAAGCAAAAAAACATCCTAGTCGTCTACAGAGTAGTCCATCCCTTCAGTTTGAAACAGAGGCACTCTAAACGGTCCCTACCTTCTTTACAGTGTTGCCCGGCAGTGCCGAGTGTGCAGTCGCAGCTGTAGGTCTGCGATTCGGGCCCGGGGACACAGAGGGCGCTGTCAGCACACTCATGGGTGTCCTCACTGTGACACGGCGTCACGGTGTCAGTGCAGAGCAGACCAGCAAAGCCAGGCGGGCATGTGCAACTGTAATAAAGTAATGATGTAACGACAGAGGTAATGACCATGTGTATATAGGAAAAACAGAACTTTCATTTGCAAAATGGCTGTATGAATCAATCCATCAATCAAATCATAAATTCATTGGATCAGGCCCTAATTATTCCTCAATTTGAGCGCGTGGCCTGACTGCCCAGTCTATGAAGTTGCTAAAAAAAGTTTGAAAACATGGACAGAAGGAGGCTTATGAATTTGGGTGTGTGCAACTAGCTGTGTGGGAATTTGACAAGATCCCAACGTGAGAGGCAATTTTCCACAGCCCTCATAAATCTATTACTGACAAGTCTACCATTCATAATTAAAAGAAATCATGAAAAAAACAATCACAAACAATACCTGAATGATGCACCATGGTCGACACACTGAGCATTATTGCTACACGCGTTAAGATCACACTCGCTGGCACCGCACGCGCCCACACTCCGGCCAGTGATAACAGCGCCGGCGCTGCTCCATCGACCGTACCGACCTCCACGCACTGCCAGCTCATAGATACAACCTGCAATGATGGAGCCAGGAATGGTCATTATTTGTTCACACAGAGAAAACTAGTATCTACTCTCAATAAGACAAGATTTGATTTCAACTACATTTTGATTTTCAATAGAAATGCAGACAAACTATGGACGCTATTACTTTAGTGTGTCTGACTACTTTGGTTTGGTTATTACAAGAGTTAAGAGACACTTGAATAATGATAAAATATATAGAAAAGTTTGGATTACTACCATTATATCTTAGCTATATCTGATAAATTACATCTGTTTGTTTGCTTAGTATTTAGAGCAAACATGATATTAAACACTTCCATTACCAGCAAAGCCTCTATCGAATTGTGCCCCATCAGGCAGCAGCTGACGTGTATTTGTCAAATCATCATGGCCACCAACGTACAATTCTGACTTGATATTTAGCCCGATCAGGGTAAATTTGGATTCTCCTGTAACATTCAACTGGTCGTCAACCTGCAGCCAACCGGATTTCTCCTTTCTTCCTAGCTGGACAGTATGAAACGTAAGACTGTCGTTGATTGGCTGAGGTGTCCTAATATCTGCCATTCCTGGTGAAAGAAGGAAAAATCATGTAGAAATGTAATTAGTGTCAAAGTACTTCGCTTTTCTTAAAATTTGTTATAGATAGAGAAATGTCTATGTATTATTTAGGGCAATACTTCTATGGGAAAGATATTAAAATATAGGATTCATTTCCCAAACAATATTTGCTTACCTGATCCAAGGTCGAACCGGAAGACAACATGTCCATTGTCTATACCCACTGTAAGATAATCTGAGCCACGACCAGGCACACCTGAAAAGGAGTCATCAGTGTTATGTCATAGCTTTTTTATCTGCATAAATATCATCACTGTTATTTGACAACATCTGTGTGATATTACATGTATTCAGTGAATACTAGGGCTTGTAATGCATGACCGCATAATAAGTAATAAATGGATTAGTAGAATAAGTTCTGTTAGGATAGCTGAGCCAACCAAAAGGTCTTGAAAGTGTCATAGTGCATGGTGTTTAGGTACTGCAGTGGTAGGGGTTTGGAGCTCAAGTCCTGATATAGGCTATCATATGAGAATCAGTCCTATTAGAATTAGAGAAAAGATCTCATGCCAAAGCTTATACCAAGTACATTATATCTATAAAATCTTACTATAATATGGACTCACCACTTTTCTCACCACTGAATATGAGCAATGAACTTTTGAGCACATCTGCCTTTTTCTCTTCACTGATGGAGAACTTGAATCTTATGTCAAATTCAAAGTTGACATTCATCATTGGTTCGTATGCCATGAATGAGGCATAACCAAACTGGTCACCCGCAAACAATGGAGTGTCTATGCTGATGGCTGCAACATGTATTTAATTTGTTATTTTTAGCGACAATGTTGTATGATACACACTTACTAGCATAAAAAAGCTAGTACAGCTTTTCAAAACATTTTCTGCATGACATACATATTGCCCCCAAATTCTAAATATTACCATGTAATCTAACATTTGTTAGGTTTTAACAGCAAAGGCATAAATGGACCAATCTCTGGCTTCTTGCATTGTACTTTACCCAAAGAATAGACACAGCAAATTACTGTCACATAAAGTGACCAGATTTCTGAACATATGAAATTACTACACGTATGTTATAATTTGTAGTCACCCTAGTCCCTTATATATAGAAAAATATTACGCCAAGGAGACAAACAGGTGGACACAAAGAGCGAGAAACAACGAGATGACAGGCCAGGCAGACAGGCACACCAAGAGTATGCTAGTCAGACAAACACTCACCCTCACTACAGTTGACGCCATGGCGACCGTATGGACAGAGACAGACATATGCGGTGCCACCATCGCGCTCGATACACGTGGCACCGTGTTCACACGGCTGGTGGTCACACAGCGAGCGCTCACACAGTGCGCCTGTGAAGGGGGATCGGCACTCACAGTACCAGCCACCGGAACCGTCGCTGCAAGAACGATCACACAGTGATGGTGCCATTATGAGATATTCTGATGAAACAGAATGATATGTAAACCAAGTGTGATTAAGTTGCAGTTTTATCATTTCATAAGTTGCTTTACTTACAGTCAAAGGTCTTTCATATAATAGAAATACGATAACCTTTATGTAGTCTGTAGAATTTTTAATTACTTACTAAACCACAGATACTTAACAGGTCCCTAGTAAAAAAAAATTACCTGACTGAAATTCATGAACCATAAAAAAATATGTCAATTTGCTTGCACTTACAGGTGGCAGGTGCCGTTGTTGACACACGGGTGGTAGGTGCAGACAGGCACCTGACAGTCGGCGTCGATGTTGCGTCCGCTCACGGCGTCCTGGAACACGAGGCGCTCCGCACCGGACACCTACACAATGCACTCATTATCATGAAGTAGGACATAGGTACAGTAGAAGCTTGTATCTGGATATTGCTTATCTCGAACTTTGTCTTATTGCAAGGTTAACTACATTTTCCTTCAAGCACATTATGACCATATATCGGTCGATTATCTTGCATATTGGCTATCTTAAGCATTTTAGTGCCCTCCATACAGATTATAAAAGATACTGAGTTTCTACTCTAACTGTCATCTCATATCATCTATAAGGATTTCACTTTTCTATTTCAAGGAAAGGGATCAGCAGGGAAAAGTTGTTGTTTGAGATACTCAAGATAAACAAATGTTGAAACGCGAAAAGTGAAGGGATTAGTGAGAAATGGCTTTGAGAAAGGTCAATGTTATATGTATACTGTTTCCTCATACTCCCAGTGGTATTATTAAACTACACTACATAGCCTCAGCCATTATTCAAACTTTCATCCACACTCTACAAATTGATACATCTTATGCAAGCAAAATATCTATGCTCACTCTGGGGCCCATTATTACTAATTCTATATATTGTTTTGGATACATATGCAAAGGTGTATAAATTTCAAATCCTGATACATTGAGCCATGAATGTTTACCTTAATATCACAACACTACTATGCACTCTCAGCAGTACCTGTAAATGCCTGATGCAGCCCACAAAGCCCGAGTGTTGCCTGGTG
Organism: Streblospio benedicti; assembly: GCA_019095985.1. NCBI lineage: Eukaryota > Metazoa > Annelida > Polychaeta > Spionida > Spionidae > Streblospio > Streblospio benedicti. Next base: position 31,685,366 of record CM032666.1, on the reverse strand, counting down.
CTGAGGGTGCGTTGCCCCGGGGGCAGGCCCCCTAGGTACAGCGGGCCCAGGGTGTAGGGTGTTGTGGGGGGTGGCACGGCGGGGGTCAGTGAGGTCAACAGGGGCAGCTGGTTGTCCACCTGCAGGCTCAACTCACAGGACGCCTTGACAGTCTTCACTGAGAATCTGCAAACAAGGTATGGTTTGCTTGCTGATTGTTAATAGTCAGGTCAAATTTGGGGAAAAGGTAACATGCTGAGGCACTTTTACTAGAAGTGGTCAAACAGGCGTTTTAACTTGTTTTGGGTATGCTGAATTCAAATCTGCTGGTATTTGACAAAAAATATTTTCAACCACTGACTACTAAAACAAAATAGCTGCAAAATTCTGATTGTTTGCTTGGTGAGTCTTCATGAATGCTATGAAAGTTTTTTCAGTTTTTTTGTTAACTCTAAATTGGTGTGCTTTTTTAAGGATATCACATGTGCTTGGTGTGATATGAGTTATATCATGTCTGTAGAGAAGTTCTCTACAGACATGATATAACTCAAAATTTCACAAAATAAATATTTCTACAGACACAAATTTATCACACTAAAATGTCCAAAAAATAGCTTTTGTTCCACAAAGTTTTGTAATCATGCATTTAAATAACTAAATTACCGTAACTTGTTTTTTTGTGTACCAAAATTTAGAAACTGCCACAGTATGGGAGCGATACGCTTCAGCACGGTTCACGTTAGTTGTATTGGTATGCGGGGACGCTTAAAGATACGTCAAAGGCACCACGTTTTACGTAAAATGACGTTAAGGTGAAATGGGCGGGGCTAAAGCAGAAATGTGTCAATGAAAGATTGATTTGATTGACACATTTCTACTATAGTCCCGCCCATTTTACTACTCATGCCCATATTTGGAAAAATATGTGATATGCGTTATATCGCCACTGTAGCCATTCATAATTACTACTTGGAGTGTGAGAATAGGTTTTCTATGTTTTGAAATGGTTCAGTTGGTGATGTTTTTTTTTGTTTTGCCTTACTCTTATGACGATAATCAGGAATCAGTAAGTCCTTAATATACATGCATTTTATTTATATTGATAAAGGTACATACATCATCACACGTGAAAATGCTGGCTAATTTTCAGATTTGCAGTCATCCCAGCTGTCCAGCAGACAGTTTACGTGGGATTTGTATCTAAAATACCATGCTTAAGGTTTTAGGGTGCCTTCAAGAATACACAGTCAGAGGACTCACCGTATATCAACGGCAATAAGTTCTTCTGTGTTGACAGCAACCTGGGAGTCAATGTACATTACACTGCTCGGGCCACATGACATCATCAGCCGTAACTCACCACCAACAAGAAACAAGTCCACATATTCGCCTGCCTCAGAATCTAAAGCAATGATATTGATGGATGAATGTTATTTTGTCTAGAAGGAAAGAAATGATAACCATAGCATCGAAGTTGTAATTTCAGTGAAGGCTCATGGACCATAATGCAGGATAGCCATCGTTTAGGGTAATATGCAAGTGACTTATATCATACCTGCATAAAGTAGTGTGCCTTCCGTGACATTGGTTTTGAAGGTTAAATAAAGATCAAGCACGCCCTCAGGGCTGAAACTGATTGGCTCGTGTTCTAGGAAAGAGTCGCCCATAAAGTGTGGGAAATAGACAGCGATTTCTGAAATAGATACATGTGAAAAAAAAACTAAATCTAGTCCATATAAAGATTTCAAGATTAAGATTTGAACAAGCTTTCCTCATCAGTGAATCAAAATTAAGTTTCCTCATTTTTGTTAACTTTTAAACAATGGTATGCACATTTTATTGAAATGCAGTAATCAAACTAGTTCTGAATTAAACATGGCAGCAGCAGCAGCAGCAGCAGCAGCAGCAGCAGCAGCAGCAGCAGCAGCAGCAGCAGCAGCAGCAGCAGAAACAAAAAATTGAAATAGGATACACAAATTAGAGTTCTGGAAATCTAAATTCTCTTACCCTGTTCGCACTTGGTGCCTGCAAAGTGTAGAGGACAGTCACAGCGATATGTAATGTGAGCCTGAGGTGTCTGCACGTTACTACAAGTTCCCCCATTCTCACACACTATGTCTCCACAGGTGGGGTGCGGGGAAGGGGTTGGGGGTGGTGGGGTTGTTTGAACAGCACCACATGCTACCACGTTCACCTACAAAGTTATCAACATCACGGAAATGTAGTCATAATTTGTGTAAATCATCAAGGTTTTGTTAGTTTCTTTTCATTTTCAATACATCATTATTTTTTATACGTGTACTTACTGCATCAACTGCATCAACTAATCTGATTGGTTCATCATTCCACTTAATATCCTCAACACAGCCAATCAAATTTGGAATTTTATCCTTATTTACATATTCAATATTTCCAGGAATCCCTCCTACAAAGATGTCTGCCAACTTGGTGAGTCTGAACCTCTCAAAGACAAAAGACATCCCAAGAGAAATGCTGCGCTCTTCAGTTTGTGTGATCACATTGAGAGCAGCTCTGCAGTCAGCAGTTTGTCTGGAATAAATATGATCAAAAATACATGTATATATACTACAATTCATAGTCTAGGAATTCTGAAACATTATTTCTTCAAAATAGAATGAAATATTTTTTAAATACAGTTTATATATAGATGTGAAACTTAAGAAAAAAATTGCCTTACATGACAGAAATGTTCACCACATCACCAGTATTAACCTTCACTGTACTGTCTAGTTCAAAGCTGTCCATGATGCATGAGAACTGATACTGAAGAATATGGTAAGGTACATAAATCACAAAGGTTAGTCATATATTCATAATTGAATTCAGGTCTTTAAAATTGACATGCTATGATTATCTAACAAGAAAAACCTATCACTGCCATCATAAATAAAGGTTTAGCACACTAAATATTGCTGTCTGACAAACATTTTTGAGGGTAAAGTATTTCCTCAAGTAAACCCTCAAGCAAATACTTCAAATATGTTTGTGTAATGACATTGTATACAATGATAATCAAAAGATATATAATTATCAATACGAAACCATTCTCCTGTGTATCGGTCATATTAAATTGAACAAACATACACATGTATGCACCATTAGAAAATACCAGATCTTACCTTGAGGACCCCTTGCTCAATGAAGAGCCTGATGTAGTGCTGGACTCTGGAACTGGTGTAATCTACCGCTGCATAGAACACAACCCCATCTTCCTAAAATAATGCAGAAAAAATTATGGTTGCTGTTAACAGTAACGATCTAAATAGATTTGAGTGATTAAATCAGTATACAATAAGGTCTATTAAAATTATCATACTTGTAATGTAGAAAGGGACAGGGAGAAGTTGTTGATACTCAGCATCTCTGGTGCAGGGAAGCGCACATAGGATTGACCAGACATCTGCATACGTGGAAGCTCAATTTCTGTAAAGCAAAATGTCCATTTCTGCCATCAGTGGATGAAGATAGTCAGTTAGCTGGCATCGCCTAGCATAGATCCAAGTTATTTCAGCAGGTAGCTCACTTGTGCAGGTAGGGGAAAGCATAAAAAAATACTTTACTAACCTATTTCACACCTGTTGCCAGTATATTTGAATGTGCACATGCATTTGTAACTTGTCTCTGCATCATCCTGCACCTGGTCCACACAGGTGCCATTGTGCATGCATGGGTCATCAGCACATGATGCAGGTGCCTCTGTCACTGTAGGCGTTGTTGTTATGATGACAGATGATGATGGCATCACCGTAGTGATGACAGACGTAGGCTGAATTATATCTGTTGGTATATCCGAGATTATCAAGTTAATATGAGAAGTAGAGAATGATAGAATTAGTTTTCTGATTGTAAACTAATATTTGTTTATACATAAAGAATCCTACAACAATACATTTCATTCTAACATTAGTCCTGAAATTGTTCATCTAACAATACTGAATACATGTATTTTGATTATGTTAAGTTGGTTATCAGTTAGGTACATTAATGACTAAATTGTAAAAGTTTGATTGTCATTGCAATTGGTGATTGTCATTGCAATTGGGTTTTTGATTATACATGCACAGTTAGTGACTAATTTTATATAACACATTATGTAAAATGATTGTTAATATGCCGTGAATTTTCCAATTATATCATAAGAAATAATCATGCAGCATGCATTATAGGTAACATAATTTAAACCATTGATTATAAAATTTTGCTCTGTGGTTCCCACATTCATGAATCCCAACTCTTAGCTTATTAAATTACAATTTCTAAAGCACTGGGAATATTGTCTACCAAATGACCATTAAAATAACATCAAAACCTAGTTGGTTTGTTCAAAGAAAGTAAGAACCACAAACAATAACAAAAATTCCATCACCTGATTCTAAAATACTTGAATACCATACGCTGCTGCTCGGTAGAAAGGCCGTCTCAACCAGGCCATTTGTTAGTGAGGGTGTCACACTGTCTATGTCAGCCATATTGCTGGTTTCTGATGCCATGATACTACTAATGTGGGTCATGGCTGGTGTATCGATGATATAACTGTAAGTGTTTGAGCTTAGGAAAGTCTCAGTATATAAGACACTAGATATGTCTGACGGTTGTAGAACCTCCGTATACAGCATGCTTGAATCACCAGTTGATTGTACAGTTTCAGGATACACAAAGCTTGATTCATTTGATAGTTTCATGCTGTTAGTATACATTGTGCTTGATGGATACGATGGTTGAATACTCTCAGTATGTGTGACGATAGATGTGACTGATGGATGTAAACTTTCATGCATGCTTGACATGGGTGATGGATCTACACTCTCACTAGATAGGTCTGATGGTTGCAGACTCGCTGGATACAAACTTGATGTGAATGTTGGTAAAAGACTCTCTGTAAGCATCATGCTTGCTGGGTCTGATGATGGAAAAAAACTCTCTGTATACAATCCACTTCGTACTTCAGATAGTGATATGCCAGGCATGTTAGGTGAGGATGTGATATAATTGTCACTATATGTCTTACTCGGTTCAGGGGCAAAACTATCTGTATAAATCAAGCTTGACGTTTGTATAAAACTCTCAGTATATGCCTCACTAGGTTTAGGTGGCTCCAAACTCTCAGTATAAGAAAAGCTAGCAGTCATTGATGCCAAAAATCCGTCAGTGTCACTCATGCTGGACTCAGGATATTCCCATGACGGTAGTGTGGATGGTGTCTCTGAACTTAATAATGTTGTTGATGGCATATTTCCAGAAGTTTGCATGTCTATGCTATTCGATGCATCTGAATACATTTCTGAGCTTAATAGATCGATTGATAGTGAACTGAACACAAATGATCGGGAACTTTGCATTAACGTCACTGATGAGTCCATCTCAATGCTCAATGTTTCTGTTGGTGCAACGTCTAAACTGGTGACAAATCTTGACAAAACTTCTGAACGTGATATGTAAATTTCACCTGATGAAAATGGAGGCAGTTCTGAGATTGACATAACTAGATCTTCTGATGATTGTGATGGTAATATCATTGAAGAATGATCCACGGACTCTGTGACGGGAGTTTGTGAGCTGTATATTGCATAGGAAGTGGTAGGGAAAATGTCAATACTTGGAGTATACATTACATCAGAAGTTTGAATGAATGATGTTGCCACCTCCGAATCAGTCACTGTGGTCGGCGTAAATAAACTGGATGTACTGACTTCACTATCCATAAAAGAACTTGACATATTTGTTGGCTTATATAATGAGGACAAAAGTAGTGATGAGTCGCTGAAGTATGAATATAATCGAGATGTAGAGTCAGGCATGCCAGAAATGGGTAATGATGAGAATTGCTCAGAGGAAAACATCGGATAGTCCAGACTTTCTGTTATGAAAATTTCAGATGATGGGAATGATGTTGAGAAAGGAGCGAGTGAGTCAGGCATGCCAGAAAACGGTAATGACGAGGGTTGCTCAAATGAAAACATAGGATAATCCGGAGTTTTTGTTTCGAAAATTTCAGATGATGGGAATGATGTTGAGAAAGGAGCAAGTGATTCAACATAATCAGGAGTCAATGTACTAGGGTACACATATGATGGAATAGTTAGTACATTGGAATGGTCAAGAAAATCAGTTGAAAAGAAAACTAACTCTGTTCCTAGGTCAGGGAGTTTAGTGGAATGTCCATAGGAATAATCTGAATCAATGTTTGTAAATAATGGTTCAGAGTAGTATGAAGAATACATTGAGTGCATTTCAGAAATGTAGCTCTCATCTAACTTTGTATACAGATCAGATATTGAAGATAACACTGAATCTGTTGGGAATATTGTGAAGTATTGGTTAGATACATGTAGGGATGAATCAGTTCCACCTACTGTGGAATATTCTTTAAATGATGATGATATGAAACTGGTTTGTTGAAGAGTAGTACTGGCTGCAGATGGGGTCATCAGTGATGTTGAAAACTCTGATGTATTTGCAGTCATTGAAAAGAGTACTGTGTTGGTATTTGAAGCTTCCGGTAATTCAATATCATTAGTAGCATTGCTAGACAATAAAGATGAAAAGGTTTGTGTTAACAGTGGAGTTGTTTCTATTCTGGAAAACATAGATGACATTTCTGGAAAGTCTATTGACATACTTGACTCAAGTATATTTGAATCAAACACAATAGAGTATTCATTTGAGGGAAGTACTGTGCTAGTGTACTCTTGGGTAGGTTCTATAGTAGAATACTGATAATCTCCACTTGATGGAGTACTTGTTGTTACTTGGCTATGAAATGATGATACTGAAGAAGACACCATTGTGGGAGGATCACTTGACAGTTCAGCAGATGACATTTCAATGGCAGACTGAGAATTGATTGAAACAATGCTTGAAACATCAATTTCATGAACTTGTGAAGAATATTCTGGTAAACTTGTGAGTGTTGTATATTCATCATACTGTGAACTACTGACTTGACTTATCAATGAGGAATATGCAAATAGTGATGATGTTCCCAAATCTTGTGATATATCAACTGTTGAAGAGGCCATATTATCTGTAACTAGAATGGATGTCTTTTCTGATCCGTCCCACGACCCTAGATATGACTGTAAACTACTAGACAATACATCTGATGTAATACTTGTTGTTTGCAAGATTGTACCAATGATCTGTTCAGATGATGAAAGCCCAAAGCTTGGTTCAGATGGCATACTAAAACTTGAAGCACTTTCAAGAGGCTCAAAATTATTTGAACTATAATAATCAGATGTAGAACTTTTACCTTCAAATGTAGATGAGGCTGGTGGGACTGATGAAAATTCCTCTACAAAATAAGATGAATCAAGCATGGACATAGTGGGTTGAATTTCTGTAAAACTCAAGGTACTGGCCACATCAACCATGCTTGTTAAGATAGACATATACATTGACTCTGACATGCTTGATTGAGGTATGACTTTGGAATCAACAATGTTAGTGCTGTACATATATTCTGATTCAGACATATATTCGCTATACATGGGCATTGAATCACTCATGCTTGGACTAATGATTGAATGAACATCAAAAGAGGTGATTGAACTATCTAACACATTCGACAATGACATCGATGAATACTGAAAGCTAAGCATGCTAGAAATGTGAGTGAGAAGTGGAGCTGTACTACCTGACTGTGTAGAAAATGATGGAGGCAAAGTCGAAGTTGGATAAATAGAAACGGTATCTGAAAAGGATGGTGTTGTAATGGTTGAGTCTGCAAAAGATGATAAGTCTGTTATAGTGGTTTGCATCGGTATTTCCGTTTCATAAATATCTGAAATACTAGTACTTGACAGTGCTTCTGTGCTTGACCACAGGCTACTTTTTTCAGTATCTGATGGCCACATTTCTAATGTGCTCACTAATGATGAAGATGGGTTAGAAACTTCTGGTTCCAGTATTAGTGTTGAATACATTGTTGATAACATTTCTGTTTCTGGCAAAACTGATGAAGGTTCAATATCGCTTGTTAGTGGCACATTTACACTTTCACTACTTGTTGATGTACTGCTTACTACTACTCCTGTTTCAACGAGATTACTTGATTCCTCAAATGAACTGGATACTGATGCTAATATCTCAGAATATATGCTTGATGGATATAAATTCCTGGTTGACTCAAGCAAAACAGTGCTTTGCTTACCACTAGTTGATATTTCAATGTGAGTACTTAGTTCTTGCATAGTACTGGATAGAGAAGAGTCTAATGAAGATTCCAATTCCATAAAAGAGCTTAATGTGGAATACGGTGGGAAAATTACAGTTGCAATATCCACTGGAGTGCTTATAGAAATTGTACCGGAATCAATTGGTGATTGCAATATTGAAATTGATGCTGTATCAATTTCTTGAATACTAGTTACTGAAGACACATCAATAACTGATGATTCAAAGATGTAGAACGTTTCGCTTGGTGCGTCACTTGGAATATAAGAGCTATAAATTTCAGAAGAATAAACTAAAGATGAACTTAAAAAATCCAAAGAACTTGCGTCAATGAAAAATGTTGAGTAATAGTCAAATGATGGTTCCATTACCAAGGTAGAAAACAAGTCGAACTTGGAAGTTTCTAACACCATGGACGTTGAAAAAGCTTCAGAAATGAACGTCTCCTGCACCAAAGAGCTGACTTCCAAAGAAGACAATGTAGATGATACTGCACCTGTTGATGTTAAAGTACTGGTTTCAACAATACTTTGAGTTGATGTAGGCACTATTGTAGTTGTTGGTTGTATTGAAGATGTCTGTACTGAATCCGTAGGTGGTAGTGTTGATGGTGAAACTGTAGTGGATACTGAAGCAGTTGATGATAACGTTGGCAGTGGAGGTGTGGCAGTAGAAGACATCGACTCTGAAGTAGTAGAACTGGACATGCTGGGGGTGGGAGAGATGACAGAGTCCGTGCTGGCAGGCTCTGTTGTTGGTGGCATCGTTGTGGGTAGAAGTGTCTCACATAAACTTCCTAAAAGTAAATAGGAAAAGCAAATATTTGGAAGTTGTTATAGTTCAACATACACCTCCCGAGTTACTGGACACAGCTTTATTCCTGTAACTTAGAAGTAATTATACCATCCCTAGATGTTGCATCAACAACGTATGTTTGTATAAGTAATATATGCCCCCTATCAATCTCATCACTACTGTCACATGGCTGCTGTCAAAAAGGCGGTCATGACAAATGAGCGAACGTCAATGGGAAAGACAGGTTCCTAAAGGTATCTATTTTGTTTCTAACAGATATTACATATTTTTGCACCATTGCTACTATTCAAAGACATTTGGTAATTGAGCCACAAAAATGTCTTATTATTCAAGTATTATTCACATATTCTTCTCTCAAAGCTTGATTACTATCACTTTAAGATATTGAATAAAAACCCTGAGTAAAAACCTTAGCGTATCAAGCTAAGCTGCACATACCTGTTGCCCCTTCCGGACACAAGCAGGTGAATGTATTAATGCCGTCAACACAAGTGGCATTGTTGAGACATCTCGGCTCCGGCAGGCAGTCGTCATAGTTGATTTGACACTGAGCACCTCCAAAACCAGGTATACACAGGCACCTGAAGCAGTAATTTACCAAAGTTAAACTTGCAAGATTTTCCTTCTTGTCAAATCATTCTTGCTTTCGAGATAGAGTACTTTTAAGGCAACTGTCAAAGGTTGAGAAGTGCACACAAACCAAATTCATAAATAAAAACTTCTTAGTTCATAATTTAAGTCATTCTTAAAATTTCCCACAATACTGCTTCTCTTTAAATACAAGCTATGACGAAAATGTGATAATTCACAAGATGAAAGAGGAGCGAGGAACTTACTCATAGCCGAGCCCTGGTGGGAAATGACGACAAAGTCCATTGTTCAAACATGGCTCTGACGCACAATCATCTATATCCTCATCACATAATGTCCCCTGCCAGCCTACAGCACACAATGTTCACACTTAATAACATCTCTCAGCCAACAATGCACAATGAATACAATGAAAATGTTTCCTGCTTACCTCCAAATTAGCATCATTTGCGCAAGACCAAAAGTTAGTACCAGTACCTAATTTACTTTCGACTTAGGATCGATAATCTTAAGAACATTATTTGCCTAGCTACACCTCTCTCTGTATTTTGAAAAGCGCTAGCTGTTACAATCAAATGCTATCATGGACAGTAGAAGGATCCTAAACATATACAACTATAAGTTCAACCTTGGGTCACATGGAAGTGACCATGTTGTTCACCTGAGGAGCAGTTACAGACGAATCCGTTGAGCACATTATGACATGTGGCATTGTTATGACATGGTGATGATGCACATTCATCAAGATCGACCTCACAGAACGTGCCTGTGAATCCCGCTAGGCAGCTGGAAAATACATTGAAAAAACGTAATGGCAAATATTACACTGTGAGTGAATATACCTATCTGCATGCCAGTCATTAATCTATCACCAAAACAGTGAACATAATGTCCAGTTATCATGGAATGGAGGTGTTGAACTCATTCCATCAAATAATCATTTATCGAAAGATCGATCTGATCAATTAATCAATTATCAAACAGTGAGTAAATCAGTCAGTCAAGGAGTTAATAATTCAGCCAGCCAACCAGCCAGCCAACCAGCCAGCCAGCCAGCCAGCCTGCCTGCCATTCCATTGACGCACTATGACCTGCTGCCCTGCCTATACCTGCACTTAAATGTGTTGCCAGGTCCGTCCACACATGAGCCTCCATTGAGACAGATGCCCACACTGCACATGTTCATGTCCACCTCACAATGTGCACCTAGTGAAAAAACGAGAGAAAGTTTAAAGGGCTAGGCACTGACAACTTTACATCCCAGTCAAGTGCACTTATGGATGCCACAGTGAGGCAGAGATTTGTTTGAAATAGTTAAATGACTACCAAGAAAGAAACTGAATATTCCCACCTTTTGATCATAATCAAAACAATCAATTTGAACAAACATACCTAACATATCAAATTTATTCAATAGAAATGCACAATACCTGTATATCCTTCGAGGCAAGTGCAGTTGTATCCATTCACAGTGTCGTGACAGGTGCCATTGTTGATGCACGGCTGGGAGCTGCACTCATTGACCTCCGTCTGGCAGGTGCTACCAGTGAAGCCGGGGTCACACGTGCATGTGAAGGTGTTGATGCCATCAACGCAGCTACAATCATACAGTCAACATGTTTAAAAGATGATATTTTACAGAAACTAATTCAGAGGATGTTGTTATATTCGAATGATTCTTACATAAACTTCTTGGAGTGTGAATAAATGATTTAAATCCCTCTTGATAGCAACCAACACATCCACTACACATTTATGTGAGTGCTTATGCTTCATAAGTACAAAAATCTAGACACTCAGAAATAATGCGAGCTAGCTTTGGAAAACTGTAATGTTGTTCTATTCACTCATTGAGAATCAAGGATTTACAGCAAGTGTCAGAATATTCCATCTGCTACTCACGTGCCCTGGTTGCATATTCCAGGCGAGCAGTCGTCAATGTTGATGTTGCATGTTTTGCCAGTGAAGCCGAGACGACAGTAGCACATGAAGTCTGCGGTGCGGTCCTCACACAGACCGTTGTTCTCACATGGCATTGACAGACACTCGTCGGTCTCCAGCTCACACGTGACACCTTGACAGACGATGATAGAACTAGGAATGTGAGGCCTATACAGTCAATGATTATTCTACTGAGAATTCTATAGGCAATAACCACCATCATGTGTGTGATTCTTGAATAACCGATGTAATAATAACAGACGCACATGAGCGCTAAGGATGTCAATAGGTTGATGTAGATTTCAATTTGACAAAGCGTATGAAAAGCAGATGGTAAACCTTTAAAAAACACTTGCAAAGTAATGAGATGCCAATGGTTTACTAACTTCATTCACGAATGTAATTCATTATTCCTTTATATGGTTAGCTTATTGGGTGAACAATTCATATATAAATGTTTTGAAACAAATACTTAAGAATGTTTCATGTTATAAAGTCATAAAGTGTATCTACTGACCTTGCCATCCGAGTCTGCACGTGCACATGAAGCCATCCTGACGGTTGGTGCAGGTGGCACCATTGAGACAAGGCTCACTGACACACTCATCAATATCGTCTGTGCAGTTTTCTCCCATGTAGCCGGACGTACAGTTGCACAGGTAGCTGAAACAAAAGATAAAAAAGCCATTTTTGTGATTGTAGTTATAAAAAATGTTTGCTTAATATCATAAATCATGAAACATGTTTATATTACTCACTCCCTATTCAGTGAAACTTAGCTTATGCAGATACTTTCATGTGGCGAAAATATGTCCACATAAAACACGTATAGATTGTAGTAAATTCGTCGTTACAACTCAGTACTCACCCGTTAATGAGGTCAACACACGTGGCTCCATTCTGACAGCCATGCCCCACACAGTCGTCTATGTTATCCTCACAGTGAGATCCATTGTATCCGGCAACACAATGGCACCTGCGAGCATGGAGACATTATGGTCAAATACAATCATTGTCACATTACTTAACTTGAATTAACACATAATTCATGATGTTTTATGGATGAAAACGACAACTATGATCCTGATTAATTAAGGGCTGGAAACTGAAATTATGTCATAGAATCCAAATGCAAACAAAATCATAAAAATCATTTTGTGGGTATGAAGAGACCAATAAAACCGGTATATAGTTGTAATGTTATGAGTAAAGGTGATCACATAGATGACTTATTGACTAAAACAATTTGATGCGTGATTTCAGATTCCGGCCCCCTATCTTTCATTAATCGGCCCCTCTCATTAAAAACAAGAATTTTTAAATTAAGTTTTCCACTTTTCAGAATTAAACACAAACAACTCCGAACTCTTCACTTTGCACATTCACCCAGAACCAAATATTTAGAAATAATAGATTTTAGTAGAATGTAGAATGGTAAAACCTACGAGGGCCGAAATCTGGAAGACATTTTTAGCTCTGCATGACACGAATCTTACAGAATCTATGCAAATGTCGTCGTGTTGTGGCGTTAAGGAAAAGTCTATATAAAAATATGTTAGTATCATTATGTAGGACTGTTGTTTACAGATTGTAATTCAATTTCCTGTAGAAATCCATGTTATTTGAATGGAAAACAATTGTGTATTTCACTACAGGGGCCGATTTCTGAGGGCCGAATTCTGGTTACGTTACACTACAGCATTAAAATTCTTAAAGGTTGCCTGAGTATGTGACTTACAGGTATCCATTTGGCTGGTCCTCACAGGTAGCGTTGTTGGCACAGGGAGTAGACAGACACTCATTGAGATCTATCTCGCAGTGCAAGCCGGAAAAACCTGAACATAATATGTATTAATTGCAATAACACTTTCTGTAAATATTTATGACTGTAGTGCTGACAATTCACCACAAACTGTTTTGCTTTAAAAGTAAAGTAAACAGCATTTTTATGCTAATCAATATTCACAAAGGTCACCTTGCGGACAGGAGCAGTAGTATCCACCGTCCATCTGCGTCTCACAAGCAGCCTCATTTTGACACGGTGAGTTGTCCTCATCACAAGGGTCATAGACCAATTCACAGATCAGCCCAGTGAAAAATGGAGGACAAAGGCAGGTGAAGTTGTTCACATTGTCCACACAGGTGGCCCCATTTAAGCAGGGGTTTTCTCCATCTGGAAGACGACATTCATCAATGTTGGTGATGCACGTTTTTCCGGTGAAGCCCGCTGGACATTCGCACCTGAAAAAAAAGCATAAGGCGATGTTCAAGGGTATTTTCTTCATCTTTTTCCATAAAAGGTATATTGAAGAGAACCTCACATCACTAATCTGATTTCATTGAATTTTCTACTTGATATACTTGATGTACTTGATATTCTACTTGATGTCTACATAAGCCTAAAGAGTTGTCTTGCAATTTGTAGTTTAATAACATACATGCACAAAGTATGCATATGATGATTATTGCCAAGTAACCAACAAACACCTGAACATTTTAATTGTCTGAGAAAGGAACACAGCACTTGGTTTTTGACACCATGAAATGACCTTCAGATCAACAATTTCAATACCAAGAATCCCCACCTTGAAATTGACCATTAAATTGAAACCTCCCTAACAAAACTTGGAAGTAGCCTACTCCGAATCATCAACAAAAAGACTATTCCAGTAGAAGGAAAAAAAAGTACAGATTTATTACAAAAACTCACCGGAAATCATTGAAGAGGTCGACACAGGCGGCGCCACTGGCACACGGCCGGCTGGCACACTCGTCTGCCTCCCGCTCACACAGCGAGCCCTCCCAGCCCGCAGCACACGCACAGCTGTAGCCCTGGTTCCTACATACAGCAACACAATGCGTCATTTAGCCTATCACATAGGCCTTATTTTGTTTGATTTCAAGGTGTTGTGTGAAGTAAATTATGATATCTGGTACAAAAATACATGATGCTCATCTTTCGTAATATTCTACAGGTTCTTGAAAACTGCTATTTTTATAATATGAATAACTAAATTAAAGACGGACTTTAATAGTCAGCTAGAAGAGTAACCCTTAGCATGATTATCATCAAAAGTTTTTTTTTAAAGAAACTTGCATCACTTTGAATACAGAGCACATTCAGGTTCTATCTGAATAGAGGATTCACTTATGAATTATTGCATTGGTGATGTTGGAGTTCTTAACTATTAAAAGAAAGCAAACAAACGACTATTATTCACCTGTTGATACATGTGGCATTGTTCTTACAGCCATGATCGGCGCACTGGTCTATGGGCAGGTCACAATAGAATCCCTTCCAGCCAGGATTACAGAAGCATGTGTACGAGGCTATGCCGTCAATACACAAACCGTGGCCACTACAGATGGGAGGCTCGTCTTCACGCCGCCTGCAGTCATCGATGTTCGACTGACATGTCAGACCTTTAAAAGTAGTATTACAGTTGAAGCAAATGGCTTAAAGAAGAGCCAAAATCAACAAGACTCCACATAGCGTGAGTAAGTAACCAAGTTGATGCATCATCAAAATAATTGTTTTTGATATGACTATATAAATCAAAGCTATTAATGTTTCAAAAACAAAACAAGACGTCACCTGTAAAGCCAGTGAGACATGTGCACCGGAATCCATTTGGCAGGAAATCAATGTCATTAGTACAGTTCCCACCCCCGCAGGGGTCAAGGTCACACGGGAGGTTGGCACAGTCGGGTCCGACAAATGGACGAGGACAGTCGCAGAAGTATGCGTTGTGGTGGTCGCGGCAGATGCCACCGTTCTGACACGGTGCTGACAAGCACTCATTGATGTCTTGCTCACAACGTGCTCCTGCAGCATGGGAATGAAGCAATGAAGATTGGAGAAAAAACGCCAACCATTTATACAAATGAACTTTGATCAGTATACACATGCATGTTTTCAGGTTATTAATGGAGCCCAAAATGGAAGAGGGAACAGCAGAATATAATGATATAATATATATTTTCTTACGACAAATTCTCTTTTTATTCGCATGTTCTAAATTTCATATAAATGAACTTTTTATGCTTACCTATGCTATTTGCACCTGATTTGCAGTATCAAATTTACCAAACAGACACTTTTTCAATAACCATTCTCATTATCACACACAAACTAGTTTTTCCGCTAGATGAATACCATCTCAATCTGATTATCATAAACTGGATTAGAACATACATTATAGTACTTGAAGTTTCGGTCACATTGTTCAAGAATTCCCTCTCACACTGCAAGTATGCAATGTTCAATGATAGGTTGAATGGTGTTATGTGTGTCCAAACCCTACGCCCCCCTTCAGGCTTTCATGATTTTGGCCAGTTCTCGATCCACTGGGTTTCGGGGTGCACGTATTTCGCGTGCAATTCCATATACAAACCCTTCCCGCGTCTACAAAATCCTAAATCTGCTACGTTTCTTCATACAGTTGTATCAGGAATTTAGGACGACTGACAAATATGCATGTTTCATTTCGATTATAAAATGTAACAAACTGAGCAGAGGTATTAAATGACTAACCGGTGTAGCCAGGTGGACAGACGCAGGAGAAGGAGTTGTCTCCGTCCACACAGGTGGCGCCGGTAGCACAGGGTGACGATACGCATTCGTCCACATTCAACTCACACTGCACGCCTGCAACACATCATGTGTGATGGTATGGTATGATACATTATGATATTGTATATGACATGATAAGATATGATACATATATATCTGAGGTTATTTGCTGTGATATGTTTTTTGCACGACTGTGTCTCAGGTCCGTTTTTGTCCTCCTTTTGCCTTTCTCTACCTGTATCTCAAGCTTTCTCACTTTACTGATCCATACAGAGATGCACCAAAGTAACTTCCTTAACCAAACCGTATCTTTCACTGACCATAAAAATGGAAAATTTCTCAACCAGATATTTTACCAGAGATACGGCGACTAAATATTTTCTATGTTAAAGTGAGTCTAGAAACCCAATGAAACCTATCAGATTAATTTTTTTTTGAAACTTTGCTCCTTTCAGCATTCCAGATGCAATGTAAGCAATTGATTTGAAAAGTATACTTTTTTCTACTGTAAAGTGAATCTGGAAACATCTCACATGAAATATATTTAAAAATTTGCTGCTTTCAGCATTTCACATGTAATGTTAGCAATTGATTCGAAATCTATACTTTTTTCTAAAGTTCCCTGATTTCTGAAGCCAAAGATTTCTCATTACTTCTCACTATACATATATATTATACCAAGTATTTGTTCCAAGTAAGGAAACGATCATAAATAATTTTACCGGGGGGGGGGGTGTCGTCCATTTTTGGGGGCTCGAAGAAAAAGTTAACCGACCCCCCCATCACCATCTTAAAAAGTTGAGTGACCCCACCCCCAGCCACTAAAGAAAAAGTCCTCTATATAGTCATTCCATTGCTAAAAGAAAATATTTGTAAAATATACCGTAGCATGATAAAAAAGCACAGCGCCGCCCCCCCCCAAAGGAATCAGAATGATGGACAACCCCCCCACCTTTTTGGACCCCCCCCCACCCCCCACCCCCCACCCCCACCCACCCAGGTATCATTATTTATGATCGTTCCCTAAGAGATACTGATTCACCTGATAATGGCTAGTTAAATGTTATACAAACCTAGTAATAGTGTTGTGTAGATTATAAAGCTATAGGGCAACTGCATCCTAAGTATCCACCAGTTAAAACCGTATATTTTGTTTTTCATCGTTTATCTATATACAATATCCCACATTCCATGGCAATAGTCTACTTGCATTTTGCGTCTAAAGTCAAAATCCATCTAGATAATATTAGATTCTTTATTTATAAGTAACAATATTCTGTTGATTTGCCTATTGTTTTATACACAAAATAAATATGAACATCCATATGCTAAGATTTACTTTTTTTAAATCTGCAAAGCGGTTACAAATTGGCAACATATTTAGAAAATAGTGCTCATTATTATGCTGTGGTAGTTTGCACAATCAGTTACAATGTAAACTCACAAGCAGATCAATTCTACAAATCCTATTGACATATGGGGTAAATATGAAATGACCCCTAAATTATAAAAGAAATTTTTGAACAGGCACAAACACGATACTTGCGTAATATTTATATTTCTTTGTTACAGGTGCTGCCTAATACATTTAAATGCCTTTAAATGAAGTCCATATTTCAATTTGTATTTAAACCAATGTGAAAATGATATAGTTGATTAAATTATGACAATAATAAAGAAAAAAAAATAAAAGAACAGACTACAGTGCAATATTTGGAAGATTAACATCGACAGATAGAAAAAATCATATGGTAAATTTAGATGTTTTGTGAGCTTCTATAAGTCAAATGAAAAATAATCTTTTTAACACAATTTTATCTAATTACAGAAAACAAGTAATTCAAGAATGCCAGAATTGTATGAATAAACTAGTCATCCTACTAATACCTAAAAACAACTGTCAGTTTCAATGATGGCCTAATCATTCTATGCTAAAACCTTTTCTACAAAATAAAATGAACAGTCAGTTTCAATGGTAGTCTACAAAAACTCGCAAAAAGCCCGTAAACCCAACCTTTAAAAGTGTAACTACAATAGCACTTATTTGGAGCATCATTGATTCCCAGGTGCGACACACATGAGGAGGGTATTGATACTTGGGTCACAGATGGCTTTGGCTTTTGATGGTAAAAACTGCATTTATGCAACAGGTTTGTCTACTACCCTGACAAAGCTTCAAAATGTACGAAAACACAGTCTAATTGTTATTAGCCTGATTAAATTTGCAAAATTATCTTCTAATTTTAGTGATAAAACTTATCCACATTAATTACACACTCAGAGTAAAATTATGGATGGATTACTGATTAAACGCAGCAAAGAATATGCTATATGATTGCTTTTATTCCAGCAAAAATTAAAATATTATTTCACAAGACATCTGAAGTAATATCCATTCAAATGAGATGGCCATTGTTTCTGAACTTCGAAAGGGACGTATCCGTGTGATCTATATAAAACTACAATATTCTCTATTTTCCTACATCATATAGTATTCAAATGAAATTATGATCACTGTTGATGTTAACTATAGTAATTAAACCGATAATTTTCTCATTTCCATCAACTTGTCTGATCTTTTTCAACATACTTCAATTTTACTGTCACGTCACTCAACACAGACAATAAATTAGAAAAATATCCAGTATGACAAAACTGCTCATTCAACATGCACTTTGCCTGACTAAATAGTGGTAATACTCATGTTTATCTAATATAATCAATGCAATTTAATGGATTCCTTTCTTATTGTTTGAGATGAACACAGTATGTGAATAAAGAGTGAAAATGTAAATCAATGAGGTGTATTGGAATCCTTTTTGAAATGACTATTCATTGACAACAAACTACATTTAAGCCAATAATATTCGAACGTGATTTTAACATGCTGTGTATTTCACGCAACAATTGAAAAACAACGTAGGGCGTTAGTAACTACAAAAAAGGATGGCTTTGTATACGTTTTAACTGCCATGTGGTAATTGACCTCATTTCTATTTCAAATAAGCAGAAATATAAAAAATGCTCCACACAAGAGGTATGCTACAGTAGAACCACTCAATTAAAACTAGACAGGACGTTCAGAAACGCCAAAGTCTCCCCCGCGCAATTAATTCTTCAAAGATAGGTCAATGTCATAATGGCTATTTCAATTTATTGGAATCTATTAAATGGTGATTAACTCTACATGTATGTGTGCCAATCAATTGTTATATTTGATTTATTTCCATGTTTGCTAATCAATTATCCATTTACCATTTGTATCTTATACATATATATCACAAATTTGATCTTTTTAGCATAGGCATGATAAGGTTGGGAGGTGCTAAATGTCAATATTGATACATCTGGTCATATATTGATGCTAAACGTCAAGTTTGGTGATGATAGGCCATAAACTGTTGACAGGAGACAGGTAAATATAAATTCTTGATATTTAAAAAAAAAAACACACCATAACTTTGTCAAAAGTAGGCCAAAGTACACCGAAATCTAATCAGGTCTGGAGAGTAGTACATTGAAGCTAAATATGAAGTTTGGCGACAATCGGTCAAATACTTCTCCCTAAAGTGCGCTAACAAGATATTTGTACCTAAGGTCATAAGTTCATCAAAAGTAGGCCAAAGTACAAACAAAAATTTTTGACACATGATTTTCCTTAAACTAAACATATTTAATTTTCAAAGCAATAGCTCTCATGGTGTTCAAGTTATGATAGCTTTTAAGCATGTGGACGCGGACGCGCCATAAAGTATTGAAAAGTAGGCCAAAGTACACAAATGTCAAATAAGGTTGGGAGGGTAATATATTGATGCCAAATGACAAGTTTGGTGATGAAAGGCCATAAAGTGTTCACAGGAGACAGGTAAATATAAATTTGTAATATCTTTTTTTAAAACACGTCGTCAAAAATAGGCCAAAGTACACCAAAACCTAATCAGGTCTGGAGAGTAGTACATTGAAGCTAAATATGAAGTTTGGCGACAATCGGCCAAATACTTCTCCCTAAAGTGAGGTAACAAAATAAAAATTCATAATATTTTTTTTAAAACACGCCATAACTTCGTCAAAAGTAGGCCAAAGTACACCCAAATCATTGAAGCTAAATATGAAGATTGGCGACAAGCGGCCAAATACTTCTCCCTAAAGTGCGGTAACAAGGTATATGTACCTAAGGTCATAAGTTCATCAAAAGTAGGCCGAACTACAAACTTTTGAGACATATGATTTTCCACAAACTAAACATATTTAATTTTCAAAGCAATAGCTCTCATGGTGTTCAAGTTATGAGCTTTTAAGCATGTGGACACGGACGGGCCATAAATTATTGAAACGTAGGTCAAAAGTAGGTCAAATGTGAAATAAGGTTGGGAGGGTAATATATTGATGCCAAATGACAAGTTTGGTGATGAAAGGCCATAAAGTGTTCACAAGAGACAGGTAAATATAAATGCATAATATTTCTTTTTTAAAACACGCCCTAATTTCGTCAAAAGTAGGCCAAAGTACACCAAAACCTAATCAGGTCTGGGGAGTAGTGCATTGAAGCTAAATATGAAAGTTGGCGACAATCGGCCAAATAGTTCTCCCTAAAGTGCGGTAACAAGATATTTGTACCTAAGGTCATAAGTTCGTCAAAAGTAGGCCAAAGTACAAACAAAATTTTTTGAGACATACGATTGTCCTCAGACTAAACATATTTAATTTTCAAAGCAATAGCTCTCATGGTATTCAAGTTATAAGCTTTTAAGCATGTGGACGCGGACGCACTAAAGCTAGAAGTCTCCCTCCGGAACGGGGGAGACTTAACAACAAGCCAGAGCATCATTGGTCACCTTCAGCCTCTTTTTAACCGATAGGGACCTCGAGAAATGGTCCTATTATGGAGATGGTCTCAATCGAGAGATGGTCTTAAGTGGAGGTTCTACATGTACCGATTATGTAGTGCGGGGGCGGGCAGCATTATTACCTGAGAAGCCGGGTCTGCAGTCACAGCGGAAGCTGGCAATGAGATTGTGACAGGTGGCACCGTTGCGACATGGAGCGCTCACACACTCGTCATAGTCCTCGTCACAGCGTGGACCTGAGGATGCGCCACAAGGCATGATTATGTACATTCGTAAATGTGAAGTTGTGAGAGCGAGACTTGGAACACGACTATATATAAATCTACATATTTATATTTACATTATTGATTAACGCTGTAAAATTGGCGACAAAGAAAAATTTCACCAATTACTTTGCAATATGATACATTCCAGTTTAACATTTTTTGTGATATTCCCATTTTGTGATATTCCGTTAAGAAATCTTTTTTTTTTCACTTATAAGTGAGCAAAATTAGGATATCTCCTTAATGGGGTACACCTTGCTGTTAGTCCATATATTGTTCTTAAGAGGAAAGGTTTACTGTAAATGGTAATTTCTTTTTATTGCATGGAATGGTGATGTAAAATGTTGAACTAAAATATTCACACCTTTAAGTCAAGGTAAAGGGTGAGCCATATGTTCATGACACTGTTCTTAAAATAATAATGATAAAATATTGAAATAATCACCATTAGGACAAGACGCCATGAAAGTGTTACAACAAGATCAAGAGTACTGACCGGTAAATCCATTGCGACAGAAGCATTGGTATCCACCAAATAGGTCCTTGCAGAAACCCGCATTGCAGGGAGAAGACAGGCACTCATCAGTCTCCACCTACACAGCATGGAACAATGGAAGTATGATCTGTGTGTACATAGAAAAACGTCTGTTTATTTGTAGTGTTTTTACATGGAAACAAACAAAGTTGTGAACAAAATGTCACATATGCACATAGTATCGTATATAATTGTAATGTTATTAGAGGTTAAAAACTTGTAAGCCTTTGTAGATTCTACATAACAATAATAGAAACCATATAAACCAGTCAAAAAGTTTGACAAAGCACTAGAGATGGGCATTTTTTTTACTTGCACACTGGAAGATTCATTACACACTGTTACGCTTTGTCCTTACTATGTATAACCTCCAATTACAACCACCTCTAAAAAGAGACAACATGTATAAGAAAACTAATTTGCTCAGTCCCAAACTTTCACCCTCTCTTGATTGAGACCTGTGAAAACCAGTCACCCTGGTGATCTCAAAAGAGATGTTCTTCTCTATTTCCTGATTTCCTTCCAGTACACTCGTATGATTGCAGGCGTGTACCTCGCAGTAAGGTCCGGTGTAGACAGCAGGGCAGGCACACGTGAATGTCCCCACCCCATCCACGCAAGTCCCTCCGTGCGTACAGTTGTGAGACTCACAGTCATCTAAAATGTGAATGACATGGACTTGCAAGCATCTTCAAAGTGAGCATTCAAATTGTAGAGTCGTCTGATCCTTCGGGGAAGACCATAAACCAGACATTTACATTTACATTTCATAACTAACATCATTCTGGTCATTGGGCAAATGCATTATATGCCTTCAATCATAGAGAATTTATGTAGAGTATGAAGTGTTATTGCAGGGATTGAACAAATGTTCTTCCGCTCATCAGGCAAGATCCTTAGCAAATTGGGAAACGGCTCAAAATAGTTTTAATAGCTGTTAAGATTTTAACATGAACATCGAATCAGTACTTGATATTTTATAGATATTATTTGCAGCTATAAAGGTAAACTTTTAATGTTGAGGAAAGAACCTTACCAATATTCGTTTGGCATTTGTCTCCAGTGAAGGCCTCAATACACAGGCATGTGATACTGTTGACACCATCAATACATGATCCACCATTCATACAGCTTTCTGTCTCACAGTCATCAATATTGTCCTCACAATAACGACCTGAGAAACCTGAAGTAGTATTTAAGTTAAAATGAATACTTAGACTTTTTACTGTGGGAAATCTTCTATCTTGTGTGTATGACTATATTTTCTATATAGATTTTTTGTACTACCAGCATTGTATTGTGAAATGCAACCTACCCATTGCACAATTGCAGGAAAATCCTTCTTTTCCATCAGTAAAGATGACATCACAAGAGACAGCCTCATTTTGACAAGGTGATTGTGAACACCTGCTGATCTCCACTCCACAGGATTTACCCGTAAACCCAACACTACATTTACAATCATACCCATTGACTTTATCCACACATGTAGCATTATTAATACATTGATTAGTTATACAATCATCAATGTTCTGATCGCAGAATTTTCCTGTATATCCAGAAAAACATTCACATTCAAAACCGTTAAATTTATCTATACATGTGCCAAACTTGCAGACATCATTTCCTGCACATTCATTGATTTCATATTCACAACTGTCTCCTCTCCATCCTGGTGCACACTGACATGAATAGGTCGAGAAATCTACAAAGAAAAAAAGTTGGGTTATGAATATATTCTTCTGGAATCTGCTTTTATATTCTAACTGAAATTCATATCTATTCGTAAGATGCGAGTCAAGTTAAATATAGTAGATTTTTCAATGGTGTACCTTGTGTGTGACACAGGCAAAACAAACAAGGGGTTACCTTCACTATCTATACAAGTAGCGTTGTTAACGCATGGTTTTTTTGAACAGTGTGGCAAGGTTTGACACAGTTCATCATACAGAAAGCGGCCATCTTGCGGACACAGACAACGGAAAGCTCCGATGTCATCTACGCATGTACTGTCGCTATGGCAGGGTGTCGAGGCACACTCATTGATGTCAGTGGCGCAAAAGTCGTCTGTGTAGCCGGGAACGCATGCACACCTACAAAACACTCACACTTCAGCAGAAGGAGATGAATACTTTTTTTGTACTTCTTTGATGATGCTGATTTAAAAGGGGAATTGTCTCAAGACTCAATGACATGAGATGCCAACTCTACCTGTTTTTAGCTTTTTCAAACTTGATCAAGTTCTATTATATAAATGACACACCTGACACCATAAAACCCACTTGGAAAGAGCCCAAGCCCTTACCTCTAGAAATATCTCTTTGTAGGACCACCAACCCCTCTCTAATAATGAAAATGGAACATACTCATTCGTTTTCTTTTTCAGTACATAACTTCCTCCTTAAAGAATGTTCGATATGAAAGACTAACCTCTAACTATATAGGGTAAAATATTTGCTACTGTACTACTTAAATTTCTTTACAACATGACATTTACCCTATATGGTTACAGTAGAACCTCCAATTAAGGCCACATATCTTTTGAGACCATATCTATAGATAAATAAGACCACTTTTCACGGTGCCAAACTTTCATAAAGCAACCAAAATGAAACTCTGTATAGAGACCACATCTTTATTGAGACCACCTCGGTTCGGACGACAAGTTAAAAGGCGAGCCTTGTGTAGAGGACAGTAACCCCTCTACATGTAAAAGAACTCACCTAGTTTGAAAATAATAGCTAATGTGATCCCTCCTCCCCCGAGGCTCAGTAGACTACCTAGCCTGCCTCTGGAAAGGTACATGTACAAACACCACATGGCCTCCACTCTGTGTGTTGCCCCGTACAGGGATTTGCAGAGTATCAAACAAGACAAGACAAGACCAGACCTGACACTGGTCCCAAAGGTGGTCCGAATAGAGGTTCTACTGTTACTACTACTATTAGCCTTCATAAAGATAATCTTTAACTATATAATTTCAATGACAATGTGATGCTAAAGTGATTCCTTCTCAGAAATGTTTGGCTCACCTATACCAGTTGGTTCCATCGATGCACGTAGCCCCGTTCTGGCACCTGTGTCCCACACAGTCATCAATCTGTTGGTCACATAATGTGCCTGTGTAGCCAGACTTGCACTCACAAATGTAGGTGGCAACGCCATCTACGCAGACGGCAGTGTTGTCTGGGTGGCAGGCGGCGTCAAGACAGTCATCTATGTTGATGCTGCAGTCTGAACCAATGAAACCTACACAACAGTAACATGTGGTTGAAATAAGGTTTGAAACTAGAAAAGAATTCATGGTCATCTTCTAAATGATAGTTCACTGAACTATGCAACTTTTCAAAATGACTGTAATAAAAGTTCCAGAGGCTACACAAAGAACACCAGCTCATTAGCGTACTCATATTTCCTCCCCTATTTCAAGAAGTAATTTGTCCTACGAGGTAACAATCTCAGTTTTCTCTGCAAAGATCTGTTAACTATCAATCATAATATAGTTATCTAAATGCACTAGCTGATCCTGCATAGCAGGAATTAAAAGATTTCAAACCAACCTTACCACACACTTCAAATAGATATGTAAAATATACAGTGACCGATTAAGAAGGGGGGTACTGACCGGGCTGCAGCCAGGGGCCCCAACATTCAGGGGGCCCCTAGATTTTGACAAAATTTGTAAGCACACAAATTTCTGATGCGAAAGGGATAAGGGGATAACATCCTTAAATGTGTTCATCATGTTGGAATCCATATATATTTACAAAGTTCATCTTAACACAACACACAATATTCTTACAATGATTGACAGTTTCAGCAACTGCTGTTGCCATTTTCAAAATCTCTCTCCGCATGTCAGGTCAATCTGCACGACTTCCGATACCGAAAATTGGATCGTAAATATAAGGGGATAACATGTTTAGAGGGCCCAGATACTACAAGCAATTTTATACAAAAAATTTTTTTTTGCAAAAGCACCAAACCTGAAAAAGCACTAAATATATATTTTATACACAACACTATTCTACTCACTGCCTTTATTTCCAAAACTCAAAACACCTCAAAACAATAATAATAATATAAAACTAGCTTTCGAGATCCTTAGTCTCCTTTTCAATAACAACTAATGAACAACTAATGAACAACTTCATTAGTTTTTATTGAAAAGGAGACTAAGGATCTCGAAAACTAGTTTTATATTATTATTATTATTGTTTTGAGGTGTTTTGAGTTTTGGAAATAAAGGCAGTGAGTAGAATAGTGTTGTGTATAAAATGAGACCTTATGCTGCATACCAGGTACATTCGATTTTACAACTAAATATATACATTCTATATATATATTCAGGGGCCTCAAGTAAGGGGCCCCTAGTAAACATTGTTATGAGGCCCCAGATTTTGCCAACATATTTACTCATAATTCTTTTTATTCAACAGCAACCACCAAAGAAGTAGCCCTAAGTATATACATTTTCAGGGCCCCAAGTTATGTTGAATCT
>CM032666.1:31629945-31659021 GCA_019095985.1 Streblospio benedicti | reverse complement strand
TTCATCTTTGAGTTGCTTGAACAAACACCAACAAAGACGTTTTGCTTGCCCAATACTTACTCCACTTGGACAAAAACATGGAGCACAGAAACTCTTCACATCCACGCATAACAGCTTCAGTTGGTTCATGTCCTTCACCAAGACCAGCAATTGCTTTCTAGGATGTCTAGATTTGTCCTCATGAAGATGGCAAACAGCCTTTCTTGCCTTTTCCTTGAATGTGACCTGTCGTGTCGCAACCAGTAAGTGCATGCCAGTTAATCAAAGCTGACGCAAGGCGGTGGCTGTGTATATGCACCAATTTTGTAGTTTGGATAATGAGGACTTCTTCTTGGTTTGGGGCTGCCTTCAATATTACAAGGCATGAGTGGAATTAAAGATGAAGGGACGTTCTGTAGAGATTTTGGTGCTGATTGTTGTTGCCCACCAAGTTTCAATTTCTTAACGATCATTTCACCATCTCCAGAGCTCTGATATATACCAATTGCCAAGCCATGGAAGCTGTTTTTTCCATCCGGAGTGTCAACTTTCTTATCAATGTTATCCATTGATGCTCTTATCATTTTAGCTTTTAGAAGACCAGGTGGGACATAAACCCCGAAATGTGTCATGTTCTCCTGAATGCCCATTGCAATGCTGTTGCAGATTTTCTGCACACGGTCATATGTTACTCCTATACCAGCATTGTTTAGCATGGCTACTGCTTTTTGGCTGCGAAAACTATGATACATGTACAGCGAAAGACCCACAGAATATGGACTCTCAGTAACGCATCTAAACTCTGCTGAAGAGGATTTAGGCTTCAAAGACATCTGTCTCTTTGTCTTACATGATTGGACAATAGAATGTGACAGAATGCGACAGGTGTTGTTAAGTTCTTTTGAACGGACTTCTGTTGTTCCAGCTTGAGCTCCTTGTATGATCCATCTCATCATGACTAAAAGCTCTGCTGGTACCCCTGCTTTCATTGTCATCTGTGAATGATCCATCAAACATCCATGGACTAGACTTACGAGATTTGAGGACAGAGTGTCTGATCAACTTTGAGCATTGAAAAATGACTTTTATGTCTCGTCGGATGGCTAAAACATCTTGTTCTTCAACAGCCATATCTATTGCTGATCTAACAGTCTCTTTCGAATGAATGACTGCAGGTTTTCGCCCTCGTGCTTCTGTGATTGCATAATTTGATATCTGCTGTTCTATCTTTATTAGTAGTGCTGCACGAGTTATCTCTTTGTTTGAAGGCCATGATCACTCATCATATTGGTATAATGCTTCGATACTTGGGTCAGTGTCAATATGTCCCCTTGGTCAAGAGTTTCCTGCAATTCTGCAAAGAATTCTATCTCTGCAGAAACATATGCAACTGAATTCTCATCCTGGAGTGATGATCCCTTGCTACTGACCCTTTCTTTTGCTTGGATGTACTTGCACCAGTTTGCAGTTTGACAACTTTTGTGGTATTTAATGTCTCTTGAGAGGAAATCACCATCAGACACTATGTGTGCCAAGTTTATGGACCATTGATCGTTTTCACTCGCATCAACAATGCTTTGGATAGAAACACCAACATCGATGCTCTGACAATTGACAAGATGTTCCTCCTTACTCCCACACAACTTTTCACTTTGACAGTAGAAACAAAGCTCTTTTTTAAATGGAGGATATCGTGATCTTGTTGAAGAGCTTCTAGTATCTGAAGTCGTTGGTTGTGGAGTACTGGTCGATTGGGTTCGTGATGGCGCCCACCAATTTAATATTGCTTTGTTATGATTAATAATTAAGACCCTCATTCGTCTACCACTATATTTATGACTGCTAGTGGCATAAATTACTACCCTCTACCTTTACAGTAATTGTCCACATCATGCTCATTAGTCTGACACTATGTCAGGACACAATTTCCTCTTGTCATATCGCTCTCATTAACAGAAGTCATACAAGTACTGTTGGACACACTAATATGCTGACTTAATTACCCTGTATCATTCTGCATTCATTTGAAGGTGGGAGAGAACAAAATTATTTCTTTTCTCCCATTGTCACCAGCCAAAAATGATAGCACTATATACAATGTATCATATTTATGTTTTAAATGTTGAATGTACTAAATAAATGAAGTTAAGAAGTTCAAGTAAAAAAACTATAAAAAAAACTGAGTGCAATGTTCAAGAGTAAAATGAAATAACTCACGATTAAAGCTTTTATCTAAAAAATTACAACACAGGTATCTAGGTTCTCATGACATTTTAAGGAAGTGCTCACAAATGTCACAGTTCTCACACAAAATTGTTAAAAGGTCTGCAGACAACATTTTTGTACTTTTTTTCCACAAGTCTTTTTTGGTCCAATGTACACTTATCTTTATACATGCACTTCTATGAGTCTTTTTCTCAAGTAAAATATGAGTAAATTAGGGGAACATATTGTGGACAAAGCATAGATACAATGTACACAAAAAAGGTAGAATGAAAGAAAAAAATGTAATAACAATGCTAGAGGAAGTCATTATTGGCACTAAAGGAAGCAAAGTGAGAGCTGGGGAGAACTACTGCAATTATTTATAACAAAATGCGACTGTTTTTTTTCTATTAAAGCAAGCAAATAGACGTACTTTGTACAAACTGATGGATATTATTCACAATCTAAGGACAATCAAATTAAGATTTATAGGTTAATACATGTATAGTCGTCACGTGTCACGGTAATAACTTGTTTTCCATCCATAACCTGGTCATAGTCTGTTGATTATGTTACCGCATGCAACGGTCCAAGGGCTCATCCCCATGTAAAGGCCCACCTTATCAAATTTGGACCATATCAAAATCCAGACCGTTAAAATTCCAATAGAAAACCACATTTATTTTGAAAAAAAACATGTTCTTTTACATTGCAGACATTTTGCTCGTGAGACAACAGCAAAGTAAACAAACATGATTCCGAGAAACAAAAATATCTGATAATGATTTAGCTTTCATTATATATAACAAATGGGCATAGTTTTAAAGCTGACTTATATTATATCATATCTTTATGATTGTCCTATTATCAATTTAGAATGGAATATTTCTACCAAAGCAAAAACTATTATTACTTTTCAAGTGACATTTAGGTCTGTATAATATTATTCAACAAGCATGGCATCTTATGACAAGAGTTTTCAATCTGTCAAAAATGACTTAAATACATGTATGACTACTAATTGGATCACATGGATTTTTTATATAAAAACATTCATTCAGACATTGAACATGCAGAACATACATTACACATATTTATTTTATTTCATATTGACATACATGTACATTCAAGATGCGTAGAACTTGATTTGCATAAATGCAATTAGTGAAATTCAATTATTAGAGATCCCCATAAAACATAAACAATAATTGTAAATGTGCCCATACATTAAAACGAGGCCACACGCTAAAAATCATGTAAATGCATGGATCATCCACAAAGTTAGTCCATCGGTTGGTTACATGTATCAGCTGTTTTGCACGGGATCAGTCCTTAAGGTACATGATTCCGGGTTTTGAATTGTTCAAAACTCAATTTGGGATAAGAGTTCGTGTAACAATCCTCTGTTTTAGGTAATTCATGCATACATTGCATAGTTCATCTGCAGACAATTGAGTTGAGTTATCACTGACCATACAAGGCATGTAATGCTTATGAAATTCTTATATAGCACTCATGTTTCAAAAGCAAGTTACTTATGACTGGTGCAGCATGGTGCTAGATAAAAGCATCACAGCGTGTAACTGTTACACTGAAGTGCATGGGTTGTTAGCGACTTTCTGTAGTTCATGCACAGTTCATTTGTGGAAGATTTTGTATGTCATTCATGCCTTTACATGACTTTATGACACAGCGACCGTACATTATTGAAGAAGAAAAATTAAACTAAAACATAAACACCATCTATATGATTATGATTTTTGAAAAAACAAAACAAAAAAACTAATCATCTTGAATATACATACTTTTGAAATTAACATGTAGATTTGCAACAGTATTAGAAGAATTCCATTAACTATTTGTAATTTGAATACTTGTTAACGAAAATGGATACATAAATTGCACCAACATCCATGCGGTGTAAATGATGAACAGTTGCTCTGCAGCCTATGAAGACTGTCAAAAACTAAAAAACATGTCCATCTAAAATTGACAATTTAACACATATAGTCATATGCTATTGTAATGTGGACAAGAGTGATCCAAAAATGAACATTAATCCAGGCAAACATTTATCACACGGCAAAGGTTTTAGAATTGAACGTACCTTCAGAACAATTGGCAGGAAGACACACAAAGTCATTGACAAGATCAATACAGGACGCCACATCACATTCACTCTGCAGAAGACATTCGTCTATGTCCGTGTCACAGACCGGGTCGGTGAACCCCACAGCACAAACACAACTCATAGTCAAGGTCGACAATATCACACCATTTGGAATAAAGTCAGATGTCACATTGTCATGTGCCAAGGTCAACTTAGTAGATGTCAAAGTCATATTGTCAAATGACAAAGTCATATTGTCATATGTCAAGTTCAAAACACCATCATCTCCATTTAAGTGTACTGGGTCAATTTTATAGGTCCCAGGGTCAAAGGTGAAGGTCAGGTTGTGTGTTTGGCAAGTGCCGTTGTTTTGACAAGGGTTAGATAGGCACGGATCAGGTAGAGTGCAGCGTGGGCCACCTGACGGTAGAGCAGGAAAGAAATAGAAGAAAAAATACTTATAGAATGAGTCAGAGCTAGTATGAAACACAGAAATTGGCATTTAGATCTTAGCAAAACATATGAGGTTCCTATATTAAGAAAAACATGCACATCAAATGGAAGCATAGAAAATCATCTTGTAAGGAGCAATTATTGTAAATTATATTCTCAACTAAATTGTGAGCACAGCAGGAAAGATGTATAATAAGATACAAATGTTCCATCATTATAATAATGACTGTGCATTGCCTGTAACCATCATAATGATAACAACAGACTCACACGGAAATACCTGAATATGAAAGCTCAACTGTTGGCTTTTATCTGATGTCACATAGTACAAATCATAGACAATGTAATTTGGATTTTTCATTCATTCAAGTTTTGTTCTATCCAAAGTCTTCCAAAAAAGTCTTACAAAAAGTACAGGACCTAACTCGAGGTACCTGTGAGAACCCTACTAACAGTCATGTTTTCAACATGTTGTCTGAAGTGATAAATTATTCTACTTTGCAGCCTAGAATAAAGCCTAAAATAAGCTAAAATTTATAACAATTGATGTCTCACTCGCCCTCACAAAGTACTAGTAAGTAGTAGGTAGAGGTAAATCAGACGAACCATCTTAGAAAATGAGCTTCTTTTAGTTAGTTAATTTACGTAGTTAGTGCATGTTTTTTCTAGGTTCCAATCATAGTGATTAATGATCAACTCGCCAGTTAAGGGTTAAATAAAAGTAATGTACCGTTGACACAGAAGCACTCGTATGCGTTGTTGCCATCAACACACAATGCCCCATTCTTACACGGCATCGAGACACACTCATTGATGGCGATTTCACAAAATGTCCCCGTCACACCTGTAATAAATGTTCAGTTAACCATGGGTGCATTTATTTTGCATTTTGATCTTATGTACGACTCAAGCAAATAGTTTAGATTTCTGATACAATGCATGATATACTGTTCCGCTAGGTCTCAGTTGTGGATGATTTGAAAATTTTTCTTCCCTTGAGTTTAGTTCAACTTAAAGTTGAATAATACTTTAAATCAGACCAAGTGTAATACTTGTATCATCTCTAAATGATCAGCTTTAATAACAAAAAGCTTGACATGACAAATTCATATCAGGTATTTTCATATTGCCATTTGCGATGTCTTGCGGAAGAATCATGCGTTCAGTTTTGATGCCTACCGGTACATATTTGTCACATGACGCAACAATTTTCTTCATGGGGGCACAGTCATAATGACCGTTAGACATGCCCCTTGCTTGTACAAGAAGGGAACAAGATTTGTGTAAATCAATCGCCTCAATAACATACTCAGAGATTATTCTCTATTTACAGAAACGCTTGAACTTATGGGTTCTTTACCAACTATCATGGTCATTCAAAGCATGCTTTAAACATTAGACCACAAGGTTCTCGTACCCGGTGGACAGCGACACCCGTAACCGTTGGTGACGTCAACACATGTGCTGCCCTCTGCACAGCGGTGACTCACACACTCGTCAATGTCGAGCTCACACAACATCCCCGTGTAGCCGGCCAGGCACTCACATGCGAATGACTCAATTTCTGTCAGCTCCTACGGCAAAAATCAATGCAAAAATGAAAAGGTCCCAGGTCCCTTGAATTTCTTTTACTTCCATACAGGAGGTATGCATTAAAAATTAAGAAGGCAATCTCTTCATCACATACATGTGTAAGTAACAGCCTTTTAAAAAAAGACTAAGAACAACAGTCCACCCAAAATGAACAATCAATACATATTGCTAGCCTATTCTGAGAAACATATTGATACCTTGCATGAAGCACCATTTTGACAAATCTCCGAAGCGCAGTATGGCATGTACTCTTCACAAAAAACACCCGTCCAACGGCCTGCAATTAGATACACATAATAAATCTATCTCGTAGAAATGCTCCAAATTTTCTTTGATACATATTGATATGACTTATGTCTCAAAGTTTCTGTGACATACCTTGACAAAGACATGTGAAGTTTGTGGGTGCTGGGGTCACTTGACAAGTGCTGTTGTGTTGGCATGGCGACACAGAACACACAGAAAGAGGGACATCACAGTTACGACCTGCAGACAAACAATGACATCATTTCAGCTAAATTCCACCAGCGAAATATTGTTCCAAATGGAAAATGACTCAATAGCAAATAAACATGTGGTCATTTCTTGTGAACAAGTCTCACCTCCCCAGAGTTGACTGTTGCAGTCACAGAAGTATGTGTTGAGGGAGTTGATGCACAGCGCCCCATGTTGGCAAGGACCAGAAGCACACTCATCTATGTCAGACTCGCAGTGGATGCCCTAACAGATAATTTGAACAAGTAGTAGAAATAGTCCATTAATGATATTTTAACTTCACTTATAGAAAAATCAGCATACACGTATGTACGATGATGAAACTTTTTTTTCACATTTATTCTATACAGCTTGAGTTACTACATGAAGTTAAAAAATGACATCATTTATTATTTCTCCATACCGGGGTCGTTATCATATTCAAAATTAAACCAACAACTACTAGGTGACATGATATGATTTCTTCATCAATTCCACAGGACTTGACACTAATATTAAAGAAGCTTAACAATTCTCTATGTAGCATAGAGAATTCAGATATCAACATATATACACGTGTATACTATACATGTACATCCACATCACTGGCTGGTACCTAATAACCAAGAATTCAAGACTGCACTGGCTCACTTGGCTATCCCGAAGGAAGTAGATTGTATATGTGTCAGCGGGTTCTGCACTCACCGTGTATCCAGGACTGCACCTGCAGGTGTAAGAGGCGGTGCCATCCTCACAGGTGGCACCGTGCTGACATGGGGTGCTGCTGCACTCATTGACCTCCTGCTCACAGAGGTCACCGGTGAAGCCTGCCGTGCACACACACCTGTGGATAATACATGGTTGTGTGCCTATTACACAATACTTTATCCTCTTCAATTTTCTTAGGTCAGAGATCTGTCATTTGCGCTATCAGATTCACAGGTGAGTGAGTAATCTGGTTGCTAGTCCTTGTGATGACATAATGATTATTGGTAAAAGAAGCATGGCAAGATGACCATTTTGTGACGCTGTGTTGCCTAATCTTCTTTCTCAGTTGTAAAGATTGTGGTCAATGTCAACAACAAAAAAATAGTTGCTCTTTGAAAATACAAAATAAATAAAGAATGTTCAGCCATTGTAAAATGTAATGAAGGTCATGCATTGTATTCATATGTTTCTCATTATTAATATTTCAAAACTTAAGAAATGTCATTGAATGCTTGCTGCACTTGTGACTGAAGCACATGGTCACATGCGCTCGCCCACTACTGCATGTTCCAATCAAAGGCCACTGCATCAATGAACTTTGTAAAGACATTTCATACGTGAATGAGAGAACACTCTTTCTCTTTTTAATGTTATCATATCAAAGCCACTGATGCAGTTGCCTTTGGTTCTACTGCCCTGACCTGTATCCGCCCACGAGGTCTTGGCAGGTTGCACCATTCTGGCACACATTGTCCTGGCACTCGTTTAGCTGCACATCACAGTTGGGCGCTGTCCACCCTGCAGCGCACACACACGCGTACGCCTCCTCCAGCCACACGCACGTTGCGCCGTTTGCACATGCCTACCAGGAGCGAAAAACGATACAGTACTCTATATCAAAATTACATGTGTACCACCGCAATGATTCGTCACATGGAGACGGCTCAAGTCGCATTTTGCCATGCCGAATTCTTTTTCATTTTTGAAATAAAATATGTTTGAACCAATGATTCCTCAATTAAGTGGCCATTAGCTGTATACATGTGACCAATGTATTATTGCGGTCCTTGAGATTTGATGGTTTGATGCCTTGACACATTACGACATGTTTCTTCGAATTACTACTGATTTTGGTAAAATATACATGTACCTTGTTTGGCCTGCAGCAAGAAATCGGATAATTTCTGTTTCTTCAATCATATTTGTGATAATATAAAGCTTTATCTTGATAAAGTGCTGCTGACCACCATTTTTGTGCACATATGCCGGCGGAACATGTACCTTACTCACCAATGTGTATGGTAAACATAAAGCAAAATAACATATTCAATATGCTTCAAATTCAACTGGGGAAGAAAGAAGTCTCACGCCGATGTTGCAGAAATCGACGTCTGTGGAGCAGCGTGGGCCAAAGAAGCCTGGTGGGCAGGCACAGCTATAGGCGCCGGGCAGGTTGGTGCAGACGGCACCTCGCAGGCATGGCCCCGACGTGCACTCATCAATGTCCACCTCACAGTGTACACCTGCAACACACACAACATAATAAAAGGACATTTAAAGTATGGACTAATGTCACGGAGGTGACATCTTGATTCCAGAACGTGTTTGATTACCTTGTGAGCTGTTAAATGTACACAGCACCAGCGTTTTAAGTGAATTACTTAAATAAGCTAAGTGCTACTGTTACGTTACTTGAAATATGCAATAAGGTTGAAGCATTGTTTGGTAAAACGCCTCGGTATCATAATATAACTATATATATATTAAATAAAAAACAATGTGCGTAAAATAGGTACATAGATCTGAGAGAGTCTAAGTGCCACACAAATTAAAAGTAAAAAAAAGAAGTGAATCACGGATAGTACTCACCTGTAAATCCTGGGAGACATTGACATTGGTAGTCTATTCCAGAAGGTAGGTCCATGCAGGTGGAGTTGTTGGCACACTTGTTGATGAGTGAGCAAGCGTCAACATCCCGTTCACAGAAAAAACCTTCGAAGCCTGAACATACAATATTCACTTATGAGACACTGAAAGAATTATCATACTTTCATGCATGTGTTTCGTTGCTTTTAGTAGCTTTAGACTAGAGTTATCAGTTACTTCAAGTTATCAGGAAATGATAATAAATGCAAGTCAAATGGGCAATAAGGCAAGAATTTACAAATGATCTTACAGGAATCGTACTCAAAACTCATTAAAACACTGACATTACTTTGTTAAGAAATACGGATAAGGATCATCAACTCATATAAGCAGTTCTAGTTAACAGTTCGGTTAAGCATTTATTCGATAAATGAATGATATCATATAACAATATCAAATCTACTACTATAAGTCTACTATAGCAATCTCATCTAAATAAAATTGTATTTTGAACAGATGTTACATAGGCATGTTTAACACAAATTTACATCCCTTTTTTATGAGTTAAAATATTAGACTTTACCGTAACAATCTATATCAATAAAAAAAATACACAACATTTTCAAATGTCAATCAAATTAAGTGGTAAGCTACATAGTATACTATAAAACTAAATAAGGGTTACCGTAGATACACTGGCAAGCAAAAGAGCCGAGTGTGTTAAGACAGGTTCCCCCATTTTGGCATGGTGACCCCTCACACTCATTCACATCAGAAGCACATGCACCACCTGAAACCAGTATCAGGAGCAAATGTTTACCTCCACATTAATTTTTCAGGGTTGTCAGTTGGACAATCAGATTCAGCATTTCTGCTAATGAGTCATGAATCCTTACAAGTGCTTTCAAGAACACTAAAGGTATTATTATACATTTTTAACAAGCTACCGTTATGTTTGAGCAATGACACATTGACAAATTGACACATTTTGTTTCAACACACCATCAAAACTACCACGTACGTTTATTGCCTTGAGGACAGACGCACAAGTACTGCGCAGGATTCTCTATAGTACTGGTGTCGACACAGACAGTATCATTGGGGCAGGGCCCAGGCTCATACACACACAGGTTGTCAAGCTGGTCACACAGCGGCCCCGTCCAACCGGGGCTGCACTGACACTGGATGGGACCAGACAGCTGTTCCACACAGTGGCCTGGTCATGGAAAAAATAGATTAGTCAAAGCAACAAAAAAAAAGTTGAGGTGAATATATGTATCACTTGGTACATGGTACTGCCCTGCTGGGAAAGGACTAACAACTATCAACCATCTGGTGGTGAATCAAACAAAAGTAGCATATATGTGATGTGGCTTCTAACACCAGATAAATGAAACATTTCAAAGTTCAATAGATTATTACTAAAAAAACAAGTACATGTTGTGCTGCATGGCATTCAAAATTTCAATATCGATCACCGGCGATTGATGACGGACAACATATCAATTGTAGTTTTTATGATTTTAGCTTGCACAAAAACGTATTATTCTACAATTTCAGAAGTTAGATGTAAGTACGCGTTGCATGAGATGTCAGAAAGTAAAGTACAAATTACAAACATTATCCAGTTGGGAGTATTCATTTTTCTTTCTGTACTAGTCTTGAAGATGTTAAAATTAATCTATTATCATATGACTCTCATATTCATATTAATATGGAGAAAGACTTTTTCATATTGACTGGTACTAAACCTGGCATACCTCCATTTTGGCATATGTCGGGTGCTAGCCCACAGCTAGTGACGAGGTCATCACACCTGTCCCCTGTGTAGCCCAAAGAGCAGTTACAAACAATATCGCCGTTTGGGTCCTCACTGAAATGTGTGATGCATGAAGACAGAAAGTTATATGAATATACACATATATCATAAGGGGCTTCCAATTATTATAGTCCACGCGCAGTATGAAAAAATGAAACAAGTATCACATATGATTTAAGCCCTCATCATAAATTAATTAGAAACTTTCAGCCCCCCCAAAAAAAAAAAAAAAATTACTTATACTATATATAACCTACTGTATCAAAATTATTCTTAAGCAAGCCTTCCCCACCCCACCCCCATTAAGCTTTAACCACTACTGCCTCACCCACCCACCCACCCCCCTCCTTAGTTTAAAATGAATATATTTACAACAAAATGACGGATATACAAGTTTGAATAACAAATAAAAGTGGATAGAGGTACTGTGGTGGATCTTGCGTAAAAAAAATGAAGTCAAATCTGTTGAGCAGCCTGTCGACTGTTGAAGCAACTATAAAAAACTAACATTATACATATCCGTTATCCTTAAATATAAAGTCCCTCACTTAACTCATTCAGTATAAACTTACCCAAAGTAAAACTTGCATCAATTTCTACTAGCTCTCCTCACCTGCAAGTTCCTTCGTTGTGACATGGCTCAAGGTCACAGCCAGTGAGCTGGTGCTGGCAATAGGTGCCAGTGGTGCCAGGTGCACACAGGCACACAAAACTGGTGCCATAGTTGACACATGTTGACGAAGCCTGGCACGGGTTGGGGATGCATTGTTCTAAGTACACGTCACACGTGGGACCTTCAATATACAATCAAAGTTGATGTTTTTAATTTCTAACATCTGGATTTAGATAGGAGGAAGTTGATGACTCAACAGAATTCCTTACTCAAATGGATCTATGACTCATCAAACTTCATCTCATCTTAAAATTCACAGCTGAAATACAATGTATTAACTTATTGGAAGTTAAAACAATATTGAGTTGAGCTAAACATTATCGCAGTTTTAATATACATGTATTGCTTGACGATTTTGAACAAATGAGCTTGGGAAAGTATCTCTCACATACAGGTGTCACAGCCCTGTAGATCAGAACAAACTATGTGAATTTAGCATATTGATTACATGGGCATTATGCATTGTTAGAGGTACACGCTATATTAAACAACATTTATTAGGAGAGTTTTCAAAACATCATCTCCATTAATAAGTCCGCCGCAATAGGCTTCTATTAAGTATGTTCCTGAAGCCAGTGTTTTACATACATTGTATTCATATTTCATAGACCTTCCAATAATAGTACAAGGTCTTCATTTTGCGATGACATCATTCAAAGTAAATATTGTGTCTGTGATTGCATATAATATGAAGTGTAGCTCCATTGAGAGTCTCAATAATAAGAGTTTTGTGGCATTCAAATGAGCCTTGTAGCACCAAGGTCAACGAATGTGAGATAAAAAATACATGATGAATCAGTAGCCCCAGATGTATGATCAATAACGCCTGCTTTTTTATTCTTTATGAAATGTCTACAATTATCTATTTTCGAATAGGCTACATTATTGATGAAATACTACTTTTTCCCACATTTTTCAAACAAATGAATAACTGTGTTCATAATTTTCATATTACAGTAGAACCTCTTATTAGGACCACCTTTACACCGACGCCATACCATGAACCTCCATAAAGAGACCACCTCAACATTGAGACCTTTTGAATCCAGTGCCCAGTGTTGTCTTAATAGACATTTGTTCTGTATATTAGTGTACAAGGACCACATCTTAGTGAAATAGATCTAGAGAGATTATTAAGACCAACTTCTGTAGTAGTGATGTGATATGGTTAATTTGTAAAAATGTACTTTAAACGCCACAAGCGGTAAGTTGAGCAACAACCTGGGCTTGCAATAGAGGTTGTTTAGCTCTCAGTATTTCCTTATGTTTATCAAATAGACAACAATAGAAGTGCACAATTAGATTG
This sequence comes from Streblospio benedicti, assembly GCA_019095985.1. Classification (NCBI taxonomy): domain Eukaryota; kingdom Metazoa; phylum Annelida; class Polychaeta; order Spionida; family Spionidae; genus Streblospio; species Streblospio benedicti. The sequence continues at coordinate 31,645,835 of CM032666.1, read as the reverse complement.
CTTATATTCAAGGATTTGAGCGAAGTGAAATGCTTCAACGAGTTCACAAATCAAGTGCAAAAATTGTCAATACATGTATGTAGCCCGTAAATCCCACCTTTTGTGGAGTAACTCCATGTGGTGCATATAGACAACAAAATTGACAGTTATGAGCTACGTCATTGACATCAATAACAATTTTTAAATCAGATTTGTGAACTCACTGATGAGTTTGATATGCGTTCAATATATCCAACCTAATTATACACACCAATCTTTGTTGTGGTAACTCTCAAGTTACCCCCACTGCTCTACCCCAATTACAATGCAAAAAAAAAAAAATAAATAACAATCCACAAATATTCATTTCACAATGGCCTGTAACAGCAGTAACCACTGTGAAATACATATTGCAAACAAATTATATTCCTCTCACTATCAGGAAAATGAAATACATTGAAGTCACACATGTTCTGACCAAATGCAACAGTCAAGCACATACATGGCATACCACACCACCATTAAGAGCATAAAGAACAAGACCAAAGGCGCCAGCCTCATAATATACCACAATAAATAATTCAAGCTTTTAGTGCATTGACAATGAGTAATAGAATTCTCCCTTTCTCTCTGTCTAATCATCTTTCACATAAGAGTTGTCTTCCTTTATTTCAATGCTGCTGCTTTTGAACCAAAGCAGCACATCCACTCACCAACTCACCCACTCTTACTACAAACAGAATATGAGTCTCAGACAAAAGTAGTTCACATTCCTCCATAGGGGTCGAAATAATCACCATAATGCACTCAAATTTGAGCCATTGTGATTCATAAGAAATTAGTAACCACTGGTCACTATTTCCAACAAACTGAATTTGAGCACCCTATCTGTAACTGTGTGGCCAATAGAAATGTATTGAAACAGGAACAAAGTAATAGGCATAATGGAATTAAGTAGGAGTCAATCATATTATGGTCCATATGAAATAGGTGCAAGAAAGTCACATTTTGCAACTCACAACCCAACTTTGAGCATTGTAGCTCTAATAATGTTACATGTAGACAGGTAAGGCCGACAGGTAAGGCCGAAAACAATAAAGGGTCATAATGGTTTTGAGTAGGCGGCATTGTAGTTCATATAAAAGAGGCACAGAAATGTCACCATTTTCAACTACAAACTGAGATTGAGCACCATAAATCAAACGTTTTCACTTGTAGGATAAAAGTCTGAAATGGGTCAAATAATGGTCAAGAAATATGGACCATTTTTATCCATGTGAAATAGGCTCCAAGTGGTCATCATCTTCAACTGACAATCCAAATTTGATCACTCTAGCTCAAATGATAAGACCTGTAGAGGGGTACCAATAAAAATGAACCAAAGTGTGGCCCATAACAGACCCAAATATGGATTGATTGAGTCCATGTGATTTCGATGGCAAGGGGTCATCATTTTAAACTGACAAACCAAACTTAAGCATCCAATCTCAAACAATGCGACCTGTACAGGCATAGCAGTAAACAATGGACCAAATAATGATCTGGAAAGGACCCAAATATAGGCCGATTCACAGTGTTCATGTGAAAAAGGCTCCAAGTAGACACCATTTTCACTTAACAAACAAAAACTGAGTATCGTAGTTCAAAAGACACAACCCTGTAGAGGGGTAACTGTAAAAAATGAACTAAATAATGATCTGGAATGGACACAGATTGGGTCCATGTGAAATAGGCTATGTGTGCTCACCATTTTCTAGTGACAAACCAAATTTGAACTCCCTTAGCTCAAATGATGCGACCTGAAAACACTGGTAAAGTAAGTAACAACCCGAGTGGCCGGCAGAACGGACACAATATTAATGGGGTATTAAGGCCATGGGAAGAACACAGAAGTTATCATTAGCACTCAATTATTGTGAAGATCATTGCATTCATAGCAAAGCTGACAACATGCATGCTTCTGTAGCTAAGTGGATGGACTTGGATTTTTGACATAAAGGATGTGGGTTCTAGTCCTGGCCAGGTCTGGTAGTGGGAGTTAAACAAACTTACTTTTTATTTTAGATCACATATAAAGGAAACTTGTCCATGCTATCAAATATGCTTGGTATATTTACTTAGAATTATCTGCATCAAAGACGTCTGTATACTTATATGAGTGTCGATGGGACTTTGGATTTGGACTTACAAGCCACGGAAGGACATAAGCACAAAATTGGAACTTTTGCACCATTTTGGAGTCACTGGATGCACTTTTTTATCGCTCGTATTATAATCATAATGAAAGAAATCAAGCAAGCCACTTCGACCAAACATAGCTTGTCTTTCTCACTCAAATATATATCACAGCTAAACTATATACTATGGCAAAATTAGCTATAAACAATTATTATGAATACATTTAAAAAATGTTGAAATATTGAATTTCTAGCACGATTTTGGAAAGTCTACAAAATTGTGCAGAAGTTCCAATTTTCCGCTGACATCTTTTTTTTATCCGTATTTTTTTAGCATGCATCCAAATTCCAGAAAGCTCCAATGTCTGCCTATTATCGCCTAACTTCTGTATGTAGCTTTCCTGGCCTATAGAAGAAAGATTCTATCTTTATCTTAACTCACCAGTGTAGCCAGCAAGGCAGGTGCAGACGTAGGAGTCTCCATCTGGTGTTGTCTGGCAGGTGCCGTTATTCCTGCATGGAGCAGATGCACACAGCTCGAGCTTCATCTCACAAAATGTGCCTAAAATTGTGTTATTCTTCAGTTAACATCAAACAAACGTGTGTGTGTGGGGGTGTGTGTGTACTTACATGTATGTATTCATGTGCTTTCATTGTGAGAATATAAATCAATATTGGACATTTTACGGTCACTCCACTTTTAAAAACAGATATGACACTGGTATCGGGACATATATTTGTATATCTCATTCTGTCATAGATAACGTGTATTATTCCTAAATGTTTTATAAATGTAAATGTGGTAGTTTACAGTTATGATCCAAGTCTTGCTCTCATGGTTTTACATTTTGCATCAGTTCATCGGCACACTTATTGATCAATTGATCATTTCTCACATACTTGCAACGGCAGCACATTCAGCGCACAATGCTATCACTCACACAATCATTCACTCACTCTTTCAACCAAATAACCTGTACCTAATTAATGTGTAGCTGCCACGGAACTGTTTGCAACTATTTAGTTATGAGTTTGCTCCACACCTACAGACAGACCCTTTATTGCCATTCTTTGTCAGTGACTGAATGAAGTGAATACATATATAGTATGTAGCTATGTGCAATTGTCTGTACATGTATGCCTGTGAGTGTTAACCACTGTGTTCATGTGGTTCTGTTTTAAGTATAACTTTGCCTGTCTGAAACTCACCTTGATACCCAGGATTGCAGATGCACTCAAATACAGATTCCTCCACTTGCCTACACGTTCCATTATTGCACACACCATCTGCACACACACCGCGCACCTGTCTGCATTCTGGGCCTACATGCATTAAAAACAGCTTGCTTAAATTCATTATAATATTTTTCAATGAAATTGTAATGTTCATAAACGCATATAATCATAACGCACAGTAAGTTTCGAACCATGGTGATCTGTAGCATCTTTCTCCGCACAACCCCCCCCACCTTTAAAAAAAATTATCATCTCACAAAATCACAAGAATTCTAAAATTTCAAAACTAACTCAACCGACTTACACAATCCATTTACAATACAAACAAAGAGGTGAACCTTTGCAACTGAGCTTACCAGTGAATTTCTCTGTACAGTTGCAAGTGAAGGACGTCCCGACTTGTCCTTCCATAACGTCATCCACGTCTTCACACGTGCCATTATTATAGCAAGGCTGTGAGTGACAAGCATCATACTCTTCACAGTATGGGCCTGTGTATCTTGCACATTTGCACGTGTAGGCCTTTTCCATTAATGTGGTCACACACTGACCACGTCCAAGACAGTCTTCATTAGAATAGTTAGACTGGCATCGGTTTGGTTTGATTGTAATGGCGATGCGCAAACCAACAGTTTTACAGTCTGACAGAAAACCGTTAGGGTGCTGCGCAATATATGTTGTGCCCGGTTTAAGGAAGGACTGTGGGATCTCAATAGTTTCTTCAGCATGATTACCTAAAAAGTAAATGTGACAGTATACATGTAATGTGTTGGAATAGCTATACCTTGTCATCAGTTATCTTGAATTTATTATCGATTTTCAACAAGTATACTTCTATTCATTGAATTTGTCAGCAATATGTAAAGCCTGTCATGTAGACTGCATTGTTAAAGGCCCCTCACACATAACGTCTTTGGTACTGCCGGTCGAGTAACGAAGGAAATTTAGAAAAAATTGCCGGATCAGTAACGTCTTCTCATTTGTCGTTTGCTAATCTGTGGGCCGTCCGATCAGCTGGTAAATGGTATGCTATCGGCTTGTCGCCGTTTAGTACCGTTCACTGGCCGTTTTACATCGGAAATTGCACAAAACCACCCAGAATCACATTTTTGTCATCCCACCGTTTAGTAGCGCTGCCAAACAGTCAAGCGCCGTTCTCACCGTTAGTAAACGGCCAATGATAGGTTGGCAAACCGCATAGTTACGGCCAGCTGGCGTTTTTTTCCAAAACTTTATCGGCGCAATCATCGGCGCAAATTTTTGAACAGTTCAAAATCCTGCGGCCAGTTTGGTGACGTTTTTCCCACATTCGCCGTGATCTGCCGTTCTTGGTCGGTCAGATAATACCAGCAAACAGTTGGCTGGCGGTTGGCTGACGATGCAAATCGGACAAAACATTTTCTAAATTATTTGAACGGTACTCGACCGGTGGTATCAAAAACGGTATGTGTGAGGGAGAGGGAACTTTTACAATCTATGAAATCACATCGAATTGTACCATGAAATTTAAAAAAACTGTAATCAAATAAATGTTTTAACAACTATATTTTGTTCTGTATACTCTATACTTACATTGTATATTCGACAATAACACCATAAAACATACAAAAAACTTGATTTTCAATGACCCACCCTGATAAAGGAGTTGATCGTCAGGATGATTTCTGTGCGGACAAGACAGCCAGGTCTCATAGGAGACGTTGACTGGGCGCAGATGAAGCTGACCGTCAGGTGGTGGGGGCGACAGGAACACACGGTCACCGGCCTGCACAAACAGAGGGCACAGCTGCACATCCTCCACAACATCCCCGTTGGGCTGATGACCTACAAGGCACTTCCCAGTTTAACCCTCCGACAATGTTGTTTTAAATATATTTCGTTTGTTTTGCTTACAGTTCTTACAAATTGATGATTGAAGAAACACACTACCGGTATATATAGACACAAATTTACGATTCCTTGAACGGAAGGGTCTCCGCATAGTCCGCATGTTGATGGTTCTCACAGAACTACTCTCAACACCCAACAGCACCCATTAAAATACATATTTGTTCAGATTAAAGGCCACTAAACAAACATTGTGTAAGAATTTCGAACTGTATTGATTGCAGCAACATTTACCTAGACACTCCCTGTAGCTGCTGCACACCTCATCTATGAGCCAGTCGATGACAAAGTTTGCGGTCCGGTCCCTCCAGGGTATCAGGTCATCCTTTCCAGGCTGTGTACAGCTAAGCCCAAATACAGATGGCGGAAATACAGAGATGAATATTATCACAGAAAACAGTACATTTGCTATTCCAGTTTTGCATATTACTATCCGCTGCAACCGAAGAGTTTCCCATTTCACAGATTTGAACTTAGTTCTTGGTTTCCATTCCTTCTCAGTCGCCATGTCTAACTGTGGTTCTCTGACACCATCTTCAGATGAAATCAATTTTTCCAATTATCAATCACACAAATCGATGCAGGAGAATGTGACTGCAAGTGAAGGAATTTACTGGTATGCAGCTATGTATCAGAATTGTGCACCACACGAACCACTCAATAAAAAAGCATTACTATAATACACATTTTACATTCAGTTTCTCAATAGTCAATATACTCTTCACAGGAGAATAAAAAGATTGCATATTGATATTCAGTGAAAAAAAAATTACTAGCTTTGGTGCCTTGTGTTTAGCATTACGATGTACATGTAATTATCATGTAGCGTCATGTATTCACAATTGTTAGTAATCAATGTATCCTGAACTATGAATAAGTCTTTAAAAACATTTCTTTTTTCTCTTATTAAAGTCAAGATAATATGCTAACAATATCCAGATGCCATTGTATTTGAAAAATGTTGTTCAGACAGTAAAGATTATGATGGTAATAATTGAATTTTAGATCCCCTATTGCAAAAGTGAGATTTCCCTGATGATGCTTCTATTTCAAATGCATTGCAGTTCTAAAAATCAATCATATCTCTACTACTCCAAATCAATGACTACAGGCCATCAGAGTAACTCATGACGTTTATGTGAGAAAAAAGGTAGGTACTTCTTACAGATTTCATGTATTTTATTTGTTACTGTTACATAATATAAAGTCTGCTATTAAATCAGTATTCGTTTTACTGGCACCAACATCATTCTCACCAAGAAGATGCCTCATAAGATAGCAATGCAATCGTTATGTTAAAAGTACAGTAGGAACTAGGAATCAATTATATTAATAGCTCAAATTTGAAGGAAGAATGAGAAATTTACCCCAAACAGTGAAACATTTAGATAAATGACCGGATAATAGGGTAAGTCCCAATACCTAATGCCGAAATCATAATTTTGTATTGCAAGAGCAATGGATGCAAAGCTATTGGCAATGCCTCCTTTGACATGTAATACACAAGCAATATATTCAATAAAAAACTAAATATCTAAGATCTTCCCAAGTTTCTCTAAGTAATAACAGACTTTACTCTTTTGTCCTCTACAATTTGACATACATAGAAACATGTGGGATCAATCTAGTTCACGTTTAATATTCAAATCAAGATAAACGCAAGACTATTAAAATAATTCCAACATTTGGACCTCATTTTGAATCGATACAACATGCACGTATGCTATTTTGAAAAGTGTTTTTCCTCACTTACAAATGTTATATTTAAGAAAGTAAGACATTTGAATATTAACATTTAAAGGTTGCGCTGCGACCAGCAATAAAACCATCAAAACATGTGAAGAATATTATATGTATGTCAACAGGATAATTTTGCATAAACGTAAATGCACAGTGCACATAAAAAGTCACCTATCCCTCCATTGTTAAATGTCATGTTTAAAGCTGGGAATCCCACAGTGCATCCAGCAAAAATCATTCAATCAATAATATTATTTCACGTGATCATGTGTTGTTTAAAAGGCATTATTTATTACTCAATAAGGAGCATTATTTATTAAAATAGTTTCATGACTGAGTATAATCTTTAACTCTATCATAAGAAACCAGCTTTAAAAGTAATCACAAATCATATAAGAAATTTTTGGCAGCTTTAGCATCTTTTGACAGCTTTGTTACCATTATTACAATACCAAGATTCATTAATAAAAACAAAAAACAAAAAGAAAAACAAAAAACATTTTTTACCCATTTTCCAGTAATTAAAATGTACTTGATATTTTCCTGAGCATCCCAGGTGTTGTAATAATTCACATACATGTATGTAAAAAGAAAATCTGCAAAGCGTTTTATATATATATGCACATTGTACCTGGGATTTACAGTTAACAGTTTGCATCCCTCTGAATTAAAAATCCCACCCAAAATTGTCTATTTAACAATATTTTGTTCACAGTCTTTCGAAAATATTAGGTATTACATGTACATAGTCTAGTTGAGGCATGTGGAATAAGATGCATATTATCTTTAAAAACATGTATATGAATTGTGGAGTACAAGAAATGATTTACCATTCACAGTGGTGGTCATCTTTAATTTACCTATATCCATCTAAGCAATCTCACTTTTAGGGTTAGAATTCTATGACCGTGAAATCTGTAATTAGACACCAAAATAATCTGTCTATCATTATTCATAAAAATGTTATAAGCCATCACTGATTCCAATATTCACTTTAATTTATCAACCTCGCTTTAAATTCTATGACCCCAAGAACCTATTACTCGGCACCACAAATATTTTGCAAAAAATGTATTTTTTCATTAATGATCATTTATCACTGCATATGAAATTCTAAAAATGGTCCCAAAAATGGCGTTATAATTTTTACATTATTTTGGACCAAAAAAGAGTAGAATAAACCATAAATAACAGTTTCATCATAAAAATTCACACAGAATTACACAACAAATTGACTACAATGGTAAGTTTTTTATATCTAAGAAAAAAATAAATAATAATAAATGAAAAACTTTAATGGCCTCAGCATCATTGGAGGGGGAGCGAGAGGGAGTATAAAATGGTCTACTACTATGGCTTACAAACACTATACCATACAGTATATAATATATATGACTAGTCATGACAGTATATATGACTAGTCATATATGCTGTATACTGTATGGTATAGTGTTTGTAAACCGTAGTAGTAGACCAGTGGTACTCCATACCCCTCCCCCTCCCATGATGCTGAGGCCCATGGTTAATGTATCAATATCTAATAATTTTTCCTCATTTTTTCACACTTCTTTATAAGTTTGTAAATTGAATTCTTAAATGCCTTATTTCAATTATTTCACTCAAAAAGCTTGAAATCAAAATAAATGTTTAGACTAGGGTATAATCAATACCATCATTCCACATGATAAATATATCCAATTTGGATTAACTTAAAGAAATCATAATGTCTAATCCCTAGCATTGATTTATTTTAATTATTTTCATTTTCATACACAAACTGGCAGATCTGCTCAAGCTGCATGATTATCCAGTCAGTGCAATGGTGGCTCAAGTGGGAAAACTATCTAATCCATAAATACAAATCAAGCAACATTATTAGCAGATTTTGGTAAGACTCATAAATATATGTATCCACATTATCTAAAAAGGAAATAATCGAGTAAACGTAATATTGACAACACTACCAGCCGAATTTTCTCTTTTAACATGCTAAGATCATTGATTTGTCTTCATGTCATAAATATTAGATGAATGAGTATCAGTTCCAGCTGAGTGAGAAAGGCATGACAAGTCTTAGCCTGTGAAATAGAACATTATTTCCCTAATATCAAAGTCTATACAAGTTGGCAGTACTTTTAAAAAGAATTCCTATTATAATAGTGTGTTTGTGTATCTAAATGTATGAGAGTGTCCGTGCGATTATGCTTAATTCTGTTGATAATAAACATTTTACCCGAGTCACCAGTTTGTTTTTATTATTAGACAGGTGGTCCACCTGTTGTTTGCACCACGTGACCAAACAAGATGGCTGCGCCCTGCAGAGTTGTCAACATCCGCACATGTCATAAAAACAGCTGTTATCAATTCAAAGAATTGGTGTACTATACAGTCTACTATTAACACAGTGAAACTACGTGCCGTTTGATAAGGAAGTAGTAATGCAACCATGAACAACGAAATATGGCTGAGAGCAACCCAATATTGTGTTTTCAGCATTGTACTGATGTTAATATACTCACTTTAGAACTACCCAGGAATTGCCCCATTTGTGGACATCATCTTACAACTACCCCTTTGAGGATACCACCGTTCAGATTGCCATCACCATTTGGACATTCTTATGATAATCCTTACAGTGTCGTCATCCAACCTACTAAAGGAACCTTCTTAAGGTAGACGTACTGAACTAGATACTAAATGTAAATCAATGTTTGCATCTGTAGAGTATTGGTCAGATGGATACTTATATTTGTCTAACACAGTCCTCAGAATGTATGCAAATATTTTATCTCTGATTTCATTCTTTATAGGGACTATGGGAATGAATCAAACTTGCACATAGGAATTTCAGATGGCAAAGGTATGATCATTGTCAGATTTTCAATCAAATAAAAGGTCAAGAAATTACAAATTACCCCTGTGTTAGTAAACTATCTATGGATGAAGGGTGGGGGCCAAATATTCCGTGAAATAATATGTTCCCATGTCTGTGCACGGTGGAGATACTTTGGTCATTAAATGTATAGAATATTCCTAGTGAAATTGTGACCCTTTATGAAAAATAACGACTTATTAAATGATCAGGTCTCTCAATTTGGCATGTCTCTTGTTACCTCTAGTGATTTAGTACAATTTATAACATAATATAGTTAAATCTAATTATTAACACTACTATCGAATTGATGATTAATGGCTAATACTGCTTCAATATCCATTCCTAGGTGTTATTTTGCATTTCAAAGAGAATGGGATCAACAGAGATCTCGATGGTTGGACTCAGTGTTTATCAGTGAAGATGATACAGGACAATGAAAATCATTTAGAGCCACTTTGGAGCTCAAAATTACAAGAATTCATTGCTTATGATTGCTGGCAGCCAGACAGGTAACCTCTTGTTATTATATATATATAAAGAAGTAGACGAATATCACTGTTTTTCATCTGCTGAAGATATTGGCATTGTGGCATACAATGATACTCATCTTTTTTAAGTGTGCACTCCATGCATAATTCAAATTCATCCATTTCTTTAAAACAAAATTACACAATGTACCTATTTAATCTATTGTCACGCATTAGATACTTAACATGTCATTTATATTTATAGGTACAGAGAAGTGGGAAACAACTGCTACGATTTTGTTTTGAACTTTCTCAAGCTGCTCAATTTCCAAGAGAAACACCAGAGCATTAGGTCTCGAAGGGAATTTTGTGATGATTTAATTGTTCCACAGACCATAGCTGCTGCAAAGTATATTAGTCTATACAGACGAATATTAAAGGATAAAATTATTGTCCAATACGCAGAAAATACCACACAACTTTAATAAAAATGTGACCTTTCACATTACTTGTGCTTCACCAGCCATATCTCTCCTACTATATACGAATTATTTACAAAAAAAATATTTGAAGTATGAAGTAGTGTTAGCTTTTGACCTCAATCAAGCCTCGGGAATCTAGCTGCTAGAGAACAGGATGGTGTTTGGCACACGGTATGGCAGAAAGGAAGTATTGAGAATGACTAAATATACCTTAGAATTACTTCAATTAGAATTGTATTTCCACGTTTTAAAGACTAGGCTCAAATGGAAGCCTTCCTAAAAGAATGCAAGACAATTTAAAATCAATAAAAACCTCTAGCGGCTCATGCGTTACATCACATAGCAACAGTCAACAACTGTTAAAAAAACCCAGATTATGTTTGTCAACTTTCATCACATTCTACTAAACTGGATATCATTTGAAAAAGGACAAGCTCTAGATAATGAATATACAAAGGAAAACACTGGCTGCTATGTGCGAACAACTTTTCAGACGTTTGGACAATTACCACCTTGTCTAAAAAACGTGGAAAATCTTGCTTAAAATGTGCATGGATTTTGCGAATAAAATTTTATCAATAATAATCTTTTTTTTTCCAAAGATTAAAATGTGGGTTTATTTAGCTAAATAGTCAATGACAAATAACAACACAAGGTATCTAGACTAATTTCTTTGTTCATAAAAACGCACAAATTAATTTACAATTGTTAAGTTTAATGACGTCTAAAACTAATAACAAACCTAACTGGGAACTGTCATAAAAAGCCGTATATAAACAGATGATCTTTTTTTATCACAACTAGTAATCTTGATAAAGGTTATGCAACTGAAGAATCCTTATGTTCCAGGCATACTGCACATTTATGATTTTACGTTTTTAGATGGGCAAAGCAAGATAACAAATGATCATAACATTAAAGGGCTACAGATGTATGTACCAATCAATACAAAACAAGCATGCATTATAAACTATTAATTGTGACAGCAATATTTATTCGACCACGCAAGTAACCAGCATTTAAGTTGTGGTGAGATATATTGTAAAGTGATGCAGCTGAAAACTACATCACCAAATGTACATCAAGGCTGTCTGTATCAAAATGCTATGTATATCCACTCATTAATTCCATTCCCCCAATATGACGATTTCTAAGTTGATGTCAATAGAGTTGGTAACAGCCATATACACACATTAGTGGCCACTGTCAACATCACACAAACAGCAATCATTACTACACAACAGCTTATTGGAACATATAACAGTGATGCTGCAATGACAGTATTAATGAAAACTACAACCTAAAATGTAATGGAGAAATGTTTGCAGCAATATAATACAATATGGATGACAGCACTGCCAATATTATGATTAATAATTCTCACAGCAGGCACAAGATCTTAATTGCCTCACAATGAAATGATCAAAATAGATCACATGAAATCTTGCGAACAGTTGGCACAATGAGAGCCACTACACGAATTTGACACCAGTTTCGAGTATTCAGTGACATTTCTTAATTACATACACAAACAAAACAAATAAAACATTACAATTTATAATTTTTAGGGAGCTAGATATGACAGTCCATATTTATACATATTAATACAAACAACAATTTTGACAATTTTGCTTATGTAGTAAAAAAAAATCAAAGCTAAAGTAGACATCCACTTTGAAACTTGGTTATGTAAGCTTAAGAGGCAGTCTCTTGTACAAACCCGTTATGGCTATAGAGCTGCACTCATGTACTTGACAATTGAAAATTCAAAGATAGGATACAAAGTCCACAATGATGTTGCTGAAGTCCTACAAATTCACAAGGTTTGTTGAGCCTCACTCATTCTTATTAAATTTAAATGTGTCTATACATGTTTAATAAATTAGTCAGCAAAAACTTGTCATTGTAGTTGTCAAACTTCTGGAAGGTCTAATTAGGCATTCGGCTGCTGCTCTTGGTCATTATCCTGGTTATCTGATGTCCACAACTGCAATTGAACCATAGCCATTAATAACAAAATGTATTCGCATACCAGTTATACGTAATATGTTATACGTGTTATTTCATATGTCAATCGATGGACTAGTTATAAATGAAACTGACATCATTTATTCAATTTAATGTGTTTGGTGGTACGTACGAGCTACCCATTAAATAGGTCCAGGTTAGTTGAGTGAACAATAATGCGAGTGATTAGCATGTTTGCTACAGTTTGAATATGCTGTATTTGCCACAGGGAGTTGAGAAAGATATAGTGACAGATTCCAATTCTGCTCCAATTACTGGGTGTATATGTAAAAATTGACTCCACAAATGGATAATGGCCTCAAATACTCATGCATTAACATTTATGTAATCATATGGTTATAGCTTAGTGGTGACTGATCTAGCTCTTTGGTATGGAGGTGGAACGTGTCTGCAGAGGAAGCAATAGTATTAGACATCCTATTTTAGGGCTCAGCAGGCGTGGAATTGCAGAAACTAGGGATAATATTAAAAATGTACTCCCCACCGTCACCCCCAACCCCTCAGGGACCTGTCAACAATAGGGTATTTAATTGGTGGTGATGTTGTTCTGTGCTCCGAACTATTTAGACATTGGCAGTATTACATCGTCGGATTGTATACAATAATAACACTTGCTGTATGTTTTACAATTCGTAATCTCTTGATTTATATGGAAAGTTTTTATTTTTAACAGTTATTTAGTACTGTACCCGCCCTGAAGATACATAGTATTTTACTTAGCGATAGTCGTGGTAAAGCGCGAATCTTATTAGAGCAGTTCAAGTCAGTATTCACCATCGAAAGTGGAAACCCTCCCGACGGGAAAGACTTGAAGGAGTATCCACCCGCCGGTTACCCTCAAATAGTTGAATCTGGAGTTCTCAAACTGTTAAAGCGTATCAATGCTTCGAAGTCGAACGGCCCAGATAACATACCCAACAGGGTGTTGAAAGAATGTGCGGAAAGCATAGCGCCGATCCTCACCAAGATCTTCCAGCGTTCAGTTGATACCGGCGTGGTCCCGGAAACCTGGCGAAACGCCAACATCTCATGTGTTTTTAAAAAGGGGACCGCCATCTCGCAGAGAACTACCGCCCTATTTCTCTGACATCGGTATGCTGCAAGCTCCTAGAGCACATCATATGTAAACACATGCTGAACCACTTTGATATCTATAGAATTCTCACAGACTTGAATCACGGTTTCCGCTGGCTACTCATGTGAAACACAGCTGGTTACGACCGTAAACGATTTCTATAATCAGTATGACTCTGGGAAGCAAGTAGACGCAGCAGTGCTCGATTTTAGCAAAGCGCTCGACACTGTGCCACACCGAGCGCTGCTAGTGAAACTAGAGAGATATGGCATACGAGGCCACCTTCTCGATTGGATAGCAGAATTTTGTGCAATCGGAAAATGCGAGTTGTAGTAGATGGTGAAACATCTGACGAAACAGATGTGAAATCTGAGTACCCCAAGGCACCGTATTAGGCCCAAGTATTTTTCTTGTTCATATTAATGACTTACCGACTGTGTAAAATCTCAGGTCAGACTCTTTCGCAGATGATTGTCTGCTGTACAGGACAATAAACTGCTTTAATGATCATCTCGCACTTCAGAAAGATCTCGATGAGCTTTGTATATGGGCTGAGCGTTGGGGCATGAAATTCAATGCCAAAAAAATGTTACATTTTGAGCATCCGTAACTCTTCCCAACATATGTACCAAATTGGTGGGGAATTTCTGAAAGTTGTTAAAAACACCCCATATCTCGGGGTCACGATATCGACACTCTCAGCTGGGAAGAACACATAACTAAATCCTGCAAAAAGGCATCTTCCGTGCTAGGATTTTTATGAGAAATCTCAGAATGTGTCCCAAAGACACCAAGCGCATTGCATACCTCTCACTTGTACGTCCCCATCTTAGAATACGCGGGCGCCAGTTTGGGACCCGCACAAAGCTCGAGATATCGACCGCCTTGAACGAGTCCAGAGACAGGCTATCCGCTTTATTACTGGCGACTACCGCCGCGAGACCCCGGTTGTGTTACGCTGTATGATGCTACGGCTAGACATTCCGCTACTCCAGGAGCGAAGGAAAGCGTGCAGGCTCACCCTGATGTACAAAATCGTGGAGGGACACCTGCCTGCCATGCGCCCGGATGTTTTCCTTTGTACCACTGAGGAGAAACAAACGTCCGATTCGAGACAGACATTTACGGAGCGATTTTGTCAACACGAGTATTGTGAGCCGCCAGTTACCAACAACTCTAAGTGTTTTGCTGTTCCACGCTGTAGAACCCAGCCATCTGAGAACTCTTATTTTCCACGAACTATTCGCGAGTGGAATCAGCTACAGGAATATCAAGTCACTGCAGAGTCCATCGACCAATTCAAGGCATCCCTGGTCGGTGGCGCAGTGACAGACTAAATTAAACACTGCGCTCTCTCTTTCCGTTGCCAGTTTATGTCAGTTTTGATTGAGGCAACGTAACCTTACAGATTACAGATTACAGATTACTTATTTCTATCCTTTAAAATTCACTGCCATGTTATTAAAAAACGTATGCACATGTATTATCACCTCGAGTTTGGACACAAAGTTGTTGGCAGCTCTGCATGCGCAATTCGATGTTAAAATTAAACTGGCAGATGTTGTTATGATGTGCCGTTTGTGCAATTTCCAATCGAGTATGTTTTTCAAAATTTTCACACCCATGTACAAGTAATAACATTACATGGTAATTTCGTTTGATGAAGTAAAATTTTTCCAAGACTTTCCCGGGAATTTGTCAAATTTCCTGGGTATTCCTTGGTCATGCAAATCCCGTTCTATGGGTTGCTACCTTGAGCTACAGTATTACTTACAGTTAAATTGTCTCTCAACAGCTGCATAATCAAAGTGCTGTCTTTGTATGAATCTTCATTCAGGGTGTCCAGCTCAGCAATAGCATCATCAAACGCCTTAAATACAAAAGAAAAAGAAAATTGTTATCGTGAAAACTTCTACTAAATATTCTATTTATTCATTTATTAAT
>CM032666.1:31547434-31629845 GCA_019095985.1 Streblospio benedicti | reverse complement strand
AAATCTAGAGGAATGGCTTCAACCCGGGGTCAATATAAACACAAACGTCGCATTGCCACACAGGCAATCATCACTCGCCACATGAAAGACATCTAAATGAACGAAAACTAAACTATTGGCTCCATGACCTCTTAGTGACTTTCAAAAGATTATCACAGGTTCAAAACTAACTTTTATCGAATCTGGTCTTTCTGTTCACTGAACAATCAGAGAACCATCAAATTTTCTGTACAATGTAGACTAGGTAACTTAAGTTATGTTTAAAAGTTAAATGTACTGTACACACTTGATTAAACTGAAGGTACAAACCTGTTTGGCCAGATGGCATGCCATATCTGGAGAATTTTTAATTTCATACAGAAATACTGAATAGTTGAGTGCTAAACCAAGTCTTATAGGATGTGTGGGCTGCATGTCCTTTTGGGCAATATCAAGTGCCTGCCTATAATGTTTATCAGCTGATGCTTCAACCTCTGAAACAAGAATTGCATGTAACAATTATTTCTATGCTGCAGTCTCCTATTAAGTCATACATATACTATATTTGCCCTTGTTATTGCTTATTAAAAGTAGAAAAAAATGCTCTCTGAAGGTCAATAGGCCCGTAGGCCTCCCTCCAAACCAAAGTTAGGTTGAAAACTGGCGAACAGGTGCGTTGGCGTGGACAAGGCTGAATAGATGGGAAGT
The DNA here is from genome assembly GCA_019095985.1 of Streblospio benedicti. Classification (NCBI taxonomy): domain Eukaryota; kingdom Metazoa; phylum Annelida; class Polychaeta; order Spionida; family Spionidae; genus Streblospio; species Streblospio benedicti. The sequence goes on along the minus strand of CM032666.1, from coordinate 31,629,158 downwards.
GGGGTTTATTTACGAGGAATGATCTTCCTAGATTCTAGTTAGATTCTGAACACATGCGTTGACATGGACAGCTCTGAATGGCTGGATGGTACTGACGTGGCCCCCATACAGCCACAATGATGGAAGAAATTTTAATAAATTCATTTTGAAAAAGCGTATTGCGCTTGGTCAGGACCTGCTGATAATCGGCAGGACTGGTAGATTTTCAAACCAGCCAGTCCTGATAACCGGTATCTTTGTCATACTTAAGTCTATCCCTGTTACTGCCATATATCATGTGTCCTTGTCAAAAGAGCACTAGTCCACTAGTTCTTGAAATCTGCAATATTTATGCTGTAAATAATTATGAGACAGACTATAGTACCTTTTTAAAGTTACTAGCCCTGTTGAAGAGTAATCATTGAGGCCTTAACTGGGAGACTTCTGTTTCCTACTAATTCATACTTCCATTTTGTTAAACAAAATCAACAACTTAACATACCCTTTTTATTTGCCAGTTTTGGTTTGGCATCTTCCTCATTTGAAGCAACTTCAGCAAGGTATCTGTAGTAGTCCCCCATCATCTTCATGTAGAATACTTTGCTTTCAGCATTTCCAGCTTTAGGTATCAAGCGTTCTTCAAGCAAATTCTACAATTTTTTTTTCAAACATCTAATACAATTCATTTGCTCATTTTTTACTTACAACAGTACAATATAACATACCCTCAAGTAATATTCTATCACACTATGGTGCCAGAATATGCAAAACAATGCATACAATTAATACTAATCTTTATTTTCATGAAATATTCAAGTAATACAAACATAAATCTATGTACAATGATTCCTCATATATATATAATTATATTACATAAATTTATCTAATTAAAATCATGATGACATCGGTTTTATATTCTAAACGATTGACTTGTACGATGATGACGGCAAAAATGTGAAATGAACCAGCTGCTTTTGGGCAACATGATCTACACCTGTTCTGCCCATTTTTCAGTAAAGAAAGGTTAAAGACAATGATTTACAAAATAAAATATTTTCACAGAAAGGGTCAAACCGGTGGAAAATACATATCTTTACTAATTATGTTATCTTCAAAATCTTCAAAAAGTAACAGGTTTTGTTGATTTGTATTACATAATTGAATTAAAAACTTTGCTTGGTGTCTTTTGGATTTCTATAGGCTTTTCAGGAATTTATCAAATGTATGCAGACACTGTTAAGGAACAAAAAAATTTATTAATTTCGATTAAAGAGACCAAGATGAACCACATTTTTCTTCCATAAAATATAACTTAGGGTTTTGTGGTAATTTCCCCCCTACACTTTTCTGACTTGATATTGTACTAAATGTTTTGTACTGATTTTCAACCTTCGATTAATGAATTACATGTACCTACCAAAACTTGGTCACAAATGTTTCGAAGTTCTGTTTCCACCCGAATTCTATATTCTTTGGCCATATTCTGTTTCCTCTCATTGCCTTCGGTCTTTTGTTCAATGCTTGAAATAACTCTCCATGATGAACGTCTGGCCCCAACAACATTTTTGTAAGCAACTGACAGGAGATTCCTTTCCTCATTTGATAGCTCACCACCCTTCTCTGTGACAGCTTTCATTGCTTCAGCCATATCATCATACCTTTCAGCTTGCTCTGCCAGTTTAGCTTTTTGGACAAGTTCATCCTTATCAGCCATGACTAAAATAGATGATTAGTTGACAAAAAACTTGACCACACATCAGATATATATGTCATGATGGTCTAGATGAGGCTTTTCAGGTCAAAGTTAGAAAAAAAATGTAGTACTATTGCAAAAATATTGTATTGGTGTTTTTACAATCCTCTTTTTAAGTGTTATTCATTGTCATCTCTCACAGCTAAATATGCAGTATGGGTGACCTCCTTTGAGACATTTCAACAACTCAACCTTTTCACAAGTAACAAATTCTGGTTGGTTTACATACCAGTAGAGCCCTGTGCAAGGATAGTACATATTGACAAGTAGGACAAGTTGACAATATAAGACAATTGAAACCTTCCAAACATCCCCAAGACTGGTATTATTGGGCAAAACTGTTACATGACAAAAGTGGGTGTCCGTGCACACATCGGGCGGTGCACATACTAGATCTAGAAAAGTACTCATTTTTAGCGGTGCTGTGTTTCACTATTCTTAGTGTTTACATACTAATCTCCAATCTAAACTATATTGAGTAGTTTCATAGATTTTAAGATGATCTTTATCAATATGATGATGGGCAATATACACTAATTTCTGTCCATAGCCTCGGCCCTCCCACAACTGATTCACGGAGCAGGTGCTCAATACTAGAAAGGCGAAAAATCGACTTCACACTGCTAGTCTGTTTTCATTTAAAAATAATACCCTTAAGAATACGAAATCTCCACTGCTTACTTGTTTGAAATGTTCTTTAGATGATGATTCTCACTGCTACAGATAAAAGATCCAGACAGCCGGCGTTAAATGGGTATTTAAATAAATCTAAAATAATTTGTGCATTTTCTTCAGTTTAGTCTAGGTTCAGGAAGGGCCAGTTTTCGCGCATGCTCAGAACAGTTTTCTTGTTTGGAGATACAAACAAAGCCACGTGCGCGCTCCATGCTTAGTTACCAATTAAAGGGTACAACGCGCATTTTGTAATGAAATAAAATAAATATTAATCACTAACTTTGAGTTTATCAAGTAAAAAATTATTCTGTGAACAATACTTTTCTATCACCCATAGAAAATTACAGTTGTCGTTCTGATTTTTCGTGTTTATGCGTGGTCCTACGACGAGCACCTGCTTTGTGTCGTCTGAGTTTATCTCATATGCCCCTGTGTCACGATACCGACAGTAACCAAGATGAACCAAGAGACAAACGACAAACTAGGCGACCAGCATATTTAGAGGACCATAAGCAACATATAACTGAATAAAGGACTTTTTTTTTTTTTTTTTTTTTTGGGGGGTGAGAGATGTAATATTCTGCATAATTGCTGTGTATAAATACCTTCTATAAGTCGACAAAGGACATATACAATGGGTTGTTGGGTGCTAAGAATTTCTCCTTTGCGTGGTGAGCGATGAAAATGGCATCAGCCATCCGTCTTCCAGGCAAGAATCCAAATTACATATCATCTATCTATTATCTTTATTATCAGTTGTTCTGTAACTATCTCCAGATTTTTTTTTTCATCCCTTGATCAATGAACTTGAGCCTTCAGTAATTTCCTCCCTCTAGTGCATCGCCTTTATTTTAGCTATAAGGCATCGACCATTGATCACCATTTGATCTCAGGGGGGTAGGGGGCCAGCTATTTTCACCATAGCTTAAATTTTTTTTCGTGAAATTTGACATCTAATTCTTTTTTTCTTAGATTACTGAACCTCGATTATTTTTTTAATATGTAACATGCATGTTATATAAAACATCTTGACAATTATTTATTTTTTGTCTAGCCGAATGAAACATTATTTTTTTCACCAATTTTCAGCCTTGCATTATTTTTTTCAATATTTTTGTTGCCCCCCCTCCCCCTGAGATCAAATGGTTGATGCCTAAAGGTTTCTTCCCAGTCAGATGGTATGTGAAGTTTACAAAGCAGCGGGCTGCTGCTTGGGACGATGGTATCATTCTGGTCCCACAACCTTGGGGTCGTGAGTTCGAGTCCCATTAGGGCCACTTGATATAATAATATGGAAGATGTCTCTTCAGCTATGTCAATACAGTGGCAGGAGCTTGCTTGGCAGAACAGTGAGAGTGGAATTGAATTCACAAGCAAACTTGGGGAAAATATATACAGTTATTCATATTGTATCATTGTTGGGATGAGGTTGCAGTGTGGTGAGAAGTTTAAAATGAATGAAGCAAGCACCAGAGAACTTTTACATGGACGCTAAGAACTGAATTGGACATCTTAAGCCTTGATTTTGAAAAAGAAGTGAAAACTTGTACATGTATATTATTGCTGGCATAGAGGTTGAAAGAGAATGCAGGTTGAATTATCAATGATTATGCTTGATATGCTAGAGGAAGTGACTAACAGACTGACTGTACATCCGTGATCGTTGTGACTATGAATAATGCAGTTTACATTATGCGATAGATTGCTAGAGGAAGTGACCAATGGACAAGAGGATCATAAGGGTACTAAACACCCAGGGGAATGATTCAAATATATGTTAATGTGACAGCCTAATAAATGGTGTTAAATGATATAAAACAAAGCATTTATTTTTTTTTTTTGGGGGGGGGGCATCAATTAGTCCACCCAGGGGCACGATGATTCAAATATAGTTGAAGTTCTGTGATCACATGCTGTTTCACAGCTAAATGTAGAAAATATGTGCAAGTTTGTTGAAACAATTTTATTTAATCTTATTCATCATTTATTACATTTTTTCTATTCTTATATATTATATATATATATATATTTTTCTTTGGGGGGGGGTGTCAATTTACCACCTAAGGGCATGATGATTCAAATAAAGTTCTGGGATAACATGCTGTTTCACAGCTATGCAAATGAAAAATAAAGAAATAAAATATGTGCAAGTTTGGTATTATAATGGTTTCATTTTATCAGATTTTTTAATATGGACCCCTGGGGAGCCAATTTTACACCCAGAGGAATGATTCGAATATATCATGAGACAGGCAAATAAGTTGTGTGCAAGTTTGGTGAAAATCAAATGAAGAATGAAGTTATTTAGAAAAAGATGAATTGTTGACAGACAGACAACGCACGAAAGCTCACATGCGGTTTCACAGCAGGTGAGCTAAAAATAAAGGAACTAGTGTGCAAATATAAATTGTTGAAAGACGGAAGACAGATGAAAGGTGATCACATAAAATGTATTTGAATACCAAGTAACAATATATTTAGAGGGCAGGGGAGTGTAGTTCCAATGTCAGCTATGAAGTGCTATGAAATGACCAATTTTGATCATATCCAGCTATGAAAGTTTTTTTTATTGAAAGTTAGTCCTGAAATTGCGCACCAAAAATGTTAGGAGCGTTCCCTTAAGATATCAAGGGAAGTGCCCTCCGCCCCCAGTGTCATAAGACTTCCCAGAGACCAATGTACCAGGGACACTCCATAAAAAGACCAGCTCTCTATTGAGCCCATTTAATTGAAGGGGCATGCACAGAAAATGTCTCCTTAGATTGAATTAATTAAAAAATTTGTTTTTGATAGATGACTTGTTGCGTTTTGCAGCGGTTTTAATAAAGCCTCTATGGCCTACAACAATAATTGTAGATGTGGAAACTTTTTAGTATGTCCCAATCCAACATAGGCAATAGCAGGAATTCTTTGTGTATTGGTTAGGAAAGCCCTAGGCACTTTTAGAAAAAGCGATGCTAACTGTCATAGCAAGTGGAATAATTTCTAATTCAGAAATAAATAAAATACCAATTACGAATACCCATTTAATAAAAGTGGACTGCCATACAGGCTCCATTGAGATATGAACAGGGCTTTAATGACAGGTATAATGGTGTGGATTAGCTATTCAAATGCGTGGCACGAAGAATATAACAAATTACACATACTGTAAAACTAGAAATGCTTGCACACAATTTAATTTGCAAATTTCATGGGCGGGTGCAAAAGAGAAACTTGTAGTCAACATACATTAATAGCATAGGTAAAGTAGGTCAAAGATGAACCAAATTCACAAAATTTAATAGCCACAAAATAAACTAGTTTTACAGTAAGCCATCCAATAAGGCGTTTGTTCAAATACCAGCTGAATATTATTTATGGCTGGGCAGCTATTCAATAAAATACAGTTAACTATTTTATTAAATCATTAGCCAAGTAGCTTGTGAAAGGCACAGCCTCCATTCCCGGTGTACTTTAAGAAATGGTGTTTACAGTTATGCTTGGCAATTTAATGAGAAATATGAACTTTGATTCAAGCGGATTGTGGTTTTGGGTGGTGAAAAAAAAAAAGAGCAATCCTTGCAACAACATGATGCATGACAAAAAGCCAGAACTTAAGTTCATTTTATCACTTCTTTTATAGCTTAGAACATGGGTTTATTTAATCATATAGTGGATGACAAAAATTGCAACACAAAGTATAGTCATGACTAATTTCTTTGTTCATAAAACAAGCAACTTTACCATTGTATAATTTAACGACGTTTCTAAAACTAATAACAAACCTAACTGGTAACTACTATAGAGCCATGTATCAACCTATTGTCACATTATGTAGATATTATATAAATGGTTCCCTAGAGTCTATGCAACCAAAATGACTTATAATGAAAATTTACCCAAAGAGGCACCATACAACATTTTTGGCTATTAGAAGGGCAAAGCAAGACAGCAATTTATTATAAACATTTAATGACTAATCAATATAAAAACGAGCATGCATTATATCATTGAAAACGCAACATTTATTCCTTTATTCCACCATGCAAGTAACTTGTCAAGTTAATACTTGCAAGGACAGATACCATGGTTTGCGATGCAGCCGAAATCTTGCACACATCTTACCAAAGCTACTGTAAACCAACAATATCTGCACCACATTAAATTTTTGGACCCATTAGCAAAAATATTGTTTCCCCATTACACAAGTTGGTTGAAAAATTTTGTTTATAACAGAAATATTCTTCATTTACAGTATTTAGGCAGATGCAATGTATATTAACAATTTGAAATGCTATAATGGGACTGACTTCCCAGTTGATTTCTAGCTTAGATTTCAACGAAGCTGGTAACAGCCAAATACACACACACCAGTGGGCACTGTCAACATCACACAAACAGCAATCATTACTACACAACAGCTTATTGGAACATATAACAGTGATGCTGCGATGACAGTATTAATGAGAACTACAGTATATGGAATCATTTTTACCAAATCAATTTTCTATATTGCACATATTTTGAAATAGAATGTATCTTTATCTTATGTTTTGAGTACGAAGAGGGTAGGTTATACAGTGGAAGCTTAAATGTTAGGATAAATATTAGCAGCAAAAAAATACAATATGGATGACAAAATCGCGAACAATGGCTAAACAGAGTAATTCTCACAGCAGGCACAAGACGTACTTGCCTTGCAATCAAATGAAAAAATAGATCACACGAAATCTTGCGAGCAATTAGCTCAATATGAAAAGCCACTACAGGTCATGAATTAGAGAACACTATTTTCTAGTTTCCAGTGTCCACTAGATGGCTCTCAGTTCATCATGATACAATAAAACAAACATTAACATTAATAATTTGGAGGAAGCTTGATACGACAATCCATTTAAATGTGTAACTACTAACAATTTTGACAATTTTATCGGGTTGTGCCCAAGAAATGATCAGATCATGACTATATAATATATATATTAATTACTTCCTTACGGTATGTAGTAAAAATAAATAGCTAAAGAAGACATCCACTTTGAAACATGGTCATGTAAGCTTAAGAGGCAGTCTCTTGTACGAACCCACTATGGCTAGAGACGCGTTCTTGTACTTAACAATTGAAAAATTCCAAGATAGGATACTAATTCACATAATGATGATGCTGAAGTCCTATGAATTCACATTTAACAAAGACAATGGTTTGTTGAGCCTCACATTTGGGTATCAAATTTAAATATGTCCATAAATCTTATAGAAATTTGTTATTAAATTTAATATCCTCTACCTCCATATTTGATAGCTCATTAGATAAACAATAAAAATGTCAGCAAAAACTAGTCAATGTAGGTGGGGGTCCTACTATAGGTGGGTCTAATTTTGCTGCTCCTGCTGCTCTTGGTCGTTATCGTCACCCTGGTTGTCTGATGTCCACAACTGCAAATAGATCAGACATGAGGTAATTGTACCTAAGTGGTATCTTGCAATTTCAGATAAGAGATTTCACTTTAACTCAATTAAAGCACCATTTGTTTAAGGAAGCCTAACAAGTGCATTTTTTTCAGGGCTCTACAATAACACTTGCCCAATTGCCAGGGGCAAGTGAACACAGGCAATCGCGTGTCCGGATGTTCAAGTGATATTTGCAGGTGACAAATAATGTTGATATAATCAGGGTCAGGATTAACCTCTTGTCCGCTCACATTGGCTAGTAAAATCTTGTTGACGAGTAAGACGTTTTAATGACTGGTCCTTCTGACGAGCAGCAATTCTTGTCAATTCCGGGTAGAGGTATAGAGTTTGTGCAAGGAGGACGAGTACATTTTTTGCAGGACGAGTTGATATTTGAGGGTTACTCGTCCTGCTGACGAGTAGCACTTTTCTTGTGGGCAGTGCTCTTCCAATGTGTTTAAAAGGACCACTTCTATTAAAAATGTTGTGCATCCTTTCTACAAACTTTACTTCCTTATCAGCTAATTATCAATATCAAGTGCACAGCAGTTACATATTGCTTTTCTTTGGAATCACACTTTAAGCTGAACAGTGATCCACATTTTTTGCTGCAATTTTTTTTTTTTTAATTTATAGTTTATTTCAAACTTTAGTGCGGACAAGCGAGATGACAGTGCGGGCAAGTGGCTGGAAACATTATTGCAGAGCCCTGAATTTGCACTATGAAAAAATATTATTGTAACTAACACCTTTAAACATTTAATGCAGGTGCACATTCCACCTAATAGAGCGATGATAAAGTGGCTTTTCATTATGTTTAAATGATACACATGGCCATGTATTCATAAAGTTCTAGGCAATTTTAGAACTTAAATTGACAAATCGTCAAATAGCAGATGTGAACCTGTCAGCGTTGAAAATCTTAATCACAGTCATGAAAAAGCATAATTTTCAAGCAGAAATCTTTAAAAAAAGAAAATAAAAATAAAATCACAACTAATTCAATATTAAGTGGATAACATTTCAATTAAAAATAATGTCATGGGTGACTACATGAAAAGAATTCTTTAATTGCCTCAATCTAAGTACTTACAGTTAAATTATCTCTCAACAGCTGCATTATCAAAGTGCTGTCTTTGTATGAATCTTCATTCAGGGTGTCCAGCTCAGCAATTGCATCATCAAAAGCCTAAAATAATCAGAATAATATGGTATTCATTGAAAATACATTGCAATAAAAAATGTCAACTCTAAAATAAATATATACAAGTCTTTTCATATAGTGAACAACATGGTCTAATTTTTATTCTATTTGCTATCCTTTTTGTTGGTCAATTATCAAAATTCAAGCATAAATTTTGATAAGAATATTTTATGTCACACACTTCTTAGATAGTGTGAAAAGGCACCTAAGAAGTGTGTGAAATATAATCTTATAAAAATCTAAGTTTGGAATTTGATAATTGAACAACAAAAAGGATAGCAAATAGAACTAGATCAAAAATATTCAAAGAACACTGTGTCGCTAGAACGACATTGACTCATGGGCAATTAAGATATATACTGAAATAATGTATACTTTACAATCAAGAAATTTATGAATTTGAAGTGAAAACATCAGAATGAATCAGAATCAATATATCCAGCAAAAAGGTATATTTTTGTTGTCATATAATAGTATTGAATAACAGATAACAATCAGTATCAGTTTCAAATCCAATAATCAATTTTGGTGCTTGGTTGGAATATTGATTTTTTTCTTCCTGGCTAAGCGCATTGAATATCATTAAAAATGTCACAAAAGCGCTTCTAGAATGCAAAATTTAATTGGCAGAGCGCCAAAAATCGAATCACTTCAGTATCGCCTCATACCTCATAGTCGTGTAAAGTTTGAACGAAATCGGTGCAACGGTTAAAGCTCTAGCTTGTCCGGAGACATACATACATACTTAGTTACAAACGAACGAAACACAATGCTTGCTTCAGCAGCTGAGCTGAAACGACGCAACGAAAATGGAACCAACGTTAGCACGCCCCCGGCGGTGCGTGATCCATAACACTGCTTCCTTAACAAGGCTTGTTGTATTGCAGCATTTATCAAATGTTTCAAAGCGACAAATTATAAAAATACCAATAGCGCATGGCTAAACTATTATTGCACCTGGAGGAAACTAGTTCAGATTTTAAATATTTCATATTACAAAACCATCAATATTTATAGAAAGCCATCGATAGCCGCCGATAGTCTGCTGAACGATGATAAATCGATACATACGATTAATCATCCAAACACTACTATCTTGCATGTCAGCAGAATAGATGATTAAACAGTCATATGTCTTTCATGGTCAGTTGAAGCATGTCCGTTCCCTTCAAGTCAAAACTGGACAAATTTTGATATAGAAAAAGTGGATTTCTTTTTCATGAAAAGAATATTTATCAAGTTACTTGTCCTACTGATAGGTAGTAGCAGTAGCACTTTGCCATCTAATCATGGCCAAGTTTTATTTGTCAACTATCAAGTTATGCAGTATTCTAATTGAAGATGCAGAATTATACAAACCTGTTTGGCCAGTGCACATGCTTGATCTGGTGAGTTTTGAATTTCATAGTGAAATACTGAATAATTAAGGGCTAAACCAAGTCTAATGGGATGTGTGGGCTGCATGTCCTTTTGGGCTATTTCCAGTGCATCCTTGTATGCAGAATTAGACTTCCCTACAACCGCTGCAAAATCAAATATACACAAATATTGAAATTAATTCTTATGTTGATCAAATTGTGACAGCATTTATTGGTTCATTCTCCTAGATCAAATTAATATTTTGCTTTATAAAATGCTTACCTGACCAACTCGACAAATTGTTCTGATCATTTTCCCGTGAAGCAACCTCAGCAAGATATCTATAGTAGTCACCCATCATCTTCATGTAGAACACCTTGCTTTCAGCATTTCCAGCTCTAGGTATCAAGTGCTCCTGGAGGAGTTTCTGAAATACAAATGGGAGTGAAAATATGCAAAGTACTTCAAGGATCAGCCAATTAAGATGGGGTCGCCTGAAATTTTCAAACTCCAGGACGAGACCTAAAATCACACCATAATAAATGGTAGCAAGAGTTGACACAAATATCAATGACTCAATATCAGGGCCACTGTTTGAAAACCAGGTCGCATAACATTTGATGCACAGATAACAGTGTCAGCTGCCAAAGATTTGATAGTCAATCAGGCCACCACACAAAACTTTGTAATCAGGCCATTTTTCAGGTAACTACGGCCTACAGGACTACCACTGATATCAATCCCTGGGTAGACCCCTAAAATCACTTGCAGTCAGCACAATGTCGTGGCATTTATCACTTGTCGTTCTCAAATATTGGAGGACATAATTCGGTAGTAACACACTCCTATTAATCTATTACGAATGATTGTCAGAAAATCAAAATAACCTACTTATTTCTGAAGAAAAAATACACACGACGCTTCCTTCTTAAGTGCGCATGCTCAGAAATTCAAATGTCCCGCATAGTCTCGATAAACAAGACTCGTGCTGACATGCACCCACCAAGTCTGGTTGAACGAGGCTAATCTCCTGTGTCGTGAAAACGAAACCAAAATCGACTACTGCCGTATAAATTCTTCGCTCATCACACATCTTCCTCGGACGATTTTAGAATTTAAAAAAGTGTGAATTCTGTCTTGAAACATGCTTAGTCTCTGTTATAGGCCCGTGGGCCTTAATACGATCACAGGGCGCACTCCCAATGTTAGGCCCGAGCGCCTTAATGCGCGATTATACGGTAAGGTATTTTTTGCTCACAGGGCTAGCACATTTTACTTACTAATCAGTAGAGGCTGAATTGCCCCGGAGATATTTTTTTGCAAATTTTCACTACAATTAGTGGTGTTAACGAACGACATAAGCAATTCATTGCTCATCAGATATATTGCCACTGATGATTGAATAGTTTATACCATCCATTCACAGCAAATACAGTAAGCTCTATTTCGTATATTCTTACTAATATTTAAAATATAATTGCAACAACATAATATTTTCCAACCAATCATACGAAATCTTACATTGACCTCCATTTCCACTGCACTTGTCTTTAAAACCCAAGTATTCACTAGCAACAGCTGCAGAAGTAGCAGCATGCATCGGTGATTTACCAGAAAGGAGCCAAGACATGTCATCTTGATCGAAGCTTCCCCATTACAAATAAACAGTAGTACCACATGATTAAAAAGCTGCCCTGAAAATAGAGTGCTGTTCTAAAAATGGATGCAGAACAATTCGCTTGGTGAATGAAAGATTGCCTTAAATTTTCTGTTTTGGAGCAGGTCATAAGTGAACCACACTTTCATCTTATTCTCTACACAATGGACAGGTCTTATCTGTGGTCTGGTTGAAAGCTGCTCTATTGCTTTGCAGAATGTAAGTGCCTGTCAACATCTTTGCTTTGATGTGAGCTCTTCTTACATCCCTATTACTGCATACCGTGGACCTCCAGACTAGATGTGGTTGGCCATGTGTGAAGGTGGTGTTCAAGTAGCTCAGAGTGGATTTTGAGCTTGCCTCCTCTTCAATATGATATGTTAATTTTTGTGCATGTGCAGTGGTCGTCACCCGACTCTACTTAAGGTCATTGCAACGCACAAACAATAGCGCAAGAACGCATTTTCAATGCGTTACGTCTAACTTCCATTGTGATCCAGCCAAAAGCACTTTCGTTTCATGAAATCGGCGTCAAGGCAAAACTCGGTCAATGTCTATCAGTGGCCGCGGACACGATTGTAACATAGAAAAGTGCATATTTTTTATGAAAATGAAACTATCGGAATCCCGTAATAAACCCACAGCCTGGACGTAATGATTTTTCAGACATCAAAAAACGTAATATTACGGGGTTTTCCCGCAAGTTCACATCTGCCAGCTAATGGTTACACCCTGACAATGTCTCTTACTGACCGATGGGTCAGCCATTCAATCGAGACAGGCATTTGTAATGGGTGGACAAAAACAAAGTATTTTTTTCAGTTCACAACATATGTATGGTTGAAATGTCCTTGGATAAGTCACAACCCACTGACCCCGCATATTACTTAGTAGACAAGTTCTTCAGAATGACTAGAACCAGACAACACCAATATCCACTCCTTTTAGTTGAAGGGCAACTCTGTGATCCCTTTGACACGATTAATTTGTGTATTATCAGGTACTCCCAAGTCTCTGCTTCCCTCAAACACATTAATGCACGCAAGAAAATTTAGCAGCAAGTCGAGGGAAAGTGCAATGAAAAAATAACATGACCTTGAAATTAAGCAAGGGTCTATGATGCTCAAGTACCAGTATTTAATCCAATGTATAGCATTCCCTAGTCATTTACACGAAGCATAATGTAATATAGTATGCATATTATTTTAATGTGGCCATTTACATGGATAAATCAATAAATGTTATTGCAGTAGTATTTTAGGGTGGTCAATATTACTAGCCCAGCCAAAAAACCTTTACAGGACGAATCAATCGTGGATGGCTCAAAACAAATATCCCAGTAGTATATTGAAATCCTATCTGATGCCCGGAAAATAACTGACTGCATACAGTAATCATCCAATGTGGATTAAAATATTAAGTACACATACTAATGAACTAGACCTCCAAAGGCAAAGATAAGATCTACTCACCAAAACTTGGTCACAAATGCTCCTAAGTTCAGCCTCCACCCGATCTCTATATTCTTTGGCCATCTGCTGTTTCCTCTCATTGCCTTCGGTCTTTTGTTCAATGCTCGATATAACCCTCCATGACGAACGTCTGGCTCCAACAACATTTTTGTAAGCAACGGACAGAAGATTCCTCTCCTCGTTTGATAGCTCACCACCCTTCTCCGTGACTGCTTTCATTGCTTCGGCCATATCATCATACCTTTCTGCTTGCTCGGCCAATTTGGCCTTTTGTACAAGGTCTTCTTTTTCGGACATGACTATAATATATATTAAAGTGTTTAGCACTTAAAGTTAAACAGCTATCGGTGTTAATTTAACCGATAGTATGATCCCACCTCTAGCAAAATGGCGGCCGGGGATAACCAAATAACTATCCACCTGCAGAAGTCTAAATCCGCCTTACTGTCAAATACCTAAAGTTTACACACTTTTATATTAAAGCAAATTTCACACTTCCTATGGTACTAAAATGTTTGCTTTTGTCAAGACACTAATACAGCTTATGTTGACACTAGCTGTCAATGACGTTTATTCGCAATTAGTTAGACTTAATTTAAGCAGGTGCAAAAAGTAGTTCGGTGCTTCATATGTACGGGGTGTTGTTCTATTAAAACACGGGTTCCCGACGTCATGGTTACCATGGGCGATAATAGGATTCTTGAAATGTTTTAAGTTATACATCTCTTATTATTCACTTTTTGCACACTTCTATGACCAGATGGCCTGCAGTAAACCTAATTCTATCAACCCTATTGATATGTTTAACTCAGACTCAATATGTTATTTTAGATGGTAAATTGAAATTTTTGAATGCAGAAATATTTTATGGATTACGTCATGCATCCCAAGATGCCCTACATCTTCATGTAATTTGTATGCTTCCGCAACACGTGCTAATGTATACAATATACACATGGTTAACTAAATATTCCAGAAATTCCTACTAAAAATGCCGAAATCAAAGCGAACCCAAAAAAGTAAGGCTTACAGCTTTAATAGATGTATTGTAGAACATATTTTAGGATAAGAGATCTGCATTAAACATCTAGATCTACGCACATGGATGATCTGTATTATTATTATTCATTTCAGACATAAAGTCCATGAGCATGTCAGCATAATCTAGATTCTATTGCTCAAGACTACTATATATCCGGATCGTTATGCTTTATTTGTTTAATCTAAGGGTGTGTTCTTAAAGTGTTTATTAAGTAGTAGCGAGTACGGGGGTGGGGGTCGGTAATTTTCCTAACTCGATGGTTGAAGCCTTTCTTGTCCTCACCCTGGCATATATAACTTCTGGTCCTCTGGCCCAAAATTTACCGACCCTCTACCGATGGGGGCATATAGCCTTGATGAAAATCCATCCCACATTTTTTCCTAAATCTCCAGTCTCCTTTCATTGTCCTTCACCAATCACCAGAAATTGTAATTGAATAAGCTGCATCACATTTCAAACACTTAGGCAATTCACAATGCATTACAGGGATAATTCAACTCCTACTTTGGAGAAGTTTCCCACACTGTCAATACCCCAAATCAATTACCAGTAAATGTGTAAATATATTTTCCAAGACAATCACACGCAAGTCGTTTGAGGTGTAGCCCACCATCTTGCAAAAAGGCACACTTTTTCTTGAGCAAGTGTGCCAAAATGGCACACACTGTATTTTACCCAGAATTATTCTGATTCAAGCTCAAGATTTAGGGCAAATCACCCATCACAGCCTTTGTAAATAGCAGATCAGCAGTCACCAATAATAGGTTCCATCACATTTCACCCACTTAAATACAGGCAATTCACGATTCACGCTCAAGATTTAGAGAAAATCACCTATCTTATTTTTGCTATAAGATAAGCTTATTTATTTCACTAAAATCACAGGTGGATTATGATATAATAACAAGTAATATGACATATTAAATGATAACATAGCTAGAAAAGTACTCATTGTAGCACAAAATTAGTCCAAGCACATTTGAGCATCTGTTAGCAGTTCAAACAACGTATAGACCAGATATTGAAGTTTATGTTAAAAGTATCCTCTAATTATTGAGATTCCCCACCACTAATACAATAGAGCACAGGAAAGTTCCACATTTTAAAAAATATGTATCACCCAATATACTCATGAGGACCTTATTATTAATCCAAAATAAGTGAAGGTCTAATCGATTTTATCATCAGCATTATGTTATTTTCAGTTTCTCTAACACAGACAAGGAGAAAAGGACTAGAGCTTAAACAGAAAGTTATAGAGGAGGTAGGTGGTAAACATATTTCGGTTTAGATAGTGGTGTCACTGGTGTGTAAAACTGTAAATAGATGGTTAGCATATATGACTTCCAAGTGGGATTGCCTTAGATCACCAATCGCTAAAACCAGCCATTCACATAAACCGTGAAATTTACGTCTGACGTGAAATTTGGTGACCTCCATAACGGGGGAGAGCACTGCGATTGATGCTCTAGTTTGTAAGTTAGCAGTCCATGGGGTAAAGGCAGGTTGCTGATTAAATTATACCCTTCCTTGCCTTATCAGAAAACTCTGTGTATATGGAAAATTTAAGAAAAAATAGTCATCAATAATAAAGCTTGTCAAATTAGAAAAAAAATGTCATGGAATGATGTTGATGACATTTTTGATAATTTCTTAAATTTTTTTTTTTTTTTTCGTTTGTTTAACAGATATGGCAAATTGAAAATGTCAGCGAATTTTTCATGCACTCGCCAACTTGCCAAATCGGGTGCTTAATAAAATTTGGCAAGTGGGGTTCAATTTACCCCTGTCAGTTTAGCGATTGCCTTTTCTTCGATGTAAATTGATAAAACACTACTTTTTACAAACTCCATGTTTTATTATTATTAAATCTTGCGCGAAAAAGCTGTGATAAGCAAACGTCAAATGATTTCGTTTTCGATTTTACAATGTCGAACTTAAATGTGCCTGGGACATTAAACTGTAAAATCGAAAATGAAATTATTTGACGTTAGATTTTCATAATAGCGCTGGCGGCCATTTTGGATTTTCGCACGTGGAGGGAGTTACCCAAGGTTGAATTGTGTTGAATTTTTTTTTAATCTCTAGGGGACCATATAGAAGGTTTCTGTGCAAAAATTTGTTTGTTAGGTAAAATGTCTGTGTCCATCAAAATTTTTACTCTACTGTGGCAGCCATCTTGCATTTGAAGGTCAAAATGAGGTCAAATCATTATGAAAAGCACCAAAATTGAATTCCTTGCACATGAAAACCATAAAATCAAGGTACTATACATGCTTGTAAGTCAAATACACAAAAAGTTAGATTTTTATAATAGCATTGGCGATTTTGGATTTGTGCACGTCAGGGTTGGTCATGAAAAAACCCACCCCAAAAACCCGGGTTTTTTTGGGTTGGGTTTTTTCAAAGTGGGTTTTATTGTTTTTTTTTGTTTTTTTTTCAAAATGTCTTTTTATTTAATAAGATTTTTAAGAGTTAGATAAACCAGGTCTATTTATGGAGACTAAGGAGATATATGTTGACAAATGAGAATTTTGAGAAATTGTTTGTGTACAAGCACTGACTTGGCATTGTTCTAACCAGTACCTCTAACTGACTTCAAATTGAACTACTAAGCCTGACACTAACCTGCTGACACTTCAGAGCAATATGCTTAAGCAGTTGACAATGTTCTAACCAACTTCAAAGTGAACTGAACCCAGACACTATTGACCTGCACTAATTAGTACAATAATGACTTCATAACAATACCTCCATTAGTGGCTTTGTATTTGCAGAGCTTGTGCCTTTAACTGGCATGTGCATTTGTAATGTCTTTTTGACATTTGGAGCCAAGTTTTTAATTATCTCTATTTGCAAAGTTATTCTGGGGTGACAGGAGTTGATAATTGCATAAATCAGATACACAAAAGCAAATAGAAACATTTCCAAGTCTGTCCCACTTAGAAAGAAGTCAAAACTTAACAACTTGATACACTAATTACAAGGGCTAACAAATGCAAGTTGTTAGTATTGTTCATTTCAAGTAACCAGCCAGCTTCAAGTCTTATCAATAGTCAAAATTTAATTCATTTTCAAAATTGATTTATTAAATTCATAATCTGTTTTGATTGGCAATTAAAACATTATCAAATATACTGAATAAAAGTCATAAAATAAATTATGATAAGTAATGATATGTGTTAAGAGAAATGGAATGTATAAAAATATAATATTGATCCTGAAATTGAAATAACCCAAAAAGCCCAATAAAACCCCTTTTTTTTTCAAAAAATGCGAGTGGGTTGGGTTTTTTTAAAAAAAAAACGTGTTTTTTCCCAACACTGAGTGCACGTAGAGGGAGTTAGTTCCCCAAGGTTGAATTTGGTTGAATTTTTTTTTTAGCTCTAGGAGACCATATAGAAGATTTCTGTGCAAAAATTTGGTTGTTAATTAAAATGTCCAGGTTCATTAAATTTTACGTCGATTTTTACTCCGCTATTGTTGACATTTGTTTTTGTAATTTCATGAGTGTTATTGACATTTATGGCAAATCGAAAATCTTTTGAGATTTTCAAAATCAGAAAAATAAATGTCACTCTTACTAATGTCATAAATGTATATACATATCGATGCCAACGCTGATCCATTGTGTTCTCTACTCATCTTATCACTGGTGGTTGCTAATTAAAAGAAGTTTCTTATTTCTTTCAGATACAAGAATGTGTCGACCAGTATGCCAGGATATTCATTTTTACTGTTCACAACATGCGAAATTCAAAGTTAAAAGATGTGCGAACGGAGTGGAAACATAGCAGGTTAGGATCATGTGTTCTTTCAAACTATTGTACATGTATATAAATTCATTATTTTATTAATCATTTTCTTTTTACATAGATCAATACATCACTGCACCCCCAACTCCTTGGGATAGTTTCTTGACTTTTAAACAATGAACATGCTATACAATAATAGAAGCTTAATTGTTTGAAAAATAATTGTTGCAGATTTTTCTTTGGAAAAAACAAAGTGATGGCAATTGCATTAGGCAGAGACAACGCAGATGAATACAGAGACAACTTAAGTAAAGTCAGTCAGAAGCTAGTTGGACAGACAGGATTGTTGTTCACGAACAAATCCAAAGATGAAGTTCTTCAGTAAGTTGTCCAAAAATAACTGACCGTAGTAGCCTCTTTCAGTCTTGGTTTACATCATTAATGATTACAAAGCACAAACACTATTTGATTCGAAGTGGGGTGGTGGACAAATAATTTAGGGTTTCGGCTTTTTTAACACATCCTGGCTATTTGCTTGATGGTTCACCCTAATCATTTCATTTTCAAGCTGTTTTTATGTTTTGTTTTTGCCTAGCGGCATAGTTTCTTGCATATATAAACCCCAATAAAATCAAGTGATAGTGTCATTGTCCCCAACCCTGGATCAGCTAGTGCATCATACATGCACAATTGACCTGTTTCAGTGTTTATAAACACAAGCACCAGTCGGAAGATGCGCAAGCATATTGGACCCGCAATGTTTTCCCGTGTGTAGTACATGGTTCCCAGCGGTACCGGGAAATCGGGAATCACCTGGAATTTAGTATTTGACACAGGAGCACGGGAAAATGGCGGGAATTCTGTTGATTTGGCCAAATATCGGGAAATAACCTGGAATTTTGAGTTGTTTTCGAAAAATATATAAAAATCCTGCCAATATTGCCAAAAATTGGCTCTATAAGCCAATTCACAACAACTGTTAAAACTTTGTTGAAAGCCTGCTGCTGATTGGCTGGACCTCCGTAGATTGAACGACATATTTTACGACATACGCTAGTACCCTTGTGGTTGATATCTGTTTTGAACACATAGGCTGTTAAAAAGCATTGACTTTCTTGCGTTCAATTTGTAATATGGATGGAAACTAACAGCTTTTTATTATTCATGAGCTTCTTCTGTACTGTATATTTTTCGTTACATTTATTATAGGGATGGTCCTGATTTGAGTTGCCCATGTCAGATAAGCCGATGGGATTTTTCATTTTGATTCTAGTTTATAATTGTTGTGTAAGCAATGGCATAACTAGTGGATATAAATCATCATTTGTCAAATGTTTATGATATAATTAAGGTATATTTTTCTTACAATTGTTATACAGAATCTAAAATTTGAGATGCTCATATTATCAGATATCAATTAAGTTCATGTGATATTTCAATTTTGATTCCAAAGTTTATTTTTGTGTAAAAAACCATTGCATGAAATGCAAGTCAAATGATGAAAATAAAACAGTATAACAAATTAAATTTATTTATTATCTAATTCTGCAATATTTTTGGGTCGATTTGATTACAATATACTTCAGAAAGCCATTTAATTTGATAAAAAAAAATAATAAATTGACATGGAATTTCATGAAAAAACCTTGAAAATACCTTGAAATGACCTGGAATTTAACTTTCACCAATTGCTGGGAACCATGTAGTAAATAGAGAGAAATTGACGACTTTCGTCACAGTATATCTGCTCTAAAAAAAGTACTAATTTTCTTACTTTTAAGCCTTTGGATGCCGTGGGCTCCTAAAGGAGCCCAATGTAAATACCCCCTTCAGTGCCGTGGGCTCCTATAGGAGCCTTATTTCAGAAAAAAAAACAGTTTGATTTTGTCTGCCATTTTCGTAAACAAATACTCGTGGTTCTAGTCTCAAATTCCTGTGTGTCAACAACAACAACTTTACCTTGACATTTCGATGTATTTCTAGAAGGAAATAAGCAGCATAGCGTTAATATCTAAATTATATTCGTGAGAACGAATATTTACTCGCCCAACACGCATTATGTGCTGCAAGTTTGAGCCCTGAAATACTCTTATTTTCTAAGGCAAAACCATGGCTTGTCATACATCGCTGGAATCCTTGAGAAACCAGCTTTGCTTTGAGACCCAACATGAAATGTGAAACTAGACTTCAAGGTTATATCACGACATCGAATTTTCAGCCTTGAAAGTGGTATTCTTAGGTTCAATCGCGGTAAAACTATTCCGACAACTGCTAAAGTATGCCACAAGCCTTTATCAAGAGCCCTGTTACGAATCTATTGCAGCACCGCGCGCTGCGCAAGGCTGATTTCCCGGAAATCGGTCGGAATCGGTAAGATCTGCAATGATGAGATGAAAATGAAATTTTTGAAGAAGAATTATCATATTATTCGTCATCCATGCCTCATCTTAATGTATCTTGGATACCGGATCCCAAATAAAGCGTTTGGCAAACTACTCAATAAGTGTGGACGTCGGATATCTACTATTTCTATCAAAACGGATGATGTGTTTGTCGGGTGATTGACTGATGCCTGTCAAACTTCACGAAGATTTAGTAATCAATGTTTGAACACGTTTTTGGTCAGTAATATTGTAAGTAAAAATATATTATTATGAAATATGGATGGTTTATGTTGTTTTTCGGGTGTATCCTGGATAAAAACGTTGCTGCAATGAAAATAACTACCGATTTTACGGCATTCAAAATTGGTCCGCTAGTTGTCAAATGAATCAGAGATCACTCGAAATAGTCAAAATTGAACTTGATGCTGTATGTATCTTTATTTATAATGGTAAAAATAAGAAACTAGACCGTCTCCTGAATGTGTACTGTATATGAAAACCTGAAAGGAATGGTATGTGAAAATTTCTGTGTGTCATGATATAATTATGAGTATAGAGCAGAATAATACCATCTTCAAAATGTCTAATATACACAATTTTTTGTGAGACTGCTATCGCTTCTGAGTCCAACCTGCGTGCCCATATAGCGTAATACGTCACTTAAAATTGGTCAATATATAGGGTTTTTATCACACACATTGTTATGTGTTCTAAGAATTTGAATAGTGAATATTATAGATAAATTAAAAAAAAAAATATTTTGGTGTGCTGCATTACCTTATGCTAAAAGAAAAAATGATATAGTTATGGACTTTTGGTGCCAAGTAACCAACCTCATGGCTGTGGTGCATAATTTGCTTTTTGCTAATAGATGGTTCAAGAGTTACGAAGACCTGGACTTTGCAAGATCTGGGAATGTGGCCACACAGACAGTGTTGGTGGAAAAAGGTACATTGGAAGAATTCAGTCATGCTATGGAGCCACAACTACGACAACTTGGACTGCCAACTGCTTTGAAAAGAGGTAATGTAGTTAATTTCATAATGGAAAAGATTAACTTTTTGGTCCAGGGTATCTGCAATTACTTTTAGTCTTAAAAGGTCTAATTTTAGTTTTGGGGAAATATTAAAATGTCTTATTGAACTTGCCAAAGTTTTCAAAATGTCCTCATTTCTGTTCAAATACCACGTATAGTTTTGAATTATTTAAATCTTTCCTACAGCATGGATCTACATATGCTGTCATATTTACTATCATAAAGAGGCAAACTTGCACTTATAACTTTTGAAATGCATTTGGTAATAAATAATATTGAGTACTTATTCGTTCACAGTATTGTGTTAAAAGAAAAATCTAGCTATTTCTGAAAAAGTCAAGGTTCTTAATTTACTTCTAAAAAGGTGTTATAAAGGTCTTAATTTGGGGTCCCCCAAACTGTGCCTCCCCAACAAGCAGTTTTGTTATGGGAATCTTTGCGGCTGTTGCTGCGCTGGTAAAATCACTATTTCATACTGGTATTTAAAAACCTTGATAATGCGTGTATTTTAGAAGAGCTTGAGCATTGTTGTGTATGGCACAGTGGCACAAATAATAAAATATACATTGTAAACACAAACTGTCATTCGCACTTTTCCTAATGATGCACAATTAGGGGTCAGCAACAGAAGAATGGAGGAACACAGTGGGCTAATACAGTTGTCTGGTAGTAAAACCTGGAGCTTTGCTATGACCTAGTGACAGTCGAACAACCCCATATGCCCTAAGGGTGTAGGGGTATGCTAGGAACTGACCAGTGTCCTTCACTGTCTGTGTACATTGACCCAAACCTATTAAATAATATTAATAGAAAATAAATTGATATATTGATGTTGATTGAAACAGACAGTCCGCCTGATTGCATCAAGAATTTTTTTTTTTTTAATTTCCCCCTCAATATTTAAATCTCCCCGGACGAAGTCCGAAGGGGGATTTCTTGCTTTGCTTCTGTCCGTGCGTCCGTCCGCCCGAAATAAACAGGCTGATAACTCGAAGACTACTTGAGCTATTGATTTGAAAATTGAATATGTCTTGTTTGAGGAAAAAAGTACCTCTCAAAAAAATGTGTTTGTACTTTGGCCTACTTTTGACGAACTTACGATCGTTACGTAATAAACCTTGTTAACACTCTACAGGGAGAAGTATTT
This sequence comes from Streblospio benedicti, assembly GCA_019095985.1. NCBI lineage: Eukaryota > Metazoa > Annelida > Polychaeta > Spionida > Spionidae > Streblospio > Streblospio benedicti. Next base: position 31,606,265 of record CM032666.1, on the reverse strand, counting down.
GACCTATGGTCACCAAACTTCATATTTACATGGTTCCCACAGCTCCCGATTATCGGGAATTAGCAATGATTTTTTTATTTGACTTCCCGACCCGGGAAATAGCAATGAATTCTAGAAATAACGGCAGAAACCGGGAAATGCCCGTGAATAATCCGTTAGTAACATAATCCTAATAATCTATTACGAATGCTCGTCGGAAAATCAAAATAACTTACTTATTTATGAAATAAAAAATGCACATGACTTTTTTGTCTCATTGCGCATGCTCAGTTATTTAAATGTCCGGCGCTGTTGCCAAATCGAAAACGGAAACGTTCGATGAATCGTTCGCTTATCACACCATTTCCACGAGTAATTTAATGTTTGTAAAAATATTATGAAAAAAGGATGGGGTGGGCGTTTGAGTTAAAATCTTCCAAAATAGGGGATGGGCGGATAAACAGAGGAGGGCGTTTGAATGAGCGGGTACGTTATATTTCACTATCTAAGAGGAAACCTCCGACGGTGAATAACTTGTCAAGTGAAAAGCCATACTCAGCAGTCAGCAGCAAAACAGTGAAAATGGGATCGGCTTCCAAAGGGTTATAATTATCGTGATTTATTTTACCTATCAGTATTCATATTACTAGTGTACTATCATATACATTGATTCTTTTGAATGAAAATAAAAATTAAAAAGTTGAGTTTTAGCATGTTTTATTCTTGGATCACACACACATATCTAAAGTGCATATATAAATATATAAATTAGATTAAATCTAAATGGATAAATCAAAATAACATTATGTATGTTTTGCGATTAAAACAAGTATTTGGTCAGTGAAAAGTCAGTGAATTTTGTCATCCCTTCACTGTGGGAACCATGATATTTAGCTTCGTTGTACTACTCTCCAGAGCTGATTAGATTTTGGTGTACTTTGGCCTACTTTTGATGAAGTTGCGATGTGTTTTTAAAAACAAATCATTACATAATTGTGTTTATCTGTCTTCTGGGAACAGTTTATTACTTATCATCACCAAACTTGACATTTGGTATGTCCATATCACTCTCCTCACGTGATTTGATATTGGTGTACTTTGGCCTACTTTTGAACTTACGAGCGTTACATAATAAACCTTGTTACCATTCTACAGGGAGAAGTATTTGACCTATGGTCACCAAACTTCATATCTAGCTTCGTTGTACCACTCTCCAGAGCTGCTTAGATTTTGGTGTACTTTGGCCTACTTTTGATGAAATTACGATGTGTTTTAAAAACAAATTATTACGAATTTGTGTTTATCTGTCTCCTGGGAAGACTTTATTACCTATCATCACCAAACTTGACATGTATGACTATGTCACTCTCCTCATGTGATTTGATATTTGAGTACTTTGCTCTACTTTTCAAAAATGGCCTGATCGGGGAAATGGCCTGATCAGGGAAGGGGAGATTTACGGCGTTCCCGACGACTACTTGTTTTCCTCAAATTTTTATTTATTTTTATTTTTCTCCATTTCTGTTCACTGTTGACTGTGTGTCTTTTTTTTTCGTTATTTGCACTCACCTTGCTGAAAATGTTACAATCAATTTTTTTGTCATCCATAGAATCAAGTATTATTGTATAGTTTTATTACAATTTTTTCCAACCACAGCTAAATCGTGTAATTTTTTTTCTAATCTACAGGAGTCATCACATTGAACAGAGACTATAAAATCTGCAACAAAGGAGACACTCTTACGCCTGAACAGGCCAGAATATTGGTATGCTTAGTTTAATATACCTTAGCAACAACAAAAAATATGTATTTTAAATGAATAGTTATACATGTAAATATATGATATTATTTTTTTAAGATATAATAATTATACTAATTGGCGCTATTTTATTATTTTTTTATTGTCTTTTTTTTATGTGTCTGTATGGATTGTTTTTAAAAGATTAAGTGACATGGAACTAAAGCACCTATTTTTTCTTTGTAGAAACTTTTTGGTCATATGATGTCAAAGTTTCGGTTAACAGTTTGTTATATGTGGTCAAATAATGGCATGTTTGAAGAAATCAATGAAGAATCAATGGAAGAACTTCCCGCATCAGTTATCGTGAAACGTATGTACAAGTCTATCTTATCCTAATATAATACATGTTACTGTCCAAGAACTCGTTCTCATGGAAAGGCCCTCAACATTTGGACCATATCAAAATTGACTCTTGAAATTCCAATTTAAACACTCATTCATGAGTTTTTCTATTATAGTATATACAATATTCATTCGCCTACAGCAATCCTCAGTTTGAGGATCCAGTCCAATCATGGATTGTACCTTGCACAAATAAATGTGGGGTTTGTTGATGTGTTCAATCATCAATCAATCAAATCCTAAGTTTATTAGGATGCCCTTATTATTCCTCATTCAGAGGGTGTGGCCTGTCTGCCCAGTCTACATCTCAACCGTCCTCTTATGTTATTTTCACCAGACTTACTATATTACCATTGATCCTGTCTTGAAAATTGCGCCTCACGGGTTCATTAACCACTTTTGCATGCACAATAAAATATTTCTATTAATGAAGGCCTGTGAGTTGAAAACTGACCCTAGGTCTGGTGATCTGTTAACATTTCTATGACAATCACAATCCCAAGTCTGCTTTGATCTTTACCTATTACAAGTGTCTATCTTGCCTTGCTAATCCATTATTGACAAAAGAGGGATGTAGGATCATAATGGTTTTCTTGTTTTTGTATTGTTATTAATCAATCAAATCCTAAATTTATTTGAGTCGGCCGTAATTACTCCTCATTGAGAGTGTGTGGCTTTGTTATACAAATTAGATACACTGCTTGACATCCATAGTTTTCATACATTTGCAGCGCCAACAAGCACAGATCATATGGAAAATGACGTTGCTGGAGAGGAAGAGGAAGCAGAAAGTGACGAATGATCAGGCATAAAGACTTAGTTATGGTTGAATGATGAATGTGTAGTTTGAATGCAAATTATAAGCTTTCATTTTTTAAGTAATCATCTTCACATTGTTTATTGCATTATAATATAATATTACTTTTAAACAGTTATTGTTTAAATTGTTTTTAATGTTAATATACTTTGTATATTTTTGTAAGTGCTGAAATTGTTAGGTTTAAAAACACACGTTAACCTTTCTGTCATATTCACATGTCATGGATGTAATGAGAGTTTGATAATAAATGTTTGGTATGATTGCGTATATTTTCTACATGTTTATATCTCAAGGTTTATATTCTTTATAGTGACATCAATGTCTAAAAGCAGGCCGATAGCTTGTATAGAACCAGACTCAATTGGCTACGTTGAATCTACATGTATTTCGAGCTGTCTTTAATATTTTTCTTGCAAACTGGGTAAAAATTATTTTCATATATTTTGGGAATTTGGGGAAGAATATATTACATGTACTTATCACCTTTTTGTTCCTCACAATTACCACTCAAATACATGTACTTATATATTTTTTACATGTACTTATATATTTTCAACTGACTGCTGAAAATGGCCTAGTGTATGTGCAGATACATGTATACTAGTATCTATCATGTTCACATCTTTCGAACCATCATTTTAATACAAGAAATCCATTTATAATAACCACCTAGTGTACAAAATGACAGGTTACAATGGCATAGGGGTTCTTCAATTGTATAATTGTCAATCTTGTGTGTATGGGGTAGAAGCCCACAGGAAATGTCACATCTAGCCCTATCATGGACTACTAAAATTTCTTTAATAAATTCAAATAGCTATAAACTATGTAAAAGGTTGATTCAACACTATATTCTGACATGCTGTTCATGTAGTAACATTTTCTATCAACTAAAAAATGGTACTGAATATCAAAATAAAAATTGTATTAATAATATGCTATTTTTTTTTACACAACTACATTGTAATTTTTATTATTTTGATTGGTTTATAAAATAGTCACCCCAGTTCTGTGGCAATATACATATATAAGAACTAAGTGATGTGCCCCAGTTTTGCTGGGTGAAAATAGTGAACATTTACATGAAAATGGCATTTTTTTTCAGGTTCTGTGGGACAGTCAGACATTTTAAACAAGCCTTAATTGGGGATTTGAACAGCAATATTTTAATTTAAATATACATGGCTAGTCACTCAAGTGATACAGCAACATGTGTGCAAACCAAAAATATAAACAAACTGCTGTTCTGATCATGGGACTTTATCCCCAAATTAGGAATGTTCAAAATGTTTGTCTCAAAGAAACTGAAAAATTGACATTTTCATGTAAGTGTTAACTATCATGTAAACCAATCAGAATAATTTATTTGTTCAGTCCATATTATTTCGCATTTGCGATGTAAGATATATTTATCTCTTTTTACCTGCGTTGCTAACGGCGGAGCAGGTCTAGGAACCGGGTCACTCCATCCGTCCGTCCGCCCGTAGTAAAAGCTTTTCTCCACTACTCCTAAACGACTCAACATACAGCAATGAAACTTGGTATATAGCAAGAACATCATATGTAGATGTGCATATTAACAGGGATTTTTGATTCTCAAATTTTTTATGGAAGTTATGCCTCTTTGAACTTAGAAATTTTGTGCCGGTCCTTCCGTCTGTCCGTAGTAAAAGCTTGTCTCCGCTACTCCTAAACGACTTAACATAGAGCAATGAAACTTGGTATATAGCAAGAACATCCTATGTAGATGTGCATATTAACAGGGTTTTTTTATTCTCAAATTTGTATGGAAGTTATGGCTCTTTGAACTTAGAAATTCCCCTATTCTCAATTTGTGACTATAAGCAGTGTTCATTATGTACAAATATCATATTTCTTTTGATTACTGTATCTCATCTATTGAAGGGGTGATTTTGGAGACTTTTAGCAGTGAGTAGCTAAAATATGCATTTATCTATCTATGGTAGTTATGCCTCTTTGAATTTAGAAATTTTGTGCTTCTTTTTAGCAGGGATATTATATTCTACAATTTTTATAGCAGTTATGCATCTTTGAACTGGCGCATATTTTGCCTTCTATACTAATAGCTTTTGTCTCTGCTACTCCTCTTAAACTACTCATCATACAGCAATGAAACTTGGTTTATAACAAGAACTTCATATACGTATATATGTAGATGTGAATGTTATATTCATATAACATTCCTGTTACACGCGACGCAGGTCCAGACATCGTTAGGTCTCGCTTGTTTTTACCAGAAATTAATTTGCACAGTTGAATCCATGACAGTCCTTGACTTAAAAAATTTACTCCTAGCAAGAATACAATGATCACCTAGAATTGTATGGAATGCTGAAACTATATTTATTAACAAATTTCTTGAAATTCTTTTTAAGGGATTGTTTAACAACTTTATTCAGGTTGAGCAGATGACTCAAGGACCATTTTAATATTCTTACACTGAACAACAGTGCGTTTTGCATGGATTAGCAAAATTAAATGAAATGTGTAGGACAGCGCATAATTATAATATAGTTAATTTTATCTGCTGTGAGGACCTTCTGCATTTCTATTTTTGCGAGTTTTTGCATAGGCTATCAAAGGACAGTCTGTTAATCAGTTCTTCAAGTCATAAATGAATTTTATGGGACAGTGCATGTAATCGTTACTGTTAAACACAATGAGGACTTTCTGCGTTTAGTGTGAAGAAAATTAGTTCATATATCATCCCCATATATATGGCACAACATGTGTATACTTGCTAATAGACATGTTTTTAACTATGTACTTGAGTTTTTTGTTGGAAAGGTGTGAACAGGTACAGATAGCAGAATGATAAGCCTGGACTTTGCCCATCGATGGAAGATGAAGTATTTATGTAAACATGAGCCAGGTAACATTTCTTATATTTGTGATATCCACCAAAAAAGGAAATATGAATCATTTTGAAATTTTAAGGAATGTTTGATAATCAATTTTAATGATTATTCATTGTCATTTCATGAACAACTGTAACCTAAAAATTAAAAGGAAATATAGTGCAATTATCAGGTAGCATTGATAGTAATAATTATGCTGGATGTTCTTTCAAAATACACAATGGGATCTGTATCGCTTATTTTTGTAACACAATTTTTACTACACAAATCTACTGCATGTTAAACAAGTAGAGATATATGTAATGCATGTAATAAGAGCTATGCTTCATGGTTTCCATATTGGCTTACGGTCCCCAGGAAGGTGAGTGAAAATATGTAAAAAGGGTACCAATGAACTGGTGTAGATGAAAGTCACTCGAGCAAGCATATAATGGTGTGAATTACTACTGGAAATAAATTTATTTACATCGTTCACAAGTTCATTGTATTTTCAGGATCACTTAGATTCGATGTTATTAAATTCACAATATTCCGATTCTGATTTGTAGATGTGGTTACTAGTTGTGCTCTCTGTTGTCTTTTCCTTGACTTCTGCTCAACAAGAGTGGACAAAATGGACTCGCGATGACCACCACTGGGCACCATGGGACAATTATGACCCCAGTGTGGTGGTGAGGACGTACTATGGGGACGTTCGGGGGTATGTTTCCACTTTCTTCATGCCCAGTAATCACTACTTGATGAACGCTGTTGTTACATAAAAACATATTTATTGATTAGTTCAATTCATATCATTAAATGAGTTTCGTTCTGGGGGATGTTTTGCACCTTTTTTAGGGGTTCCATAGGTTATAACTTCTGAATCACAAATTTAAAACAACAGGTATCTTTACGAAAGACACTTACTAAAAATGAAAGTAAGTAAATAGTTGCCCATCTTAGAATAAATCTTGTCAAATTAGACAATGCCATGGATTGATTTCAATCAAATTTAATGTTGTCATTGTGTCTTTGAAAAAAAGCCAATCGCACATCTGAACTAATAAATAATAACTGCATTTTTTCCGTTTGAGCCACATCAATTATTTGGGTTTGACACAAAAAGGGATTTCCCATAATCTAGGAGGGCGTCTCACATATTCATTCAAAGAAAGTACTGTTATGACAAAAAAGATAAATATATATATAAATGGAGCCACAAAATAACTACTCCTCTTCTCATACCACCCTCACAACTTGGGGTATCCAAACAATGACCAATCATGGCCTATTCAACTACATTACGATTCCCTCTAAATGTGCAGGTTCTCGATTCCATGGCATACTGATGACCTGGATTGGGACATTGACCGCCCTGATTGGGAGGAAGAATACCCACCCTGGTTCATCCGCAGAATCAACTGCTTCCTCGGCATACCCTATGCTCTGCCACCCCTAGGGCCGTACAGGCTTATGGTCAGTACCTTTGTTGAAAGTAATTAATAATAATAGGTTAAATCGTTTTAGTATTTGTATTTATTTGTATTTATATTTGTATAATCATGAATAAATTCTTAAGTCTCCCCTGAGTCTCCCATGTTTCAGAGTGAGATTTCTAGGTTTGCTTCTGTTTACTTTGATGTACCCATCTCATAGAAACATGGTCACTGTAGGAAGACATTTATAGCTAGCTGTAGCTTTGCAAATTGAATATGTTGAATTAGAGCAAAAGTGTAGTCTCCCACACCCTGGGGGGAAACTTCTAGGTTTGCTTCTGTCCGTGTCTCATCTAAACAGGTTTACTGCATGAACATGGTTGTATTTATAGATTTGTAAATGAAATTAAATATGATAGAATGAAGATTAGTGATAGATGCGCTCGCCAGCACTCCGTCAGACGTTAGCAGATTGTCACGTCACTAAAATGTACGTGTGACTGAGTGCTAACGTCTGACGGAGTGCTGGCGAGCGCATCTAGTAGGTAAATTCATAAATATACCATTCTCTATTCTGTCTAAAAGTTTGAAAAATGATGTTCCGCCATGGTAAGCATCAGATTCAAGGAAAAAACAGACATGAAACATCCAAATTCAGCAATCTCTGAACACATCCAAGATATAGGCCACAATTTTGACATTGACAACACCAAAATCATATGGAAAGAGGAAGGAAAAACCAGAAGACAAATACTTAAAGCCCTCAAGATACACCAGGGGAACCCAGTCCTGAACAACAACATAGTCATCAGTGGGTTGTGTGTCAAGACATGGTTGGATATGATTGGATTGAGGTGTTGATTTTTGAATTGTGAACCAAGTTGTATAAAAACTATTCAAGCCATTGCCATCAAAATTCAGATGATGATGCTTCAATGAGGCATCCAGCAAAACTAGTGGAACATCACTTAGTTCTTTATACATTTATTGCCACAGAACTCGGGTGCAATGAGGTAGTTATAAAAACTGATTAAATCTCCCCGGACGAAGTCTAAAGGGGGATTTCTTGCTTTGCTTCTGTTTGTCCATGCTCCGTCCGTCCAAAATAAATAGGCTGATAACTCGAAGACTACTTGAGCTATTGATTTGCAAATTGAATATGTCTTGTTTGAGGAAAAAAGTACCTCTCAAAAAATTTTGTTTGTACTTTGGCCTACTTTTGATGAACTTATGAGCGTTACGTAATAAACCTTGTTAACACTCTACAGGGAGAAGTATTTGACATATGGTCACCAAACTTCATATTTAGCTTCGTTGTACTACTCTCCAGAGCTGATTAGATTTTGGTGTACTTTGGCGTACTTTTGATGAAGTTACGATGTGTTTTTAAAAACAAATTATTACCTAATTGTGTTTATCTGTCTCCTGGGAACAGTTTATTACTTATCATCACCAAACTTGACATTTGGTATGTCTATATCACTCTCCTCACGTGATTTGATATTGGTGTACTTTGGCCTACTTTTGATTTTTTTTTAATATTCGAATAAAACTATTGTTACCACTGCACTGGGATAAGTATTTTATCTATGGTCATTAAACTTTACAGTTAAGTTCACTATACTAGTCTCCACAGTTGAATTGACGTTGGTGTACTTTGGCCTACTTTTCACGAACTTATGAGCATCACGTAATAAACCTTGTTACCACTCTACAGGGAGTAGTATTTGACCTATGGTCACCAAACTTCATATCTAGCTTCGTTTTACCACTCTCCAGAGCTGATTAGATTTTGGTGTACTTTGGCCTACTTTTGATGAAATTACGATATGTTTTAAAAACAAATTATTACGAATTTGTGTTTATCTGTCTCCTGGGAAGACCTATCATCACTAAACTTGACATTTTGTGTGACTAAATCACTCTCCTCATGTGATTTGATATTTGAGTATTTTGGCCTACTTTTCAAAAATGGCCTGATCGGGGAAATGGCCTGATTGGGGAAGGGGAGATTTACGGCGTTCCCGACGACTACTTGTTAAATTTTGGTGCACTTTGGCTCACATTTGAGGATATTGTGGCTAGTTTAATAACATTATTGAATTATATATGTTTCATTCAACCTTAACAAGGTTGAGCAAAGACTATTCAACAAATCATAACTAATCTTCAGATTACCTATTAAAATATATGATGAAATTTTGGAGTACTTTCACCCACTTGAGGCCATTGTTTAAATTTGGCTATATGCATTATTTTTTTATTATTAAAATCATCATAATCATTTTGGAGATAACTGTCTAATTTCAACTTCATGGGTGGAGACTTTTTTGCAAACACCTCGATCATACCTTTTAATAGTCCATCGATTTTGTTGATGATTCTACATTTATTATTCATTCTTGGTAGTTAATTGAATGACTGTTTGCAGCGCCCTAAGAAGCCACGATGGGGTGGCACATGGGAAGCAAACCGTTACAGACCGGCTTGTCCACAGCACCTGATGGAAATCCAGAAGGATATCCCCTCGTTCACACATGCAAATATCAGTGAAGACTGTCTGTATATGAACATATTCGCCCCTAATGTGAGTACAGTATTTGTAAATGATCGTTAGGTATGTGCAACCAAACCGTGCTTTCTATTTGAATTACATGTTATCTATGCTTGTCTGAATGATGAAATGAAAAAAAGAACCTTTCCATGATGAGCTTAATTAATTAACATAAATCCATTACTTAGCAAATTCCTCTTTTTTTAAAATGTAATTATAATATTACATACCCTGCATGGTTCAGCATTGTACTGTGTATACTGATTGTGAATCTCTAACAATCTCTTCAATATAAATGTACGTGTTTAAAATAAACTAGAATAATAGTGACAATGTATAGATATACTGCTGGAACATGGAATAAGTCCAGCTATCTAAAGCCGTTGTCTAGACCCATACGACACCAAACACAGTATCCTGATAGTGTAACCGCTATATAATCAGCTGCGCTATCTCCCCGGAGCCTTTGAATGAAATGAAACATTTAAGATTAAACCTCTACTGCCTGATTTGTTCTACAATGGTGACTATTTTGTTTTATTCAAGATAACCTGGCACTCACGGGCAACACTGTACCCTGTTGTGGTGTGGATCCATGGAGGAGATTTTGTCACAGGCAGCGCACAAACATATCCTGGTCATGTGCTTGCCACCAGAGAGGTTGTAGTGGTCACTTTCAACTACCGACTCGGTGCACTTGGTAAGAAGTTGAGCCATACATTTTCAGATTGAAGTGATTCATATCACCAATTCTTTCGATTTTGTTTTAATTTAAATTATAGGTTTTGTAAATGATAACTATTTCAAATCTGATGTAAGTTGGTGAAAACTAATATATATTTTTAAGTAACTATACTAATAGTATTTGATGGTAAACAGTAATACCATAACCAGTGCTACCTGTATATATGTCCTGACACAACCTATCTCCGATACTGATTACAAGTAATGAATTAAGTAAATGTCCTTCACAAAATCCTCTCTCTGGCTAAAATTTATGAATAGTCCCTATAGTACAAGTACTAATTTCTTGGAAATCATACATGTACATTTTTGCCCATTCTCCTAAGAAGTACGATTGACATACCATGCAACAATGTCAAGAACGTTGAAGGAATCAAAACAGAGCCAAAATTACAGATTTGGAAATAAATCATTAAATACAGGAACACACAACCAGATACAGAAAAATTAACGCTATATTGCATCAGACTAGCTGTCTAAGATTGATTTGAGACTAACATGAGCAGGCCCCGTTTATCCAACATTGAATGAACTGTTGACCATTAAAAACGTCTGTGCATTTATACATTTCACACCAAATGAAATAATTTTAACATTAAATTTCCTTTCACAGGATTTCTTACAACGAATGATGTGTACTCGCCTGGTAACTGGGGCTTATTTGACCAGCACATGGCAATAGAATTTGTAAAAGAGAATATCAAGGCATTTAAAGGTGACCCTGACCAAATCACCCTTGCTGGGGATGGTGCTGGTGCTGCCAGTGTAGGAATACATCTGGTTTCACCACTCACTAAAAGAAAAAGTAAGTGAAGGAAAAGTCGAATAACTTGAACATTGTTAATATCAATTTTACGTGTCATTTCAGTGGATAAAATAAGAAAGCGTGCAAAAGCTCTCAAACACTGCTGTAGCCTTGGTCACATAATGCCTGTGTAATATGGCACCAATAGTTGGCACCACACATCAGGATCTTTTGTCAGATTAACAGCTGGTGTGACCACATGGTCAGCTTCAACAGGTTATCCTAGGTGTTTAAGGACTCTCCAGACTTGTCATGGTTAAAAGTCATAAGGAGCAAGGCCACATCAGTTCGTGAAAGCTTTAGCAAGTTTGTTTTTTTTATCTTATCCAGTGAAATTACACTTCAGTTAACATTATAATTATGATACTTGGATAGATGAATCTTAATATCTCTATTGAACATTTTTGTATTGAAATTAATCTTACCAGTATAATCTTATAATTGATCTTGTAATGAAAACTAAAAACAAAGGCTCTATTTGACAGTGGCCAACAAGGGTATAATTCAACCTTAATCCTAGAAAAAATCAAAACTAGATCAAAAGTGTTCAAAGAACAACGTTGACTTGTGGACAATTAAGATAATATATTGAAAAAATGTATACTTTTACAATCAAGAAATCTATGAATTTGAAGAGAAAACATCAGAATGAATCAGAATCAATATATCCAGCATACATATGAAAGATATTTGTGTTGCCATACAATAGTACTGGATAACAAGATGATAATCAATATCAGTTTCAAATCCAATAATCAATTTTGGTGCTTGGTTGAAATATTGATTTTTTCTTGCTGGCTGAATAAAGATGCATATGGACAAATGAAACAGCTTTGTTAATATGATTTTTTGATGCAATAATTCTGTGATTTATTGTAGTTTAATTGGGACCGTTTGGGTACTACGTTCAACGTTACTAGTAGACTTACGTCATACGTTATACGCACACGGGTATGACGTACACACACGTTGTAAACATACTAAGTGCATTGAATATCATTAAATATGTCATAAAAGCGCTTCTAGAAAACAAAATTAAATTGGCAGAGCGCCCAAAATCGAATCACTTCGGTGTCGCCTCATACCTCATAGTCGTGTAAAGTTTGAACAAAAGCTGTGGAACGGTAAAAGCTCTAGCTTGTCCGGAGACATACATACATACATAGATACATAGAAACAAAGTGATCACAAGGCTCTCGCTTCAGCTACTGAAGCGACGCAAAAATGAAAAAATGAAAAAAGAAAAAATCATCCAAATCATCAAGTTTGAGTAAATAAAGTATTTTTTTTAGAGTTTTTTCACCAGACAGTGATGATGTCTGGGTCTGATCAGAGCATGTTTGGCTGGCTCAACCCTTACTGGAAACCCAAGAAATATGCTCAACAGCTTGCAAAGATGCTCAACTGTGACCCAAGTATGTACCACATTTGTTATTTTTACGTTTAATACATACATACTGTCTATGTGGGGACCCATCTCTTGTGGACACTTCATTTGTTCCATAGTACTGTGTATAACTGTATATATAAATTGACCAGTGTGTGGGTGTCTGCACTTTGTAATATAATGTAATGAGCTAGAAGGTTCCACTATACAATCATCACCACCTGAAACCGGCCTGTAAGTGTAACCGAAACTGTCTTGCTGCAAGTCAGTTTCAAATATTGATGGGCTTTAAACAAATATGCTGTTTGTTGTTGTTAAGCTACACAGTGATGTAATTCACGCGTTGCATCAAAGGGTCTAGATGACAGAGCAGTATATATTGAGCATTAAGGTCTATGTGATAGGCTAAATGCTATCAATTGTTAGAAGAACATGAAATTCAAGACCAAGATTTTTCCAAGATTTTTTTATATCATTAGTATATATGAACTTACGACCTATTCATCCACATTTTCATTCCAGTAATGAAATGCTGTGTACGACGATTGTTGTATGTAAAACCGCATCCCGTGTAAAAATGCATCTTTACACGGATGCATTTTTACACGGGCACTTACCCGTGTAAATCCGGTATTATCGTTCATAGCGTCTAGCATCATTTCACATTTAGTTTTTTAAATTTAATTGGTTAGGCAAAAGTATATGATCACTTAATGTACCTTTATCATAAATGTTATAATATCGAACCAAATGCAGAGAAACATTGATTTGAATATTAATAACTAACATGGTCATTTTAAAATATGATAATAAAAAGATTACACGAGTAGATGTGGATTATCATGAAAAAATGCACTTTTTCACGTGTAAAATCGCATCCTCTATTTGGGATGCATCCTAAATTTTGGGATGCACTTTTACATGTGTAAAAGTGCATCCCGAAATAAGGATTCAGTTTTACACGTGTAAAGAGCATTTTTACACAGGATGCGGTTTTACACACAACAGATGATCTTACATTTGTAATACTTCCATATAAACATTTTGTGGTTTTGTTTCAGATGACATGTATGTGTTGGTGGAATGCCTGAGGGACAACATCACATTGCCTTGGTTAACTATAGTGGATGCTCAGCATGAAATTAAACCAGTGGTGGGTACTCCATGTAATGTATGTATTATGCCTTGGTAGTGTGATATATTAAAGGTTATGCTCAGTTGCTGAACAAGTATGTGTAGGGCTAGTGTGGGTACAGAAGCAATATGATGTGTTTTATGCATTCTGAAAGTTTCTTTCATTTAAAGTGCATATTAAAATATCTACAGCAATTTAAATACCACTCCACAAGAGGCCAGCCATTATTAAGCCCACAGGCACATGCATTCACTTTAGAAGAGGTTTAATATAAATCTTTAAATTTACTAATAACATAGTCAATACATGTGCCTATGATTAAGTCCATCAAAACACATCCATGCGAGAAGGGTAAACAGAATGATTTTCATATGACTGTAATAAGTCCCCTATGTCGTTAATGCTAAATGTGATATCTACCATTAGAAATCCACAGTACATCTGATGAAATTTATTCGATATTGTAACCGCATGTGACCTTGTTTTTTTCTTAAACAAGACAGCATGGTATTTTACAAGGTGCATTAAATATTAAACAGGGGAAATATAAAAGTTATTGTCCTTACAGTTGCAATGGAAAAGGCATCATTTATTGATATTGGATTTTACAGAAAATTTTTTTTTTGATCATTATCTTAAAGGATGAAACTTTTTAATAATATGCTCCCATGCAAAAAGATGGCACTGTATAGTAAAAATTGATAAGCTATTATTGCTGACATCAAAGTCTCGTGTTATAATTTGGTTTTCCTTTTCACCAAGATGTGCATGACCTTTCACATTTCACTGCCGGTTATATATCTTTTTGTTGTTGTTGTGTTCAGGATGGAGATCTAGGTGTAGTTTGGGGTCCCACCCAGGATGCTCAGTGGTACCACAACTATCCCTACCTGCCCCAGACACCACATGACTACCGCCTGATGAACGACTTTGACAAGCTGCCAGGAATCATCGGACTCAACACCATGGATGGGGCAAAGAAAGCTAGTAAGTAGACTTTAATTTTCAGTCCATACCACCACCAAAAATAGCATTTGCTAGACTTTTAATTACTAGCACATCCTCCTTCCTTGTTTTCTCTTGAACTTCCAAAGGTGTTGAACTCATCTGCTAGCATAATCATGTTGTCATCGCTCTTGTTCGTAGGCTTCATATGTAAAGATCCTCCTTAATGATTGTTTTTTCTTAAACATAGGATGAAAAAGCACCACTGAAAATGTCGAGTGTTATATTGTAGTATTGAAATACAAATATTATACTATACTCCACCTGATCATTATTTATATACAATTACGAAGAGAGGGGGTGGCCATGGTTGTTTTATTTTTATTTTTGGAAATTCACCTGCAATTACTTTCCTGGGGTGCTTTCACGCATTTTGAGTGTACCACTTTATTGGAAATCACTTTTTACAGGTTTATTTGTTCTTCATGAGCTTGCTTTCATCAGTATTGATGAGAAAACTGATTTACCATCACTGATTCATGTACATATAATTCTGTTTGTTTTTACGACGCACTTCAGCTTTAGCTTTAGACTGTTACACTGCCTCTATCTCGCTCCGCTCCACCATTTCAGCAAGCGTGCGGCGCAGAAAAGGGGTCACTGTAACAGTCTACTTTTGCTTCCGCCATCACATTGATGCTGCGTGCGTTATGTTTCTCTGTTGCTGTGTCCGTTATGTCTGTCTCACGGGTTTAGAAATCCAGTGGTCAACGAAGACAATGTTTGTATGGCCAGTAATAAAATTGTCTTCGTAGGAGACGGGGAAGCTAGTGTTAATAATAATAAAGACAAAATGCAGCTACATGTATTTATAACTCGTATTTTTAATCAACTGATAATCATATCCATGATGTGGAGGAAAAGAATCTTAAAATGAAATAAAAATTATTTATTTATACTGAAATAGACCTATTTTCATTTTATAGATGAGACACTTCCTAGTTTAGCAGATGGTCAACTTACAAGAGATGAGCTTCGCGAATTCCTATACAAATTCCTGGAAGATCAAGACATCCAGCCACAGTATTATGATCGTGTGGTGGAAGCAATAGAGTTTCAGTACACATGGTGGCCAGAGCCAGCTAATGATACAGCCCGTGCTCAGGAGTTCATTAATGTAAGTGCCCAGTTATCTTTATCTAGATCTGAGGGACAGGAAGTCACTGTAAATCCGTATAAAAGATCCATTTAAAGATTCACCCATCTGTTGGTGTGACATATGGAATGTGCATGTTTCATCTGGCGGCCTGGCGACTCGTGACTGAGAAAACCCCACCCACTATTTAAACCCACCTGCCCTGACCAGGCAGACTTTTATTGAAAGATGAATGCAATTTTTCGTGTATGTACTGAATCACGATTAGGGATATAAAAAGGCTATTTACTGCAGATGCTGACTGACCTGCTGGTGGGGCAGCCCATGGATGTGGTCCTCAAGCAGCAGGCATTATATGAGCCTCAGTACATGTACAAGTTCAACTATCACTCACCCAATGACTGGGTACCCCGCTGGATGGGTAAGTTTGATCTCTAAAACTGGATTCTAACTTGGGTAAATAATATCATATGAAATGTTTCATTTCATATTCAATATTAGTTTAATTCTTTCATCATGAAAAATCTGAAATTGAACAATTAACCTGTAAAAATTTTAGTTCAGATAAGTTTATTACTTTGGAAAATTAGTTATAATGAATCATTTTTATGAATTTCAGGACCCTCTCATAAGGGAGCTGTCCCATTCATATTTGGATTCCCATTCTTCAATGAAACCGTTCTAAATGAAACATTTGTTGAGCTGAGGAATTATTATGACTATGATGATCATAACATGAGTGACTGGATGATGTATTTATGGACAAACTTTGCTCGCTATGGGTATTATTTTTCATTAGACTTTTAGAAGTTTGAATACCATAATGGCATCATTGTTTTCTGCAGTTTTGCTGCCAAGAGTATATTAAGTTTTGTACTTCTTGTGTTGACTTACCTGGGTACATTGTATTACCTATAGTATAAGCTCCGATTCTCATCCATTTTTTGTACTTTGCAGAAGACCAACAGTTAATGAGACCAGGAACATCACATGGGAGCCATTTAACTTCAACAACCTCAGTTTTCTGGTTATAGATGACCATAGTCATATCTGGGGACGTTACAGACAGAACAAGTACAGCTTTTGGGGCGACTACTTCCCCAGTATTGCTAAACAACAGCCCTGTATGTATAGTTAACACATTCAATGCATTTCCTCATTACTGTATCAAAGAGCTTAAGAAAGCATAAAATCAAGTGAAAATTCTTGGTACCATTTTTTTGCTCTCCTCTCTTGTAAGTACATGTACGACATTAAACTTCCACTCAAACGAAAGACAAATTTCTCTCACACTGTGGTTCCTCAATTCAGATGATTGTTTTTAAAATTTTACAGATTTTGCTACGCCCACGCCACAAGGCTATGGTTATGTGATCTCGACAGGCTCTTTGTCGGCAGTCTTGATCATGCTTCTGTGTGGTGTTGGTATGCTCATCTTCCTCATGTGGCTACACTCTAAAAAAGAACGTGACCGAGAAAAGATGGCTGACTCTTCCATACCTCTAAGCTTCTACCCTGGGAGTGTAACGCCGTCAGAGGCAAGTTCGATGAATCGAACTCCAGAAAAAGTTCCTTATACTGTGCCTCAACCTCGCAACTCTGCCATAGAATCCACACAAATGCAACACCCTCAGACTAAAGGATACCCTGGTCACCGGCCAAGTCATTATCCACAATCTGCATATAGGAATCCAGGAGCCCATGACCCACCGCAGGATGAGCTTGAAAGGTCGATAGCTGGATCTTCGTTATATTATCCAACTTTTTCATCCAAGGGATATTTACCTGGCTATCAAAGTGCTTCATCCAGAGGAGGATATGGATATGGACCTCCAGGATCTAGGTCAGGGTCAGAATCAGACAGTTATCCATACTCAGATAACGAGTTTAGTAAGACTCCGTCTGTGGATATAACACACGACAAACAGTATCCACCTCCAAGACGGCCTAGGGGACCTCCTCCACAACCGCCTACTGCTCACCCATCACAGCAGTCCAGGACAATAGGGCATGTTATGGCCGCACCCAGGCGCAAACATGTCCCTCAGCACTCTGTCATATAAAGGTTATGCTCAATGGCTGAACAAGTAGGCTGTGTATTATGTGTTGTGCATTGTGTTATGCATTCTGAAAATTCTAATCATTTGAACTGTATGTTTCCCTGTGCTTGCAGATACATTTTCAAGCTTCTCTCTCTCCCTCACATATTTTTAGCAAGCATATCTATAGTGGTAGAAATATGCTTACTAAAGAGATGTGTGAGAGAGATAAGCTTGAAAACATTTATACTTTGCTTAGAAAAGAACTAGAACAATTTAAATTCCACTCCATAAAGAGGCTGCTACAAACACATCATAACACATGTAAGTGAGAAATGTACACAGACTGATTTTCGTCAGACTTAACTTCATGGTACATCCTTCCCTGATAACTTGAGGTTCTGATTAACAAAGTCATCACTCAATTCCCTTACACTTAGAGTGTCGTGGGTCCAACTGTATACCACAAATATAAATGTTAATTTCCTTACACCTACAACCTGAGTCTACAATAGAAGAGACATCTATTATTGATACTAGTTTTTATAGAACAAATATTTTTATGACTGAGCATTTATAACAATCCTGTCATCTATTGGTGTCATCTACTGTGTAGGCACTTTGTTAATGTTAAATGTGATATCTGCCGTTAGAAATGCACAGTAGCCCCTACGCCTAGCAAAAATCATTCATTCGATTATGCAACCTAATGTAACCTTAATTGTTATCTACATTGGGATGTAATTTCTTGCGTTATCATGCTCTACAACTGCCCTATAACCCATGCAGGATTATATAGCTTGTTCGAACTGACGTGATACAATGGGTATCGGTCATGTTGTCATTCTTTTTGCCACAGCAAAATATCATTTATGAAATATTATAGATAGATGTGATCTAATGATCACCTTCTCAGGGGAAAATGGTTGTCATTGTATTTCCAGGTGTTGGTGTAAAGTTTGGAACTAAAGTGCATTATGTAAACAGTATAGATGTATGCATTTATTCATTGATTTAACATGTTAATAATAATTTATTTGCTGTTTAAACACAATGTATGATGAATAGAATACCACATTTGTGCTGAATATGCCCTTCTTGCCTCATGTCAAACAATGAATAAAAGAGCTATGAACTAGATCAAAAGTGTTCAAAGAACACTGCGTCGCTAGAACAACGTTGACTTACGGAGATACATACTGTTTACAAACACTACGTCAATGACACTTCTATGTGTAAGTATATAATGTACTAACACAATAAACTCGAACTACAAAGGATCACGTAATCCGTGCAAGGCGGTGTGCGTTATTGGTTGAACGGTTGATGTTTGAAAGAGCACGTCAAGGGCACTGTGATTTACGCTGGTCGCTCTGTATTCTAGGAAACCTGATTTTTTTCTTGCTGGCTAAGTGCATTGAATATCAGTAAAATTTCATAAATAGCCTTCTAACATACACAATTTAATTGGCAGAGCGCCCAAACTCAAATCACTTCGGTGTCGCCTCATACCTCATAGCTGTGTAAAGTTTGAACGAAATCGGTGTTACGGTAAAAGCTCTAGCTTGTCCGGAGACATACATACATAGATACATAGAAACGAAGTGATCACAAGGCTTTCGCTTCAGCTACTGAAGCGACGCAATAAAG
The DNA here is from genome assembly GCA_019095985.1 of Streblospio benedicti. Lineage (NCBI taxonomy): Eukaryota > Metazoa > Annelida > Polychaeta > Spionida > Spionidae > Streblospio > Streblospio benedicti. The sequence continues at coordinate 31,586,613 of CM032666.1, read as the reverse complement.
AATTACAAAACATCATCATTTTCTTGAAAAAAACTTTTGTTGATCCTTTAATCTCAGCCTTTATTAGGGCGAGTTTATATGGAAGTGGCACATGGGGGGAAAAGGCCAAAAAAATTAGAGATGTGGGATTTCGTGACCGCTTATACTCCTCCCCCAAATAATTCTTATAATGAATGCTTCATTGCATATTCCTTAATGTTATAAGCAACAGCTACACCGCCCCACACCTCTATAGGGATTATGGCATGTTAAAGAAAAGAACAAAATTAATGACTTCTCATTCATAACTAGTAATAATTAAAATCTTAAAAACAAACATTCACGTCGAAAACGGTCATTCACTTTTACCAAAACAACCATCGCCCTCACCTGCAAGTACCTCAGTATTTATTTTGGAAACTCGGCGCACGTGTTGGCTGTTACGTCACACGTGTGCAATGCAGTATTTTGAACATAGTATTTTACGTATGGCACCGGATTAATGTTCTAAATTGATCAAGTTAGGATATTAGCGAATTTGCCAGCAACGATACACAGAACAAAGTGCTATAAATGCATGAAATGTGTTAAAATCAAAGAAAAATGCATTATTGGTACTGATTTGAAATAAAACAACAAAATATTCGTAGAGGTTACCATAACAGACATTCTCACTGGTAGGGTAAAAAATCCAGGCTGGAAGGATGCGGTAGTCTACAAGTGAGATATTAGTCATAATCGTCTCGTGTTTTTGATCATTGATTTCGGGCAATGACTAGTTGATTGAGATTGGCTAGTGTAAACGAACTTGAACCTGAACAAATTACTGACAGGTGCTAAAAAGTTTTTACCTGTAAAAGGTGTGTAGTATCTTATTAATTGTGTAATTTAGTTTAATTGTGTGTGTGTGTGTGGGGGGGGGGAGTTATAATAGTTAGAATGCTACATGAAAATTGCGTCGACGTTAAATTTCAACAAAGATTCATATCGTAGCAATAGATCTACACTATAGAATTTAATGTTTAATTTGGGCGATATAAAAAGGATTCTATAAAAATTGCTAGAATCTAATATTAGACGCACGTTAAAGATGTTTCAGTATGTTCTACCATGCACTAAAACTAATCATATACAATTTAATCAAAATCCAATCTGAAATTTATTGTGAAAATAGTTTTCGAACACAGGTTCCTTTCAATCAATTTTAAGTAATATTAGACTAAATCTAGACTAGACTCTAAAGGTTTTTTCTATTATTAATTCTTTAACTAGTCACAATAAACTTCAAGGAAATGCACATTTATCAACTGATGACTATATATTCATTGGGTTATCGGATTGGCTAGGAACCCGATACAGGGACCCGATATGGAAATCCATATCGGGTCCTAGACCGATACAGCTTTTTGACCAGACTACTTTTTTCCTATTTCACAAACAATCATTTCTTCTGTGAGGGGGTACTTGGTATTGGCCAATTGGTCACTGTTCATTGTTATGTTTTCCCCAACACAATACAAAAAAATATATAATAATAACAGCAATAATGAATATAAGAATACAAATGTTAAAAAAGAATCTATGCTTTTATTACAAACACTACGTCAATGACACTCATCTGCGGGTGCATCAGACTCGCCTAAAGGCTCGTCTGATATGCCCGCAGATTCGTCCGATATACAACAGTCATATGGGGAGGGAACCACGTTCTCTCTATTTATCTTCTATGCCATATTTTAAACTTAGAAATTCATGTTAATGCAAACAATAATAAACAGTGCCGTATGAGCTCGTCATTTGGTGCCGTACAAGCTTGACGTACTTTCGTGCTGTACAGGTCGAGAATTTTCTTGTCGTACTGGTTTTGTGTCGAATCATCAATAGCCAGTCACTTGCTATCTGCATTATCATCTAGTTATACTCGGAGCCCTGTGGTGGCCTGCAGATTAATAACTAGTCTAGACGTTGAATCCACATAGACATTCAATATATCTCCTATGTTTCAATATGAAATGTTTGAAACTACAGCATAGAGAATTATTAAAGCGCTAGTTCATTGTCAAATTCCATTTTTGAGTATAGGCGATTTTCTCTTTAGGTATAAAAAGTATGTGAACGAATATTATACACTGCTTATTCTATTCCCACGCATAAGCACATCTTGTCAAACGCAAATAGATTAAGATGAAAACCTATGATAACAGATGCCAACCAATACAATTTGTCAGCATTAGCACTAGATGAATTTGCCGGCAAACCAATTACGTAGGTGTCAATTTGAAAATGCGTCTTCAGTTTGCCAGTATCATGAGTATGCGCATCTATATCGAAATCTAAAATTTGAATTATTTCGTTCAAATAGATTAGTCCTATTCAATGCATACACATCAAAATCTTTATGTTGGACATTCTGTTTGTCATTTGCGATTGATCTATTTATGCGTGAAATACAAATCCTCATTACCATGAGAAAAAATATCTCTAATATTTGATTATTCTGAATTTATCCACAAAACGACGCAGAACCATTTGCATAAAACTTAAAAATAAAATGCTCAAATGACAGATGTGAAATTAATGAATTGTGTCAGTTTTATGAAATGATGCCACACAATATATTAGAGATCTATCGACTGATAAATATCATTTGAGGCAATTCAGATATAAACTTGTGCATATTTTTATCTATTGCTTTTAGTTATTTCATCATGTGACTTCCATCAAGATGGCTCCAAATCGTCATGCAACAACTTGGGTTATTCCTGCTGTTGTGGTAGCATACTTTCTATTTACTGTAGCAGGTCAACAGGTGTGGTCACCTTGGAACAAAGATGATATTGGTTAGTAATCTCAGAAATGTCACATACATGGATTTTTTGTAAGCATTTGGAATGGTCCAGCATTTGATTAAGGCGCTCTGAATCAGTAATTGCAATGTTCTTTCCTTTTGATATTACTGGCATAATCCAAATTCAAGGATTGTCTCAAGCCATGTGGATTTTGACATTGCCTTCATGTACACATATACTGTTATATGAAGATGACAACAGTGAAAGTTAAAAAAGATCAGATATATATATTTTTTTGAAGAATTCGAAAAGTTTGCGGCCAAAGTTCAAGAAGCACATTCAAGGTTATTGTAGATAATTCCAGAATTTGGATTGTGAAACCCACTGCAGTACAGATGTTATAAATAGCATTTGTTTTATTGTTTAGATGTTTGGCGAGACAAGCCTTGGGGTGGACCAAACAAACCATTTGATGACAAAGTTGCTGTTAGAACGTACTATGGAGATGTCAGAGGGTAAGTGATAATCATTTTTGTTGGCCCCTCTCTGTCATGTATTGGTTGTAATCACTGTGTTTAATGTATAGTTTTAGGTATAGTGTACTATGTATATCAAATTGATATTATCAACACCATATCATTAATTGATCGTAGTGTAAGTCAAAGCACATCAAATATATCATAAACATGGTAATCATAATAGTTGTCAAATATCTATGAAACATCTTCGTACGTAAACTTATATGTACTCACATTATTTTCCGCTTCTGTTTAAGGTTTTCTGTGCCGTGGCACATAGATGATCTGAATTGGGATGAAAAATTAGATGAAGAACCACCTTGGTATACCAAGAGGATTAATTGCTTTCTCGGCATTCCTTATGCAGAGGCTCCTTTGGGTGAACTGCGGTTTAAGGTATTACTAAGTATTTTCGAAGTGAACGTTATAATGTTTCACCATCTGTCTTCACAATCTGGAACATGGGAGAGTACATGGTTTACCCGATTCAACAGCGTTGTAGTAGATGATTACTGGAAGTGTAAATACTTTATTGATCATCAAACCTGGATTGATCAGTCACCTGTAATTCGAAAAATATTCATGTGATGCATATTTCCTTTTTCTTCAGCGTCCACGCCCACCCAAATGGGGAGGCACATGGGAGGCGCTGTACTATCGACCGTCATGTCCGCAAGAGATTGATGAGATTCGCACATTGATACCAGAATATCCCAGGGCCAATATCAGTGAGGACTGCCTCTACATGAATATTTTTGTGCCAAATGTGAGTGACTTGTTTCCTCTAGTAATTTCCATGGTTGAAAGTTAATAGAACGTCAATTGCTCGTGCCATTAGTGGAGACGAGTAATCGTTTGATTTTAGCGAACCCCAAAATGTAATCACAGATAATGCATTCATTTTAAGAATTCTGTTGTGGGATTTGTTTTTGTATTTGACATTATGTTTGTGCGGATCAGATAACCTGGCATTCGCGGGCGACTCTGTACCCTGTCGTTGTGTGGATTCATTCGGGAGACTTCATCTCTGGTTCAGCTCAGATGCAGCCAGGTCATGTGTTGGCTACCAGGGAGGTGGTTGTGGTCACATTCAACTACAGACTTGGAGCGTTAGGTAAACAAGTTTTAAATCTGTTTGATTCTTTCATTCTCCATCCTCTGTTCTGATTGGCTGAGAGGCAGTGGAAACATGATTTATTGTCTACACCACAAAGTTTTTCAAAAATTCTATTTACTTTGTGTACAGAATTTTATTTCATATCAAATTTGTATTCATTTCTTTTGCTACTTAACCTTTTTTTTTTTAATATGAAAAGGTGTTATGTTTTAGCTTGATTTGAAAAGGAGCGTAACTACTAAGTTGTAAACCTAAGAACAATAATAAATATGGGACTAAGAGGTTATGATATGAGTGGAGATGTGAAATAAGATAATCTCTCTTTTTGTGTTGACTTAAACAGAATAAGTTAGCACATCTCAACCCCACTTTCATAATAACCTATTATTTTCTAATTGCTACAATTGCATATAATCACTTTTTAGAAAATTATTAGGTTCAGAATTTGTTGCATCTGTTTGTACAATAACAGTATTTTGAATGAAGATTAATTCAGAATTTAGGAGGTTTGGAAAATATTGAAATAGAATAAAATGTCAAAAAAAATTCTGTTTGCAGTCATTTTGGAGGTTTTTTTTACTTGATAATTTTGCAAGTGTTGCAATTTTATTGTATGTTACTATGTATTTGCATCTGATCATCCTTTTTCATGATAATATAAGTGAACTCACTGAACTGACACAGTTACACTCACTTCTAGGCTTCATGACAACAGAGGATGAGATCACATCAGGGAACTATGGTCTTTATGATCAGCATCAGGCATTGGAGTTTGTGAAAGAAAATATCAAGGCGTTCAAAGGTGATCCAACAAAGATCACCATTGCTGGGGACCAGGCCGGGGCTGTCAGTGTTGGCATGCACCTTCTGTCTCCACTGACAAGAGGAAAGAGTATGTACCTTTACTATCTTGAATTTTGGCTTTTGTTTTAACATGCTTGTTGAAGACATGACTTTCTCTTACTGTTTGTACATTTAAAATGGAAGTTGAATGCCTTGTATATTGATATGATTTACAACATGTTATGGTAATATAATACACATCGTATAGTAGTGAAGTTTCAAGGGGTTTACCCTTAGTAATGATATTGGGACTAAGTGTATATATTATCACCCTTGTCTTGCTACTTGTGTACTGTTTCCTAAAATACTCTAAAGTTTGAACGGTAAGTGAATGTTCCAATAGTAGAGGATAGGTTTATTTATAAATTATATTAAATAGATGACGATAATTGAATATGGGCTTTTTGTGTTTCTCCCTCAGATTTCTTCCATCAAGCAATCTTGATGTCAGGGACCGACCTCTCCAAGTTTGGCTTTGTGAATCCATATTGGAAACCAAGAGATTATGCTTATCAGTTGGCAAACATGGTGGGATGTAAAAGTGAAGATACATACGTCATGATCAAGTGTATGAGGAACAATCAGATGGTCACCTGGAGGATGATATTGGAAGCTCAGCGAGATATCCGTGCAAAGGTTTAATTCATGTCAATTTGAAAAACTTTATTAGTTATTACAAAATGCTTACAATTGTAGCACTCAGGTTGATTAAATTTTCTTGTGAGGAGAGTTTTCGTATAACTTGAGTGTTATTAACCAGTCCATTTATTGATTCAAGTAGTGCCCATCAGTGATAGTAATGATTATAATGAAAAAGTTCAAATTAAGCCGGCGCTATTGCATGTTAAATTGATAATCCTTACAGAGAGACGAACTGTGTCATATTTGTTTATAACTTTTAACTGTGTTGAGAGATTGCATTTAGTTGAAGGGACTTTCTGGGATAATTATTAAATCTGGCCGTTACGAACATTGTATTTATAATGAGACTGAATTATTTAGAATTTCACTTAATTGTGTATAACAGTTGAAAATAAAAAGTGTTATAGAAGTGTGTCACATTTCTCTGACCATGCTTTGGTGTTTTGGGTTGCAGGATGGAGCGCTAGGTGTGGTGTGGGGGCCGACACAGGACGGTGGCTGGTTCAACACCTACCGTCACCAGCAGATGCCCTACCTGCCACAGACACCCATAGATCTCAGGTGACAACTACTAACTACGGCTTGTATTTTCATGAGTGTGTTATGCTTAATTCTACAGTATTGCAGTCATAGCAAGTAGTAGTCATCAATTAAAAGATGTTTGGCTAGATTTTTACATTTAATACATAAGATTTATGATGATGAGCTCTAGACACAAAGTCACCAAAAGAGCAAACATTTGAGTACAGCTCATAAAAAATAAATAATTAGACCAAATGGTGGATTTCTATTTAGTAATTTAGTATCCCAGGATACTATTTATTGTTGCATCAGATTCCATTTTCCTAGTATCATGTGGCAGAACAATTCAATTAGATCTGCAGGTTCTACTATCATATGTCTCGAAACAACTTCTAAAGCATTCACTAAGAAGATTTGATCTCAGAAAGACAATGTCATGTGAACATTTGCAGCAATTACTTGATGTAGAGTGGAAAATCAGTTGTGAAAGTCAATATAAGTTCAGATGACAAACACATAAAGACAATTTTTCCAATACCCATTATTGTGATTTATAGCTTTCACTTTGTTACAGGGCATCTGGAGAATATGATGTGATTCCCATGATCATCGGCCTGAACACACAAGATGGCCAAAAAAAAGCAGGTAAACTACAGGTTAATTTATAATCTAAGCTTTCAAGTTGCTAGTATATGTTGCAGATTGAGAAGTACTTGTACATGTATAAGATTTCACAAATTCTAAAGCAACTGGAAGATCTTCTCTCAAGCTAGTTGCTTCTCAATTAGCATTAATGACAGCATTGGTCTGCTCATTTGCTTGTTGATTGTCATTGCTGAAATGTCTTGAATCTCCGTATCCAGTAAAGTTCCCTCTCTAAAACTCTTCATCCAAAACCATCTCGAATGCGTATGTTATTTTTCATACGGGACTTATCAATGTTTCATTCTAGGCAAGTAGGCACAGAGGCATTACGTTTGTAGTAACAGTACATTGCAGTAAGATAACTTTATATGACAGTTCATTATAAAACTCAAATGTAGGGGGAATGCGTAATGATGCAGAAATATTAACATGCTTTAGAGCTGATAGTGGAGGTCGTTGCTGTATTATGTGATCTCAATTTAATTAATTCTTGTTAATTGTTTTCAAGTGGAACTGTTTGGCTGGAAAGAACTAGAAGCGGGCATAGTGAGGTCTCGGTTACGGTCCTTTATCTCAGAGCTCTTGATTGGTTGGAACATTGATGAACCATTCAGGCAGCGTGCGGCCGAGGCTGTAGAGTTCCAGTACACGTGGTGGGCAGATCCTGATAATACGTCTGCTCAGACACAGGAAGTGTTCAATGTGAGCAGCTTTGTCGTAATGTGTGTTTTGTAGACGCATGCTTTGTCCTAACAACAAGTAGCGTGTCGATGGCATTCTCCTCACTCATAATATGGATTAACACTAATTCCACAGCTTACACAACTGCAAGATGGTGTCTGCTTCTCTTCGACTTAGATGAATATTTAACACAGTTAACACTAGTAATCTGATATAGTAGTGCTGTGGTGGTGGTTTTGTTCTGTATTAACGCAATATTTTCGTTAGCAGTGTCAACTGATGAAGTTCCATGTATGTTTTGTAGGTGTAGATTTTTGTCAAAGAATGTTTTATTGATCTAAAAATATTTAAGTAAATTTAGTAAAATAATTGTACTCCTTGTCAATCATTGCAGTTGAAATTGTACCAGCAGAGTTCCTCCAGTATGGACTCTATCCAGCTACATTTGACCGCGTTGTTGGAGACCTTCTAAAAGATATGGGCATTGCTTATGAGTATTTAGACAGAGCAAAAGAAGCTGTCAAATTCCAATACACTTACTGGCCCAATCCTAATAATCATTCTGCTCAGGCCCAGGAGTTCATAAACGTATGAGCCTTAATATATTTTGTTTTAATAGGCATTTATATCTACTGCAAAACTATACTTTACTTGAGAGAAAAGCATTTGAGAGATGTTTCTTTTTCAGTGTTCATTTTGGGTCTTTGTTCACTATTGTTCTTTAAGTATTGTAGATGGTTTATGTAAGTTATCTGCCTATATATTTTGTATGCTTGTGTGTAATTATTTCTTATTTTTGTAATATTTCTATAATTATAGCATAAATAATATTTTCAACTTTCAATTTCAATTAATGTTTTTACATTTGAATTTTTAAACAATTGTTGGTAAATTTTTAAATTTGTTATTTTATTCTGATGCAATTCTGTTATTTTCAGCACCTAATATCTAAATTTCACTTTCATTTTAATGTAATCCTATCTTCTATTTTTGAGTTGTATGGTAGGCCTATATAATTTGCCATATTACACCGTAAAGCCAAAATATGCAATCTTGTAATGGTGTTGGGCAATAGGCCTGGATAGTGAGTTGCTTGAATTTTATTGCTTCCTGTACATGTAATGAAATGACGATGCATTTCACTTCCAAAATTCATATATTATATTTCTGGGTACCCCTTTTACTTTTTTTTCTGTTTTCTAATGTCTGGTATTGGAGTTTTTAAAGTATTCACAATGTAATGATTCATGATCTTGTCACCGGAAGTGTGTTTGTTGTTTTTTGTTATACCTATAAGCACCTCACTAACGGCCCTTCAAGATGTCATGTGTCGTTGTGAAATATGATGAATTATGTAAACCATGAAAATTTTCAAATCAAATTACATTTATGCTACCAGGCATTTATATACTTTTGGGTTTTTTGAAATCTAAATTGTATGAATAATTCCTTATATCCAAAAAATGTTATCTTTTAAAACAGTTATCTTGTATCACTTTATTTCTAAAGTGTACCCATTGAAGATTTCATTAAATATTTGAGGTTTGAGTTAATTTTAATGACTGAAATACTTAAGAGATTTCACATACCCATATGTGCAGCATCTCTAAGTTTGTGTGCTTTTGTTACTATCTTGAATTCATAAAAACACCTTCTTTATGTCTTTATGTTCTCTAATATTTTTTTAGCTTTTGACTGACATAAACTATGGCATGGCCATGGATGAAGTCATCAAACAAAATGCACCGCGGGAACCAACGTACATGTACCAGTTTAACTTTAAGTCCTGGACGGATTGGCTTCCTAATTGGATGGGTACCATTTATTCATTTTCATTTGCCACAATTTGTCACGATTTCTTTGGGCTAATTTCATATTTTTTATGAACCATTTTATGTTACCTTTACAAATATTAGAAAAGTAATGAGTTTTCTAGGACAAGTATTATCAAAGCAATAACATGTGAGTGATATTTTTTATACAGGTGTTGGCTACTCAGCGGCAGTGCCTTATGTATTTGGCTTTCCCATGATGAACGAGACGGTTTTAAATCAGACTGAGCTGGTTGCACGGCAGGAGTATGATTATGAGGACCGTAACATGAGCGATTGGATGATTTATCTATGGACGAATTTCATCAAATATGGGTAGGTAACTTGGAGCACTATATCAACGGAACTGTTCGTTAGCTAATCCCCTGGTGTCCTGGGCACATAAAATCTAAGTCAGTGCACATCAAATCTTAGGATTCTGTGCCCTGGTGGCCACGCCATAGAAATACAAGTTGTTATATTTAAGCCAAACCCGACCGTCATATCCACAATATTGGTATTTCCTGTGGTAAAGCTTTCATTGGATAAATGAAGTTTTCATGTTGAACTGATTTTTGTTTATATATATTTTTTTATTTTACTGTCTGCGATCTAACTAAAAAAATATAAAAAGTCAGGGCACATAAAAATTAGATCAGGGCATATGAATTTGGCACACTGCGTACCTTGCCGAGCAACTGAAAAAAACGTTAGCGTCAAGCCCTGTGCAGGTGAATGAGTACCCGATAACAACTACCGTATTCATTCTAATAAGCGCACAGTGCACTTACAAAAAACACATTTAAAATAAAAATGTACACAAGATCTCTAATAAGCGCACTCATTTTTCACAATGCGCCCGGCACAATTACATGGTTATCCGAATAATACTAGCGTGTTAGTTTTACATAATGGCGCAAGGTAACCGAAATCTTGACATAAAGCAAGATGTTTAATTTAATCTGTATAAACAGGGGAGTACGCTTAATAGGGAAGGTGCGCTTACAAGAATGAATATGGTATATTCTACACACAAAAGGTTATTTGATTTACAGGATGAGAAAGACAGTAGCACACACTAGTACTGCTTTTCTTCAGTCATTTTGTTTTGATAATGGTAAATGCAAATAACTATTGAATGAAATATTCTGAATCAATGAATATATATTCATGGAATGTAAATGTGCTCATTTATAGTCCCTATTCACAGTTTGTCATGCTCTAGCGCCTTTACATCTACAATAGGTCATTGGCATCCTTGTCACACTTTATCTTTCTTAACTCCCCGGGGAGCATACAGCACATCGCTACCGTATTGCAGACATACTCACATTAGATTTTACTTGACTGACCTGTACCTATTTAGCATGTAGGTACCACAGAGCAATGTGCAACCTGTGAGAGTTAGGTTTGCTCAACACCCACCACCAGACCCAAGCGGGAATCAAACCAAAGTGACTAGTTCAGTGGATCATATGCCAATAATGGCTAGTGACTTTCAATTTACACTATTCTCCAATTGTGACCAGTGACTTGGAATTTACACTCACCTGTAGAATTTATGCTAGTCCTTTGTTCAAGTGTCTAACCTGCACAGTCCTACAATATAATGAATGCTTGTTTGTTTGTTTTTTGTAGACGACCAACAGTAAATGAAACATACAATATAACTTGGGAGCCTTTCACCTTCAACAATCTCTCTTTCCTTCAAATCGAGGATCACAGTCATATTTGGTTTCGCTATCGACAGAACAAATTCAGTTTTTGGAGGGATTACTTTCCAGAAATTGCTAAACAAGTGCCTTGTAAGTAGTAATACAGTCTACATTAAATTATAATAGATGAAGTACAAATGTACCTCTATAATTTAATCACGATCAAAGTATGCTGCATACCAATCTATGTAAGTATGTCTGTCTCTATCCAGTATTTAGATATTTAAAGATAATGTGTTTGTGTGCGTGCGTGCGTGCAGGTGTGTTCGTGGCTGCTTATGCATTTGTGTGTGCATGCTGGATTCACATTTCTCAACAGTTGATTGTAGATACAATTGACCACTCTTGAGTGATGCAGCTGCCAATGTGACTCAATAAATGGTCATCTAACAAGTGGCCACTCCATTTCAGATTTTGCGACACCCACGCCGGAGATGTACGAGTATGTGATCTCGACAGGCTCCCTGGGTGCGCTCATGATCATCCTGCTGTGTGGCGTGGCCATGCTGGCCTACCTGCTGTGGTGGCAGGCAGAGCGCACCCGCCGCTTAGACGAGGATCGCCACGACAACATCCCCATGAGCTTCATGTCCGCAGCCACTCGCAGCCAGTCGAAGCAATCCATGGTATCGCTTGGATCGCTGCATGGACGATCGCCTGCCAGCAGTGCCGGCACGCAGCAATCCTTTGTCAGTGAACGGTCACAGCCGTCGGTGGCTGGGTCTCAGTATTCAGTGGCGGGGCCGTATTCCCAGGCCAGTCGCGGGAGGGGACAGTATCCGGGTGTGGGGAGGGGAAGAGGTGGTGCCCCGGCAACGGGTGCATTGGCTGGACAGGGGGCGGGCACGGGAGCTTCAGGACGAGGGTATTACCCGCCTGGTCGGGGAGGACCCCCTAAATATCAACTGCAATCGACATCATCTTCGCGTCACCCAACACAACATTCAATCTGCTAGTTGTATAGCAGATGACATAGGTTTCATTGTTTCGATACTAGATGCCATTTTACAGACTTCATAATAATCACATATGCATCTTTTTTAACAGTTAAGTACATGTTTGATACAGTGTATGTTTGGACATTTCAAGTGAAATTTGTGAAAAAGGTGGCATTTTAGAAAAGACTTAAAATGTGTGAGTGCTACTTTTTAAAAACCATTAGTATTGTTTGTTCCTTTTTCTCATTTTGGAATTGAGTGAATTCTTATTGAACAGTATTGCTGTATCTGTATTGTCATCTGCAGGGCTTTATTAGCATATGGGCAGATGGATCGGAGTGCACAGCGCTACTCAGTTGCTCCTGTGCAAGGCATACTAGTATAGCCTAGCTAGGAACATGTTCACAGAATTACAGCTGGCAATCTGTAGAGATTGTGGGGAGGAGTTTTATGGTGTAATATCTTTGATTTTACTTGTCACCACAAATAAATAGCTTTTGTTTAGTGGAAATTTATGACCAGAAGTTTCTGACATGGATTGCGGACTTCATATACTAGGTAACTATTGTTGGTATTATATTGGATTGCTCCTATTTATTGTTCATGATTAAGCACTTTGAAACAAGTGATATTTTATTAATATTATTGTCATTTTACTCTCAACTGATTTATCTAATTATTTTATATAATCACTCATTATTTTTCCTCAAATATCAATTGTCATTGGAGGTTGGGGAGAGTATTTATAGATCCTTTAATTAAGGACGTGTGTGTAATGTTGCTTTACTTTTTCTACAAGTGTGATGATACCGTCCAAAATAACAGCCTGTGACAGTAAGTTTCCTTGTCAATTCTAATGTCTTTGTCTCTTGTGATCAAACAGTGATATGTGTTCTATGTGGGGATATTTTTGTATGGGTTGTGTTAAGATTAATTGTAATGAAGGGGCCATTAATATTAATTAAGGTCAGGTTGAGGGGTGGGGCAGGGCGGTAAATTTCGAAAGCACTCATGATTTTTCCTGCCTGCCTTTTTTATGCTACAAAATAATTGTAATAATTGTAATTTTTTTCACATGAAGGTGTATCCTGTGAACCTTTAACGTGTCATTCTTTGTCATGTGTTATCCATAAGTAATGAGTATCATGGCTGACACAAGTTGTTCAACGTGTGTATGATGGTTGGTAATTGCTGTTATTGGACAGTGATTTGTAATGTCAAGTGGATTAAGAAATACTAGGCCAATTACGCTAGGTTTCTGTTATAATAAATAATGCAAAAGATTCTTCCTTTCGAATCTTGAAACATATACCTCAAGGAAATTCCATGTAAATCTGTACAATGTATAATTGACAATGTATAATTGATTTATTAAAAAAATAATTATTTTGATAATCTACTGCTATTTAAGAAACTATTGTCAATGAAAGCAAATTAGATTTAGTGTAATATTTACATCTGTTTTTAAATAGGACTTGCTCTAGAAAATATTTTTTGAATTTGTTACCAGGTACATGTACTTTAATTAAGTTTTGGTTCGATATTGCTTTAAATGTTATAATATAATCATGAATGTGCAGCCAATGAATGCTTGTTTGTAATTTTTTTACATTTAACAAAGTTAGTAAACGTCAAATATTTATAGAATGACTGATTGTGGTACTCACTCTTGCTCTTTATATAGTTAGCAATTATAGAAAGAAGGTGAAAATTCAGCCTTCATCGAGCTTTCTTGTTTGTAGTATGAGATTACAAATGTCTTTTCATGGAGTCCATACTGTAAAGAACGTCAGGATCATTACAAGGTGGTGTGATGTAGACTTGTGATCAGTAGTTCATTTTTTTGTGTATATCGTGATATGAAGCATTGGACTGGTGTGTGAATGTGTTGATTTTAGAATTATGAAAGCTTTTTGTAGAGAAATTTGCCATTATAGTGGTAATCCATGGAATAATTTAAAAAAAATGTACATGCCTATCTTGTGAAAGATCTGATGATCGTGGAATCTATATTTTAAGCCTAGCGTATAGTCGTTAAGCTGTGAAGCAATATTGAAGGATGGCCAGGTCTCTAGGAAGATTTGTTGAGAAGTGCATTTAGCTCATTACAGTGACTTTTTATATTTACTTTATGGAAACAGATCTGATTTATTTTCTATTTTTATACAATTCTATTTATAAACATTCCATCTATAAATATTTTTGAATGTTATTTTCTTAACTTTTATAGATTTTTACATGTCCATTTTTGTAACGAAATAAATTCCATTTGTAAGAAATATGTTCGTTTTATACATTATCCTTTCACTGAAAATTATGTTGAATTCCGTGAACAGTTGCAATGTATCTAGGTTTTAATTGCTTTCCCCAAATGTCTGCACTGCCTTCGTAAGACTTGATTACAACCAGACATAATTTTGAAAGTTTGTCCTTGAAGACAAGTGTGCAAGATTCATTTTCTATGGACCTAGAAAATCCAATTATTCTTAATTAAGTGCCTATCACTACTTTGAGTTAAACATATTGGTCTATAGGAATTTAACTTGCATTGTGCATACTCCAGCAATACAATTTCTACCTTTGGGTTGGGTTATGGCAGGGTACAAAACATGAAAATTTGCTCCCTTCCCACAGGGCCGGCAACTCGGAAAAGTAGCCGGCCCAGAATTTTCGCAGATTTACAATTACTGTAAAGCGATATTTTTTTTTTACTAATTCAATTTTATGTATATATATTTACCTAATACTAGCCTGACATAAATCACCCCAAATGACAGCCTATACGCACTGTCAGACGTTAATATAAGTCGGTGAATGAACCACAACATGATACTTAATAAAGTATATTGATATACAAAGAATTTTTGCTAAAAATACTTAACATCCGGCAGCCACACACCTACCCAAATACATTGCTCGAAGATAAATTGATAATTCCAAAATATTAACAAAATATCTTGAAGTGTTCATGAATCCAGTTCACCTGTTACTACGAGGAAAACCCCCAAAATCAATGAACATCAAAGAGATTACATGGTGTCTCGTCATACAGCTGACGGAAGTGTAATCGCACGAGTGACTGCCCCGTGACATCTTAACCTTGGTTACCGTTATAACGAAAGTGTTTGCCTTAGTGTGTTTTACCAGTCATATTTGATTGACAGATGCCCGGTGTCGGTGAATAGAACGTTACGAAAAAATCACGGACATATCTAGTAGTATCCTGCTTCAAAAACGTTGCTGGCTTGCCGGGCTGTGAACCTTTTGAAATTAACCGACCCTGGCCGTGATCAGCCGGCGCTGGCTTTATTTCATACCCTGGTTTAATATGGCATAGATGGCTTTGGGTTGGGTTATAGCAGTGGGTTTTAAGTGGAAGAATTTGCTGGTATAAACTCCAAAACCATATTTCTTACATCGCCATTGTACGTTAAGGTGATAACCTAAAAGGGGAAGTTTTTTATTGGAGCCTGTTTTGAGTGTTGGCAAGAGGCTATTACAGAAATTGTGAATAAGAACCCCAAAATAGATGAAACAACCATAAGAGCAGGGTTTTTCAAATTTTATTATCTAATGCCTATCCACCTTCATAAACACTGCATTGAACATTAGCTGCCGATGCAAAGTACACGAAACATCAGGACTAAACAATGCAACCAGATACATTTACATATTGCTTGTTTCGGATGTTCTTTGCCCAAGTTATTTATCATGATCTTTCAATTTGAATGAATATTGTCTGCTGTCCGCAATACACAAATGATTTAGTTGCATTGTATCCTCCATTCTGATATGGTTTTTGCATAATGCATTATTTTCATAAAAAAAAAACTGCAAGTTGTAGGAATATTAAAAATATACGACATGAAATTGATGCATAAAAGATGAATTCAAAATAAACCATGGTAATGAGCAATGTACAAAGCACATTGTGGAGTTGACAGATGTAGCTATAATAGTAATAATGGTGTACATGATATTTGTCTTCAATTACAAAATTTATCAAATTTTTTCATTTTGATATTTCAATGATGCACACCTTGGAATGACTAATAACCGGTATCAAAATACTGTTTTGAAACAATGATTCAGAAAGAAAAAAAAAAAAGATCTACAGTCCAAAATAAAACAAGACTCACACGACACACAATTGTTGGGAATTCTTTTGATTCTTTTACATTACCCTTCAAAATAATAGCAAACTAATCTGTGAAAAAATATTTAATTGTGTTTAACAATTTACGTTTCATGATTTTGATTAGGCAAACATTTTTACATTATATATATCACTGTAAGATCCCTCTAATTCCTTTAAAAGTCTATTGCCTAAATGTGTTGCATTATCTTTTGTAGTTATTGTTGAAGGTCTCCTTGATGGCTTCCAAGAAGTCTGTGGTGTTCAGGTACTGGTCGGGTGTAATACTGAAATGGAAACCACCAAAATAATAAGACAAATACTTACTAATGACAATTTCATTCCATTGCCACTATAAATACATTACAAGAATTACTTATGAAAAAGAAAAGTTCTCTGCACTTACACCACATCAATCAATTAATCAATCAATAATCAATCAATCAATGCTCGATATTTCTTTCCTCTATTGCATACTTAAGATTTTTAACTGCACGTATTTTGTTATACAACAGATATGTAGTACAATTTATAATCTCTTCAACAGAAAATCACTAGCTATATTACAAGGGGGGTGAACGAATAGGAGGAAGTGCCGTTAGTAGGGACCAAATCAGTCGTTAGTAGGGAATTTTCCTCGATTCAAAATGGTAAGCTCCCGAAAATTGCTTTTCTTTTCCCACTTAAAAGGCATACATTTCTAATTTGATATGCCTATCAGGTGAAGTAATATGTTGGCCTTCTGTACGAAAAGTCGGACCATTTAACATTGTCTAGTATTTGATAACACTTAGCTACAAATGTGCTGGTCATTGAAAATTGGAGTAAAATTTCTCATGACTAGCCCATTGGTACTTAAGTGATCTCAAATACTAGAGACGTTTGGAAGGTCCAACTTTTCATGCAGACGCCTAACATATTATGTCACCTGATAGGCATATCAAATTGGAAATGTATGCCTTTGAAGTGGGAAAAGAAAAGCAATTTTCGGGAGCTTACCATTTCGAATCGAGGAAAATTCCCTACTAACGACTGATTTGGTCCCTACTAATGGCACTTCCTCCTATTCGTTCACCCCCCTTGTATTAGATAGATGAGAAATCAGCATGACTCGGGAGAAAAAAAAAAGTACAACTTCGATAGACAATTTAAATTAAGAGCAAGAGCATGCATGTACTCACTTCTTGAGGCCGTAGATGCAGCCTGCCAGATCCTTGGTCATTCTGCCACCATCGATGGTATCGACACACGCTTTCTCCATCTCTTGACACCAACGAGCCAGCTCGGGGTTATTGTCAAGAGTTGCCCTACAGAACAAACAAAAGTTACCACTTGCCACGTGATTCACATCAATTTGGACTGTAATTGCATTACAAAAAATTACACTATTATAAAACAAGAACTGTAGCCGTTATATGGCAATCCATACCATCATATAAAAAAATGTGTTTGTTAAATATTCTTCGTCAAACTTTTCACCACAATTCTGGTAAGTTACCTGTGTTCCAGGCCTCTAGTCCAGGCAAAGATGGAGGCCACAGGATTGGTAGATGTGGGGTTGCCCTTCTGGTGTTCACGATAATGGCGGGTCACCGTGCCATGAGCGGCTTCAGCCTCAATGGTCTTGCCATCAGGGCACATCAGCACGGAGGTCATGAGACCAAGAGAGCCATAGCCTGAAAAATACAAAGTTTTAATAAGATGAATAGTTTGTCAGATTTATTTTATGTAGTTTCTACTTACAGAAAACATTTGGAGAGTTGATAAAAAAACCAAAAAAAACTTAACACTCCATGTGGATGTTCAATTGCCAACAAATAGATACTTTCACATACCCTGGGCAACAACATCAGACTGGACATCTCCGTCATAGTTCTTGCAGGCCCACACGAAACCTCCGTTGGACTTGAGTGCCTGGGCAACCATGTCGTCAATGAGACGATGCTCATACCAGATGCCAGCCTTCTCGAAGTCTTTCACATAGTTACTGCAAAGTTCAATTTCTTACAAGATGAGTATAATGTAGTTTGGAGTTCCTTGATACATAGTGAATTTCTTTTGCAATTATTTTGTTCCATCACATATATTGCTATCTAAAATAAAAATCTTACGCTTGATATACTTCTTCAAAGATATCCTTGAAGCGTCCATCGTATCTCTTGAGGATGGTGTTCTTTGTGGACATGTAAAGAGGCCACTTTTTCTTCAGTGCGTACTGCATGCAGCTGTGGGCAAAGCCGTTGATGGACTGAAATAGAAAGTATTACATGATTAGAAGTCATTTATTATATCCTGTAAATAATTCCCCAAAGTATAATAATTTTCTCTAAAAATCTACTTTTCTTATATTAAGTGAGTTGCAAACTTTCTTTTTGAATGAATTCCTTGTTGCCAGGAAAATACAAATCTGAAATAAAATCACATATCAGAAATTCATTGGAATTTGTCACACGAACCTCATCAGTGTTGTACATGCCCATGAGCACTCCACCTCCCTCTTTAAATTCAAAGACATCCATTGTCTCGACCTTGCCATCAGCACCAGAGAAGGTCATCTGGAACTTTCCAGGTCCACGAGCAACGTAGTCAGTTGCCTTGTACTATAAAAATATTCAACTCACGATTTAGGTCACTGATTTTCCATGCATGTAGTTTGCATTATATGGCACTTGCTTAATAGGTAACAAGTGAATTTACACCAAATAATGATTACTGAAATTCAATACTTGCCAGCTAGTAAATGATTAACAATATTGAATTATTATGTGAAGAACTAACCTGGTCACCAAATGCATGACGGCCAATTACAATGGATTGAGTCCAGCCAGGAACAAGTCTGGGGATTGTTTTACAGATGATGGGCTCACGGAACACTGTTCCACCAAGAATGTTACGGATAGTTCCATTGGGCGAAAGCCACATCTTCTTCAACTTGAACTCTATTACAGAGTAAAAAACACTTTACAGGATACATTTAAAAAGAAATCGATAAACAATAGTACACTCCAAAAGAAGTTACTTAGCATGTAGATAGAAAAATTTAAATCAAAATTCAAAGTGATTTTTAGAATAAGGTGAGTCACAGACGTAATCTGCCTCAGTTTTCCTAGCCAAAGACTGAACGTTAAGATTTTGCATTCTCACCCTCGACTCTCTCCTCATCAGGTGTAATGGTGGCACACTTGATGCCAACATTGTGCTTCCTGATGGCCTCGGCAGAGTCGATGGTCACCTGGTCGTTGGTGGCATCTCTGTGAGGCAGGCCCAGGTCATAGTACAGGCACTCCACATCAAGGTATGGGAAGATCAACTGAAAGCAGTGATTACCTCAATGCTTAAGATTTGCGAAGTAAAATGGCAGAAAATGAACAAGACTATAATATAGTTTTGAAGTTTTCACACTTCTCTCTCTCACGTCTTTTAAGCAAGCATATTTTTACCAACAATAGATATAGCTGAAGACAGGTTTTACAACCCTAAGCTTCCATTTGACTATATCAAGTGGCCCTGGCGGGACTAACTCACGACCCCAAGGTTGTGAGACCAGAATACCATCATCCCAAGCAGTGAGCTGTAAGAAATATGCTTGCTAAAAAGACGTGAGAGAGAGAGAAGTGTGAAAATGTATCCGCAAACACTGGGAAAACACATAATCTTCAAAACTCATCTTCAAAACTCATTAATGGACCATTATAGGTCTATATGATTTCAATTAGAGAAAAACCAAAATGCAAGTAAAAGTATGTTACATTTGTACATGATCTCAGTCAAAATCATAATCCTTATTTCATATTTTCAGACAATCAATTATATTCCTATAGCTAAAACTATAACAAAGCAAGATAAAAGTGATAAAACGTGATAAAGACAACGTGGAGAAAGCTGGAGGTTTATATTTGGTGCAGTTAAGAGCATGTTCCACATAACTAACTGTGATAAGACTTAAAGAGTACTGACAACTTGATGACCGTAACATGACTAGTATTGGCGTTCTCTTTGACCTTTTCAAATTAGAAGGGTAAACCAACCATGTCCTTGATGTTCTGCCAGATGATCCTGGTCATCTCATCTCCATCAAGCTCCACAACTGGCTTGGCTACCTTGATTCGAGAATCGCCAGAATCTAAAACACATACAAAATAATTTTGAATTATAAAACTCAAGGACTTTTTATTAGCAAAGTAGACCAGGTTTCCCTTTTTTTTTAAACTCTCCAACCCATGAAAAATATTGACTAGAGAAAATACTTTCAGAATTTTGTAAGGTTATTTACAAGCCCTTAGTGAAGCATTCGGTAGGTTTATTGAGTCAATGCAAGTTTTTTGTTTGAACATTAAAACTATCACTATAAAGGAAATGTAGTCTCATAGTTCTCAAAGTACATGTAGTCCATTAATTCATACCTAATAATGAAGTGTCTGCATTCAAAGAATTGGTGTAAGAGCATTGACATTGACCCACTTAAGGATATTAAAGAGCGCAGCTTGCATTGAATGAATTTGCAAAGAGTCTTTAGCTTAGAAACTTTAAACATACAAGATTTCTAATAAATATATGATAATCTTGATTGTTCACATTGTTTACATTGAGCTTAACAGATCATGATATTGAAAAACTGCAAAGCAGATAACCATTCATTTACCAGCTTAAAAGGTTATAATATTGTTTTAACCAAGTAACTACTTTCACTGTAACTTAGTCACATGAATCCTGTGCACAAGTCAATATTGAAGGTAAAATCTTATCATATTCAATATTAAACAAACCAACTTGTATGAACTATAATTACGGCAGAATGAAATGCAGAGTTCAATCTGGCTTCGCTAAAATAGGGGTGAAATCCCGCCTCTCTGAAAAAGGAGGGGATTTTTCAGAGATAGGGGGGGATTTTTTTTATTTGCTTTCCAACTGACAAAATTTACTATATATTTTAACAATAAAGCACTTAATATTATTCAAAAATATTTTGCTCACCAAAAATTTCTTTACAATAACATTTTATATCTTGATCAGAACAATTGGTCTTTGGGTACATATAAAACTTCCGAGGTCACCTTACTTTTTACATCATGAACCATCATCATCGGTCCAGCAGTGATCATTTTATCCCTGCGTCTCGCATCTGAGACGCATATATTTTTCTAGGGACGCATAAAAAATTTTACAGTGCGTTTCTCGGATGCACCCTTTTTTTTAATAATTTTATTGTGTTTTCCCACCGGCATGCGCGACGCCATATTGTAAACATTGTGAATATTAAACGCGCCTCGTGATTGGCGCATTCATTCCATGAACACGCAACTACGAAGCCTCTGATTAGCTGCTGACATAGTAAAACACAGCGTGTTCAGCCATGTTATTAATGAATGAAAGCCCTATTCGTTGCAACGGTGCGTGTTTGTCAATATCGCAGCGCCCATGAGATGAATATTTTCAAACATTATTTTTTATTTTTTCAAGTATATTCTTCGCGCTTTGATGTAAAATTATAGCATGAATAGTTATAATGCATCCCCCCTTGAGAAATGAAAGTTGCGTCTGGGAGGATTATTATGCAGGAATCACGCAATCGCGCATACCAGATTGAACTCTGAAATGTAGTTGTAGTTACATAAGTACAATAATATAATGAAAAATATTTTATATGAAACAAGATGATTGGTGTCAACTGTCAAGGACTAAGTCACTAATTAAGTATTTAAATAATTCTTTCATCTAAAACACACCAGAAGTCTATGTTCTTGAGCCTTACTAAGGGAAGGACCAAGTTATGATGGCCTACTTTGAATTACCAGTGACTACCGGCATTAATACTGGTCAATAAAGAGCAATGGATCAGGATCAGTCTATGGAAGCATCGCAAATGTTAAAGTGGTGGTTTGTATGTGATTAAAGTCTTTTTCTCAAGACTTAATATCTTCTACCAGGTCGTAGCGTAGGCCACTCATAGGCACACTTATGGATCAATTCTCACATACTTGCATCTGCAGCACATTCAGGGCACAATGCTAATCACTCATCGTTTACAACAAGATTTGCTTTGATAAAAATATATCATTCATTAATTTTCACTTTAGGTGTATTCTCGCTGCAGATTAAGAAGACTTTCTGGAGATAAAAGAATTTGGAGGTAAAAAAATTCTTAAAATGTTTTAGTTTTTTATTTTAGTATAAAAGTACATTCATTTCCCTTTTTAAAAATGTATAACACTTTAAAGGTTTCGGGAATGGAATTTGGTTTATGGACCATACATAAGATCATACAAATACAATGAAAAATTCAGTCAATGTTAATTTTGACTGTACCGAAATTGTATACATGGTCTTTTGTATGGTCCATAAACCAAAATCTATTCCCGAAACCCCTAAAGTGTTATACATTTTTAAAAAGGGAAATGCTTGTACTTTTATACTAAAATAAAAAACAAGCACATTTTAAGAATTTTTTTATCTTCAGAAAGTCTCGTTAACACAAATATACATACATCTTCAAACATTGATTCAAGCCCCTGTCGAAGGTTTATATTGATGTTCATTCTAAATCATTGATGGAAACTGGAGAAAGGTGTTGGAGCTTATAAAATCGCCCAAAATATATTCATGGTACGTGTACGTATACGAGTAATAGTGAATTATTTTATTTTCATGTGTCTTTGGTCACTCGTGGGCATTCAAGATTGACAAAAAACGACACTTTTTGATACTTTTGAAAATGAAAAAAGTTCTCACTTATTAGCCCATACAAGGGCCTATATTCGAAGGATAAGCCCATCGTGGATGTTAGGCCCAGTGGGCTTTAATACGCGAGGATACGGTATATGGACCTCCAGAGGCAGGTTAGTTAGCCACCTTCAGCCTCCGCTATAGTTTCTAAACTAGGCGAGTTCTTTTATGTGCAGAGGGGTGACTACATGGGGCTCCCCTTTAACGACACTTCCAAGCGCTCCAGTGAGAACGGGACCATCCTGTTCTTTGATCCAAATTCAAAAGGTTGGTAATCTCTGTGGTTAAGTCACATGGTTGCAGTTATTGAACATTTCAAAGCACATTCCGGAAGGAAAATTTAGAATTTTGGTTAGGTGTTGTAAATATCAGTTGGAGGCTAATTTACCAGTAATTCTTCACAGAATTGCCCGATCGGATGCCACAAATTAATTAGTGATCAATAAATTGAAAGCAAATTCCCATTTAAACAAATCATAAAAATAGGCATAAGTCGAGCAGTATGTAGGTGCTAATCTGAAACTGAAACTTTCTAGCATTCACTGCAAAATGAGTAGTGGAAGTTGATGGCTAAAATTTAAAAATGTGCACTCTAAAATAATAAAACCATTGGCGCTTTAAAAAAAATAGCCCTGTCCACTTAAGTTTGTTTTCTTCAAGGGAAAAGAGCAGTCAATGTTTGATATACACTGTTACTGTCATTGAGACTGAGAGGACAAGAACAGTCCTTAAAAGTAGTACACATTTGACATTGTTATCAAGTTCAATGTCACCTACATCTATAATTGTACACACAAGTAATTGACAATGGAAAACGAAAATCGTTTTAACTTACAGTTTCTTGATTGCACAGCAGCTGACACAGCTGGTGCTGCAACATTCTGCTGAGTGTAGGCTGCACGAGCCAGAAATTTGGAGAACTTGACAAGAGAACCTGCCATTTTGACACTGATGCCGGGTAGAAGAGAAGCTAAGATATGGTGTTCTTATATATAGGGGTGATAAGATTATTTTCGGAAAAGTAGGTCAATACAACTTTTTTATGCGTTACATTATCGCCTAAAATAATATCTGAATCTGCTTAAAAAGTGTATGAATGTTATTTTTGGATGTCTTTCTTTATATGTTACAAATCTTTGTGTACAATGTAAATCAAAACATGTATATTACTTAGAGATCAGACCCCTTATGCAAAAATAGGATCGTCTGTTCCAAATATGGAATGCAAGGTGCCCTTGTCGATGGCTGACGTTTCATTTTTTGTCCAATGAAAAACTTCAAAATAAGGTCATTGTTAGGGACACTTTCTGTAACCTCCAAACTAGGCCAATTGTAGGTCACATTTACCTACGTTGATTGGTTGGTTGTTCTGAGTTCCCAGAGTGCGTGTCTTCCCGCGGTGGCCATTTTACATAGTGGATACCGGCAGCAGTGAAAATCTGGGAGTAAATTAATTGTAATCCATTTCACTGGTAAGGCAGCTAATTTATACATTGTCATTCTACATGCTATAATTTTGAAGCAGTTGATTTTGAAAGTAATTGCGTGCTTGAGTCTATAATTATTTGGGATTTATTGTCTTGCCCTTGTCCCTTGTTATGAAGGACTCAGACATTTGGGGGTCAATGCCATTAGTAAATCATGATTTGAGTTTCTTACAAGACACAATTGAACTATCTGTTGTCAGCTTATTATTTTTCATGATATAAACTCAACATAATGCACTTTAGGTGTGCACTATATAGATGTGATTGATGTTTTATGGGAACAGGAAAAAAATCCCATTACAAAAAAAAATCGTATGAAAGAAATGTTTCCGATTTAGAAAATTAGGATAAGGGGCGTACGTGAGCAATTGGGCAGTAAGGGATAATGTACATTTTGTTACGCTCGACAAAAGTGGAACATTGTTCCACTTGGAGAGGAGGGAGGGGGGGGGGGGGGATCAAGAAAAGAGCACTTCTGAGTATCAAATATCAATGTAAATGTCCATCTGACATCTGATTCTCAGCGTGAAAAAAGAGAACAATGTTCCACTTTCGTGGAGCGTGACAAAATGTAGACATTATCCCTAACTCAAGCTAATAAAGAACACTCAATAATAGCAGATACCAATGTAAATGTCCATCTGACATCTGATTCTCACAGTGGAAAAAGAGAACAATGTTCCACTTTCGTGGAGCGTGACAAAATGTACACATCATCCCTAACTGAAGCTAATAAAGAACAGTCAATGATAGCAAATGGTCTTCAAGCAGTCATTGGTAAATGCATATTAGCAAGTGTAAAACATTTCTATTGCAAGTATTTCATATGTATTTGTTGTTTGCAGTGCCAGTATCAATATGGCCTTCCGACTGCAGCGTGCTGCCACGCTGATAGAGAACTGTGGTTCTCAAGCTAAGAAGCTTGCAGTTCAATGTTCTCGAGGATTCAGATATTCTTCTGTGCGACTGGAGGAGGTAATACTCATAATCACACACTCACTCACTCACTATTATTGTGTGCAAATGCTTTGAGCACTTATATTTCATAGCTCATTTGTGAACTTGGGCATACCAGGCCAAAGGCAGATTGATGATAACTACTTTAGTACTTATGCTAAAAATATAAGGTTTTAAAAAAAATAGTATAAATACACTTATGCAATCATTACATAATTGTATATTGGGATATGAACTTTCCTTTATTTCTTAAAACTGACTAAGTCCATTTATTTTTAGGCCAAGAAGTTTCCTGGAACACCTTACAGCAACCTAACAATAGGTGTCCCAAAGGAAACCTTTCTCAATGAGAAACGTGTTTCTATTGTGCCGGCAACAGTTCAGCTTCTCACCAAAAAAGGGTTCAATGTGACTGTTGAAGAGAATGCAGGAGTGAGCGCCAAGTTTACCAATGATGACTATGCTGCAGCTGGTGCTACAATCAAGCCGAAGGCTGATGTATTCAAGTCCGATTTCATCATGAAGATCCGCCCTCCTTCAACAGAGGAGGCAGGACAGTTCAGTGGTGGAAACACTCTTTACTCATTGTTGTACCCTGCACAGAATAAAGATTTGGTAGACAATTTGGCTGCTAAAGGGCTTACTGTTCATGCCATGGACTGTGTGCCTAGGATCAGTAGAGCTCAGGTATGGCAAAGTATTTAGAATTGTTACGTGGTAACATCCAAGATTTGGTCCATGTATAATATTAGATTTATGGACAATTTTATAGAATTTTTACTGTGGATATTAATGTGATAAATTTCACATTTTAGGCGTTTGATGTGTTGAGTTCCATGTCTAACGTGTCTGGCTACAAAGCTGTTGTTGAAGCTGCCAATCATTTTGGAAGATTCTTCACAGGTGTGTTCTTAACAATTGGTATTTAAGACTTATTCGAAAATATATGAAAATAGCTTGATAGGATGAAAATCAGTTATGTGAATTTGATTATAATTAACTTTAATAATCAGATGCTTGGTAATTAGTACTGGTACTTATATGTAGTGCAACTGTTACAAAGTGGTCACTGACCAGATTATCATTTCATGATTAGCTTTGCTAAAAACTCATTCCTTGTCTTTGAAACTGATAACAATTTACTGAAGTGATAACACCTCTATTTTGAAGTGTAATGGCGTCATCAAACAGATGTGTTGTTGAAAAATATCATTCATTGATAACAAATGGAAGTTTGCCAATTTACTGTTGGGATGTATTTCTTGTGTAGTCACCTATAGTTTTATGATAAGAATGCTTTTTACCTAAAATTAGTTGAGTAATATGATTAATTATTTGCATACCAAATAATTTTCTCTAATAAAATTATAAAAAAGTAAACACTAAGTGTACTTAACTCACTACAAGTATATATTCACTACTTTTTCAATATGGACGGCTTGAATTGTACAAGCTGCTTTTATCTTCATCTTATCCTAAATTCTATATTATATATATATTCACACTTTATTGTCTGAATTAGTATGTCATTGTGCCTCTGTTCGTTGCTGACTTTTTGAAATAGCATGCTTTGCTTGTGGAGTGATAGGAGCTAGCTTTGGTCAAGAATAATCATGTGTGCCTGACTCGTGCAGTATTATTGAAGTCCATGTTGATGTTTAGGTCAGATCACAGCTGCCGGTAAAGTTCCACCAGCCAAAGTGTTGGTGATTGGTGGTGGTGTGGCTGGTCTGGCCGCTGTCGGCACAGCCAAGAACATGGGTGCCATCGTGAGGCTGTTTGACGTGAGAGAAGCTGTAAGAGAGCAGGCTCAGTCAATGGGCGCAGAGTTCCTCACAGTTGAAATAGAGGTTAGTGTATGGAAACTCCTCCGCAGGTAGTCATAGTACAATGTACCACATTTCATGATGTCATTATTGTTGCTTTCTTTTTTCTTAACGTTAGAATGTTCATTCAAGGGCATGTATCATTTACAGGAATCTGGGGAGGGAGCTGGTGGCTATGCCAAGGAGATGTCACCCGAGTTCATCAAAGCCGAGATGGATCTGTTTGCCAAGCAAGCAAAGGAAGTGGACATTATCATTGCCACAGCCTTGATTCCTGGCAAGAAAGCTCCTATTCTCATTACTAAGGTATTGTAATAATTGATTGTTACTTTGATTTATTGTGTTGGTTTATTCTTTCAAGTGATATCGGAACTAAAGGTTTGATATATTATTTGCATAGCCTAGGATCATCTTGTTTTTAGCTGGTTTTGTTTTATTTTTATTAAACAATTTGAAGACAAACAATAAGTATAGGTTAATAAGGAAGGTTTTAGCACATGAAAAGAGATCAAATCACACTGGTCCTGAGATGCATCACAATTTCTGATGAAGTATAATAATCACTGAACTGTTTTTGTAGGAAATGATTGACTCCATGAAGCCTGGCAGCGTTGTGGTGGACCTTGCTGCAGAGTCTGGTGGCAACATTGAGACAACTAAGCCTGGAGAGCTGTACAAGTACAATGATGTTACCCACATCGGGTACACCGATCTGCCCAGTCGTCTGCCCACTGTTTCATCTACCCTCTTCTCCAACAATCTGCGACAGATGCTTCTTTCCTTCTCTGGTAACTCATCAAAATAATGTATTGGAATTAGCAAGCAATGCAAATTAAGTATATGGATGAATGAGAACCACGCACAACCATCGGCATGTGAAAATACTTATACGATGTAGTATGAAATTTGCAGTTATGATGAAATTAGAAGCATGTTGCAGTTTAAAATGAAATTATTTTGTGTTATAGATCCAAATCAACCCGGTGAATATATCATCAACTATGACGATGATGTGTACAGAGGGTCGCTGGTGTTGGAAAAGGTTTGAAATTTTAATGTTTTTATGTAATTTCTCTTAATATAGGAATTAGTAATGTGATCATGTGCTTTGGCTTTAATAACTGGTATTGTATGTATTGCACTAATTGCATCATTATTGTATGTGTTGTAGGGTAAGTTGATGTGGCCTCCTCCCGCTCTGAAGGAACCACCACCTCCACCAAAACCAAAGTCAGTTGCTGAAGTTACTGCCGTAGAACCAAACTACTTCCAGGTATATGTAGTTATTTTTTTGATATTATACAAAGTTCTATTGTAAGCAAAAATGGGGAAGATTTTTAGTGAGCAGCTAAATTAATGACTGTTGAAAATGATAAGACTATGAAGGAATTAATAGACATAGCCTTTTTTTGCAGGACACTCTGAAGGATGCCTTCTACTACACTGCAGGTCTGTCTGGCATTGTGGGTTTGGGTGTCATCTCACCCAGTCCACTCTTTGCCAACATGGTCACAACCTTCGGTCTTTCTACTATTGTTGGTAAGTAATTCTTATTTTCTATTTTCTCTAAAAGCAATGTAATCAGCTTTTTTATGCCAATAAAACAACAACAATGCGAAAAGAGCATCAACTGCAGTAGCCCTTGTAGCACACACAGTGGTTTTCACTAGAAGGCATACTAATTGAATTTTATTTCCCTTCTCACTCTGACCGCACCATATTTTATCCATCTTGACTAACATCGCAATGTCACCACATCCAGGTTACCACACTGTGTGGGGTGTGACCCCGTCTCTTCACTCGCCCCTCATGTCCGTGACCAACGCCATCTCGGGCATCACGGCGGCAGGTGGCCTCATCCTCATGGGCGGTGGCCTCTACCCCAGCAACACGGTGCAGGCCATGGCCGCAGCAGCCGCCTTCATCTCCAGCATCAACATCGGTGGTGGCTTTGTCATCACGCAGCGCATGTTGGACATGTTCAAGAGACCAAGTACGGCATTTTACGAGGATGTATATGTATAAAGAATTGTAGATGCGCTCGCCAGACGTTACCAGTCCGTTTTAGTGACGTCACGCGATCTGCTAACGTCTGACAGAGTGCTGGCGAGCGCATCTAGTTGGTTTCTAATGCATATTTACAAATGTATTTTATTTTGTGAGAGGAAAATGCCAGTGCAGGTCACTTGGTAATTCACCTTGATGTTGTTTTGTCTTGCAGCTGATCCTCCAGAGTACAACTACCTGTATGGCATCCCCGGCGCAGCCTTGCTGGCATCGTATGCCGCTGCCCACTATGGTGGCGACTACCCAGATGCGCACAACATGGCG
Source organism: Streblospio benedicti (assembly GCA_019095985.1). Classification (NCBI taxonomy): domain Eukaryota; kingdom Metazoa; phylum Annelida; class Polychaeta; order Spionida; family Spionidae; genus Streblospio; species Streblospio benedicti. Next base: position 31,556,954 of record CM032666.1, on the reverse strand, counting down.
TACCTCGCAGCCTCTCTCTGCTGCGTTGGTGCCCTCACTGGCCTTAGCTCGCAAAAGACTGCCAGGCTTGGAAACGCTCTAGGTGATCATGAGCATTGACTCTTTCTTTAAAATATTTTTTGTTGTAAATGTACTTAGCTTTTATATATTTCTTTAGTTTGGTCTTTAGTTTGGTATTGGGGGGGGCAGTTGGGCAGAAGGGCAGAAGTCAATTTGAAATGGTATGGTAAGCAGAACAGCAGAATCCTTAAAATGTTTTACGTGTTTTTCCAGTAATTTCAAATCTAATTTTGTCTTCATACTTAACTGTCTAAAATCTGTGGATATCTCAGTTGATTGACTAAACTCAAATATTAACATATTGCAGGTATTATTGGTGTTTCGACTGGTATTGGAGCGACCTTGGGTCATATTAACCCAGCCACTGATGTGCTTGCTCAGATGGGTGCCTGTATGGGAGCTGGTAAGTTGTTATTGGCATTTTCATCAATACATTACTATTTGATTGCTAAAGATTTTGGAGTGAAAGTCTTGAAATTGTTATTTCTTTTCTTCTAAACAAAAATGCTTACTTATTAAAAGCACATGATAGAAGACTATCAAGCTTGAAGATGAACTCTCACAATATCTATTTTTACCTTTTTTTACCCATATTTATAACTATGCTCTTTATTGTTTGACTAGGTGGCCTGTTGGGTGCCATCGCTGCCAAGCGTCTGGAGGTGACTGACCTGCCCCAGATGGTGGCGTTGTTCCACTCTCTGGTGGGTGCCGCCGCTGTCCTCACCTGTGTCGCCAACTACATTCACGAGTTCCCGCACTTTGCCACAGACCCAGCGGCCAATGTTACCAAGACTGTGGCATACCTCGGAACCTACATCGGTGGTGTCACCATGACTGGTTCACTGGTTGCTTTTGGCAAACTCCAAGGTACGTATTTTCCGTTTTGTTTTATAGAAAGAATGAAAAATCGTTAGATGAACAGCTAGCTGTTCGAGTGTTCACGCCAAATTTTATACATTGATTGATTGTTTGAAATCATGCATGATCTTTCTATTCATTGTCAGGTCTGTTGAAGTCTGATGCATTGCTCCTTCCTGGCCGTCATGCTATGAACTTGAGCATGTTCCTCGGCTGCGTGGGTGGAATGGGTTACTACCTGTACGACCCAGCATTCTCCAGTGGTATGGCCATGTTGGGCATGTGCACCGCTCTCTCAAGCACCATGGGACTCACTCTCACAGCTGCTATTGGAGGTCAGTGTGAACTTAAGTCTTAAAATTTGAGCATTTTTTTTTTTTTTTTTTAGCTCATATACTGTAACAAGATGAGCTTTTGTGATCCTTTTAGGATAATTGGCAAATGACCATTTAAAAGGTTCAGCTTTGTCCTCTAGGATTTTTGTTGTAGTTTCTAGACTAATACCAAATACCAAAGTAAAACTGAATGCCAATCAATAGCCTATAGTAGCCTAGAAATATTAGTAATATTGTGAATCTTCCATCGTCGGTTTTCACGGCTTGGTCACTCACACTGCCTTGTTCATACCAACTCGTGGGCCCAGTAATACCTTTTATGCAGAGAAATTATTTTCGGTTAGACTTACGTCAAAGTCAAAATTAATACTCCGTTTCATCTTACTTATATAGCGAGATCGTACGTTTGGCGTTTGAATTCCCCACTGGACATTTTGGCAGTGGGCCTTCTGATTGGTTGGTTTCTGAGCGTAAGTTGCACAGAATTGGATATGGTGGTTTCACGGCTATATACTGCGTATATAGTCGTGAGATATGAGAATGTGAATCTTCTAGCATTTGGCCACATACAGTGCAAGAACAAAACACAAAGCTTGGTAAATTTATATATATTAGCATGATGTAGTCATGGTCTTCAGCTGTTCCATGGCAAATGATTGTCATTATTCAGGTGCTGACATGCCTGTGGTGATCACTGTGCTGAACTCCTACTCTGGCTGGGCCCTGTGTGCTGAGGGCTTCATGTTGAACAACAACCTCATGACCATTGTGGGAGCGCTCATTGGATCGTCTGGTGCCATCCTGTCCTACATCATGTGTGTTGTAAGTATTTTCCACATTCTTTTATGCAACTTTGATCTTGCCTGTGTACTGCTTCAAATCGCTTGTGTGCAAGAGCAGTGTCGTATTGGGTACAGTGATGTTTTCATAGTATTTAACTTTGGAGTGAGGTAATATCCCAGTGTATTGATTGCGCTTGACATTCTACTTTGCAGGCCATGAACCGATCCCTACCCAATGTGATCCTTGGTGGGTATGGAACCTCGAGCACTGGTACTGGTGAGGCCATGAAGATTACCGGAACTCATACTGAAGTCAATGTTGATGACACCGTGGAGCGTATGGTAGAAGCTGAGGACATAATGATCGTTCCAGGCTATGGTCTCTGTGTTGCTAAGGCTCAGTACCCCATTGCTGAGCTAGTTTCCCTGCTTACCAAAAAGGGCAAGAAAGTCCGCTTTGGAATTCATCCTGTAGCCGGTAAGTCTGTTAATATTACCATCTAACATGAACTTCACATAAAACTTGTGGATGCAATTAATAAAGCTGCAGTAATTTCGTTGTAAGTTCACTGTTTTTGATCAGAATGAACTGTATAAAGGCACAGAAGTCTGCATTGGTAGAATCTTTTAACACTGTATTCACCACCTTTCAGGTCGTATGCCTGGTCAGCTCAACGTGTTGTTGGCTGAGGCTGGTGTACCTTATGACATGGTGTTCGAGATGGAGGAGATCAATGATGACATGCCCGATGTTGACTTGACCCTTGTGATCGGAGCCAATGACACCGTGAACTCTGCAGCGGAGGAGGACCCCAACTCTATCATTGCTGGCATGCCTGTCATTAGAGTGTGGCTCGGAAAGGAGGTATGTCAACCTCATTTCACTTGTGTAGTTTGTAATACAGTATCACCACTTATACTAGAATGGATATTAAGATGTAAAAATCTTCAAAGGCAGACACATTCTTATTGTTCAAATTGTACCTGCCCTGCTAAATTTGAAATAGCCTATCAATTTAAAATAACTTTAATGCTTCAAATTTGCCTGCTATTCGGGGCAAGCTTCATTCAATTCTTATTTGACCGCATTCCATTTTGTGTAGTCCTGCTGCAAGTTTCAGTTACTATGTTTCAAATGTTGCTCTAAAAATGTTTGGGTGGCAGCGTATATTTTGCCCGTGTCACAAATGCAAGGCAGCAAAAATTAATTAAAAAAAAAATCTACATGCAATTGGCTCTAATTTCAACAAAATATTTGGCCATTGGCCAAGTCTTTTGCAGTTCCAGCAATCGGATTGTATGCTACTATTGTTTGTGAGAGATCTTAACTTTGGAACTATATTGTAAAATGCATATGCACAGAAAAAGACATCTGTAGATTAACGATGTTAATACAGACACTTTTTGGTATTCCTGTCATTTGCAATTTTTTAACTTCTCAGTTATCAAAAGGATGCTTATTTTTCAGACTGTTGTAATGAAGAGAACCCTGGGTGTCGGTTACGCAGCTGTGGATAATCCCATCTTCTACAAGAGCAACACCAGCATGTTGTTGGGTGATGCTAAGAAGACCTGTGATGCGCTACTGGAAAGAACACGCGCTCACTATGGAGAGTAGTGCTATTTGCTATATAGGAACACTTGATAGTATTAGACTAATTATTGTTTTAATTATTGATCAGAGAACACCAAATTTTCTTTTTGAAAGAAAACCTATATTTATAAAAAAGATGTTGTTTCTTCAGTGTATAATCATGTTCCTGATAATGCATTGTAGTCAGGGAAGCAGATCGAATGCACAAAAGTATCCCTCAGAATATTTGCTATTTGGTATATATGGATGGACAGATAATCCTGGATTTATTAGGACATTAGTTTAATGCATTTAGAGCCTTTGAAATTGTGCATATTTTTAACAAGATTGTGCTTTTCGCCTTACAAGTAAAAAAAAGTTAAAACTTTTGAAAATCAAAAAATCATGCTATTTTTAAAATGGGTACATTAGTTTTTTTTTATTGTCAGTGTTGTTTATATTGACTTTACCAGACAATATATTATGTTGCATGAATGAAATCTTGGACAGCACGCAACATCTATTTGAAAATTTATACCTTGGGCAATATTTTAATTTTATTCATGTGACCATTTATTGAATTTGGTAAAATCAATGTAACATATTGCTAATCCAATTAGGCTTTACCATGGTGTTGGAATTTTTATTCTAAAGATCGTAGTTCAGAATATGAATGAAAATGTGCATTTTTTGTGATACATCATTGGCATCTTTAAAGCTGTTTTATAAGCTTACTATGTGAAAGTGTGGATGAGAGTTGTCATCAGTTATGTTATAATCCAATAAAACATACTGTGAGACATTTCTTATTTTGAGTTCTTTTCAGGTTTTGTACGAGTACATATTCATTTGACAAAGAGAAGTTAATTACTGTATATTGAACCACGAATGTTACATTCATTGAACCCATTGGAAGGCCATTGAAGAAATATGTCATGGTTTGGAGGTCACCATGTATGAATGCATGCCCGAATATAATGAATATTGCCCGAGCTTGCGAGGGCAATATTCACTACATTCGGGCATGCTTTCATACATGGTGACCAACAAATCATGACATATATTCATTGTAACACGATAAACCCTCTTTAACACATGGTATTTGATGAAAAGTCTCACGAAAATAGCATGGAATTTATAGAGTTCAGCGCAAAGCATAAGCCTCTCGCCATTCGATATTATTAAACATCTTCCGTATGTCTGTGTAGTGCAACAAACGCCATACTTTAGAAATAATGTCAGACGTACTATTTCATGTCCGTCTTAGAAATATGTACGTATATTACAGAACTGGAAGTTTTATTGAGAAAAAATTGACAACATTCTGTTATTTCATGTGGTAAACAGTAAGCATTTTTTTTTCGTGTTTCAATCATCTACGCTTTATTTGCAAGTAAATTTTGCAGAAAATCCAACGTACACACAATTCTTTAGAATTGGCATACATTACGGGAGTGTACAGATGGCCAATATAGTTATATATTGATTTACTCATTTGAATAGATGCCGAAAGTATGACCCACTTTTAGAGGGCTCTATGGTGAAATATGTTACTGGCTGATTTGGCTCTAAGCCAATCACAATGCAGGATTTAGGGGTGTGTCACAGATAGTGTTATAATTTAATATATGGCTCTAAGCCAATCACAATGCAGGATTTAGGGGTGTGTCACAGATAGTGTTATAATTTAATATATGACCTCAAGTTCAGGGAGCACTACTCCCAACTGTTGTCCTAGTGGACACACTGAACAGAGGTATGCACATGTGACGTACTATTCAGGGAAAACAGTGTCCAATGGTTGGGACCGAAACCATATAGTGCGCACATGTGATGAGAAATCTTCAAGACCAAGACGCATGCATGTTTTGGTAGCGCAGGGCACAGCAAAACAAAATCCTGAAGAGAAAATGTTGTATATGTAGATCTAGGTACAAAATTAATGATAGATTACATGTACATATGAAACCTATAAGTCTGTTTCCTTACACTTTTGGGAAATGCATCCGGAATTTTACAAAACCAATATTGACCATAAAAAAAAGACCATATTATCTTAAAGAAAAATGAGGACAAGCGTTATTTGTATAATTTTTGTTTATTTAATTCTACAGTACAGTTGTATCGCATGGTATTTAGAAAATTCGGGGTTAAATTCTTTCAAAAGGTCTAGGTAATCCTATGTAAATAAATTTGAAATATTGTATTACAAATAAATTTTGGATCCTGGTGCATTGAAATTGAAAGAATATCCAATTTTTCAATTCTTAGATGTTTAATGACAATAAAAAAAAATACTACAATATAAAAATTAGACATTATATATGAAGCTAGATATCAAATTTCGAAAAAAGTTTCTGCCTTTTTGTAAAAACGGATATATTTATACGAATTGGCATCCATTTGGAGTCCTGATTTTTAAATTTGTTGAATCTTCCAATTTATTCTTTTGGATTGAATTCTAGAGATAGACTATTTATGCAATATCGAAGCCCTGTTGGCCTTGGTCCATCATCAAATACATGTCCCAGATGTGCGTCACAATTTTTACACTGCACTTCCACACGGACCATACCATAAGAACGATCTTCTATCCTTTGAATATTGTCCTCTTTATCACTTACTTTGATGGTATCGAAAAAAGATGGCCAACCAGAGCCAGAATCAAACTTTTCATTAGAACTAAATAATATACTACCACAGCATGCGCAGTGATATGTACCATTCTTGTGATGGGAGTTATATATGCCTGTAAAAGCTCTTTCTGTTCCCTTTTCTCTTGTTACATAATACTGCTCTTTATTTAATCGGTCTTTCCAGTCTACGTTTGTTAATTTCTTTGGATCTTCCCCACCTTTCACAACACCTGGAAATCATATGAATTGAACTGTATATTAGTGTTGTATAATAAGCATCCAATTATAAATAGTACTATATAATGCATAGTAGTATTGCTATAATTAAAAAATAGAGTTATATAATAAAAATAGATAATAAATACAACGGTACAAACCGGCTTGGCATAACATGACAACTGTTGTAAATGGTTTTGCAGTCAGGTCGCATGTTGGTGGAGTACTTTTCAATTTCATGAAAGATAGGTCCTTTCTTGTATATGGCATAATTGCCCGAAATATGTGCAAAACTCGAAACATGATTATTCACCTATTCCCTTTTTTGAAAGTAAGTGAGTTATATTTTGGAGATGCCAACTAACACATGGATAAGCTCTTGTTAGTTGATGATCCCTCGTTTGTTGAATCACATATAAAATGTAAATGGTAACCATTTCTTACAGACAAGAATGAACATATGAAAAGCGTCCCCAGAGGACAAACCAGCATTTTAAGGACCAATTGGAACGATTTGGTAGAATACTGGAAAAACACTGGAATGCCACTGTCCAGATCTATATATATTGGCTTCGTCATGACATTATTGATTTTATAGCAGCAAATAGCAAACAGCCCCAAACGGTCTATTTTGCAGCTGATAGAATATTGATCTGTAATTGAGCATCCATCAATAGTAATAAGAATGTTTTTAAATGGACCATCTTGATCTTGATTGACACTCCGCAAATCCCCTTATGAGGAGGGGTTGCGCAGTGTACGGAGTGAGTGGTGCAAGCCTGCTCTTAAAAGCTGATGGAGAGCAGGCCTCTGCTACTGAAGCAGGGAGATTGTTCCACTGTGGGATGGTACGGTACAGTGCTGTGCCACAGGGGTGAAGCTTTGTGGCTCGCTCACGGTCTTTTCAGGTTGAGTGGGTGGGAGACGAGCCGGTCTTGTTGGTCGCTCAATGCCGATCTCGTTGGGAGGTACCGCAATATGTCCATTAAGCAGCTTGTAGAACAGCGCTATGCACTGATCACGGCGTCGGTCCGCCAACTCTGACCAGTGTAAGTCTTTCAGGAGTTGGGTAACACTAACTATGCCATGCTGGCCACACGCCCATCGTACTGACTGTCTTTGCACACGCCCCAGCTTGTCAATGACTCGCTTATGACCATAATGGTCAAAAATCAATATTTGACCCAAATATTGACGGATTGGGCCCATGTGAAATAGGTTTCTTGTGGTCACCATTTGATCCATTTACAACCAACAAGCCAAATTTGAGCATCCTAGTTCTCAAACGATGCTACCTGTAGAGGAGTAACAAACCGGACGAAGTGACGGACGGTCTGACGAAATTAATGGGGTCTTAGCCAGTGTATAAACATTGAAATAAATGAAATATGTATTGCACAGTGATAGATTTAGTTATTGTAAGGCTGTAAGTTGTAAAGAAGTAGAGCATCATGTTCATTACATTAAAGTTTAGTCTTGGTGGCTAGACCCATGTGAAATAAGAATATCAGTTACAGCCCTCAGCCAATCAGAATCAAGAATGTTCCGCAAACTGGAGAGAAATAACCATCTTACTACTTCACCCATTAAATGTTTTCATACATGGTTTACTAAATCATCTGTTTAAAATATTTCAATTGGATTTGCATATAAACACTATATAGCAGTTCATAAGCAGATTTACCAGCTATGTATGGCCAAGTATGGCATCACATGTTCAACAATTGGATTAAAGTAAAATTATTAATGATTGCAAAAACAAATGGAAATGAAAAAGTGCTTGATTTGGGGTCAATTACAATTAATTACAATTACAAGTTCCTTTTCAGTATCAATTACAATTACCCTCTGATTTTTTGGTCCAACTGTAATTACAATTACAGACACATTTTCAATTACAATTGAGCTGAAATTCAATCACGATTCAATTACAGCTTCATGCTAAATACTGTACATGGTTGAAATAGTGTTATTTATAAAAAAAATATATTCTTTTTGGACAATTATTAGAACTTTGAACAGCTATGGAGAAAATGAAATAAATATAAAATAATAATACGGTCCACTACTATTATTGTAATATATTTCATTTTCAGTTACAATGGTGACAAGTGACGCATATCAAAATTTTATTTTACCATTCCATTGCCATCATGCACAGAAAATTTAATCTGCATAAAAGACACCATATTTCTTTGAAGAACACTAGACCTAATGAGAAAGTACGAAACAAAGGTTAATATACTGGCTGCTGACCTGAGTATAAAATACTGACTGGACAAATGTTTGAAACTTGGCCATAGACAATGGTTAAAACCATCAATCAAACAATCATGCATGTTGATATGGTTCCTATGGAGACGTATTATATTTGATAGACCAAACAAATAGACTACAGTATATGCCTTGTGGCGCAATTAAACGTGTATTTACTTGGTGACTGGTTGCCCTAGATATTAAGGTTTAATACTCTACTGAAAAGCTGGTGATTCTAATTAATCAACATGCATTGTAATTACAGCGTTAGAAATTAATTCAAATAAAATTTAATTACAAAGCAATTACAATTACAAACAATGATATCAAACATAGGAAACTCAATTACAATTACACCATTTTTGAAAATATCAAAAAAGTGTAAAGTACAATTACGCCACTTACAATTACTGGTATAATTGACTCAAAGTCTGTCAGATAAACAATCAAATATTACATTATGAAACCAGAGTAAAAAAATATGCATTTACTAACAAATAAAGATTATAATCACAAACATTATTTCATTAAAAGTTCATTAATAGTTATATTTCTATAAGAATTTACATTTTTCAATTTTCATGGAGTTTGATGTTATTCTGAACTATAGGAAAAAATAAATAAAAATGATCAACAGTTACTCCATTTATCACTAGCTTCACATAAGTATAATACAATCTTCATTCAACAATACGTTACATTGTCCACTTGTAAAACAATAGATTGTCTCAATATGGGGATTCATGAAAAATGAAACAACAATATGATTTATATTATAAAATACTTTTATCTTAATGAAGT
>CM032666.1:31484863-31547334 GCA_019095985.1 Streblospio benedicti | reverse complement strand
AACTTGTTCTAAAAGTTGCATATCTTCCCCACAAATTAGTTTAAAAACTGAGGGCACATGTGCCCCTCTCTAGTCTCCAGCCACTCCCTGGAAGTTTACATCTGCTTTATGAGGTTGATACACTGAAATTGAAAATTTGAAAAAGAAAATTTGAATGCTTTGAAATTTGTGAAAAGTAAGCAATAAAGACAGACATTTTTTCATTTTTTCAAAATTTGGATTTCCGCCCCCACCAAATGACCACCCGCGCCCTGTTTGAGGAAATAATGATCAGTTCCTCTTACTTCTCATTAAAGACAAAAATGTAATAATCTTCATGGCGCTTATCATTGTCATGGTTTATCGCCTTGGAATGATGACTTTGTTAACATCCGAAATGCTAATTTTCTCAGCATCTGCAGATGTTGAATAGTATTTTTCTATCTGACGCGTAAATGAGTCAAATATTGCTTTTCTGAAACTTGATTGCTCAAAGAGAAAAGCAGTTACATGTCCCCTATCAACTTCTCTTAATTCAGCACCAGGCCATATTTCATGAAGATTTAATACGGTACCTCTTGGAATATACGCATCTCTATTTGCACACACTATAATGATGAGGCTAGGGTCAAGAGGAACAGAGAAATTGCCCAAGTGAGTACATTCATCCATTACGCCCTGCATAAAATATACAGCATCTTCTTTGATAGAATCTAAGTCTGTTTTTTCTGAAATTCTTAAAAATTGTTTTACTATATCACCAAAATAATATTCTGCAAAAGATTTTTCATCTCCTACTTTTGATTCATTTGTTATTTTCAAATCGATTTTCTTTTCTATAGATGGTGATTTAATACTATCATATTGCTCAAAATGCTTTGAAAATGATTTTCCTAAGCTAATTAAGCTTTCTTTTTGCTGTCTCTCTGGTGATACTATTAGTTTCTCAACTTCCTTTTTATAAGTCTTTTCTTCTTTATACTGTTTGCTTAACAAATTCCAATTTAATGCATTACTCATAACACCCTGAGTAAAAACTGAAGATGCGGTGCTCCATGACAAGCATGGTATGAGAGAAATAGGTTTATGCCAGTTTGATGCTGCTAGAGAAGCCATATGACCACCCATTGATATACCCGTTATACCTAAAGGACCAAAGCCTTGGGACTCACACCAGTGAAACAATGCTAAAGATTCCATAACCAAAGCCCCTCCCATAACAAACAAATCCGAAACATTTAAAAGACTTGAACGGAACTGGGCTTTTGGTTTCCTATAGCCATAATAAGGATTTTCAAGAATTATGCTTGCAATCCCATATTCCTTTAGCAAGGGTCTAGCTAACAGAACTCTTCTTCTTCCAAATTTATGGTCACCAGTACCAGCCAAATGAACACAGATAGGCTTCAAAGGCCCTGTCCACTGTTTAGGAAGAATCATCTCAAACCTAGCATTTTCTACTTCTTTGGGCATAATGCCAGGGAGATGCTGTGTGAAAGGAGAAAGAAAATGTCCTTGTATGATGCGGCATTCTTTTTGTATTTCTTCTTTATCAATGTAAATAGGATAATCTGGTTGAACAAGATGTTGGCACTGCTCCCTGTCAGATAAGATCTTACGAAAGTTAAAAATTCTCTTTAGATTATCCGGTTGTCCCCATCCTTTGGTGAAGAATTTCGTTAGCAGAATTCTTCGAACCAAAAAATCTATTTGACTCATGGTGAAGTTGATGTAAGTCGTGTATACGTTTGATTGTGGTTCAAGCCAATATCTTATTAAATCAATTTAGATGAGCCAAAAAAGGAGGGTGTATTATTTGTTCATGCTAGATCGTAGCAGGCTGTAATTAAGTCTATACATGAGGATGCTCTTCACTTCGCTGTAGGTGGTTCATCTCATTAATAAATTATTACCTTCAGACCAAAGCTACCACACGGGGTCTGATATTGTGGATACATGAAGACTACAGTTGTGCGGAATTCATGAGTTCATGCCAATGTTCAAAGTCTTTTTGTCAATGTGACTAGACTATATAGTTCTGTATTTCCGCAATAACAGTCAACGATTCTATGTCAATTTACACTAAAAGTATAAGCCCAATCAACCCAATAATAGAACGTCCTACATCACTGCTTGACTCATATTACGGTTGAAATATGTATTATTTTTTTGTTTTAAACTTTTTAACTTTTCACTTATACTGCCAATCATAAGTCCTTGACCTTGTGTTTCAGAATTCCTCACAGAGATTTACGCGTATAAGTCACCGAATACTGTTTTAGATGTAGCGGTGAGAGTAAACATGCTATTCGTAAAAGATGAACTAGGGCTTAGACCACTAATGCACTAAAACGTTTGTACTAAATTTCGTCAACATTTACAACAGTCAACATTTACAATGGAATATAGCTGAGTGTGACGACATATATAAACTTACTGATTATGATCTTATTAAAGTTATTATTCACCCCTCTCATGTCGCTAAAAGTACAGACCATGCTATTCTCCTCATATATATATATATATGCTTACTAGAAGGCTGACTGGACATCTATCAAACGCAAGCAAGAAGACTTCTCTCAAGATTTGTCACATGAGTAGAAGAATTAAGGCTGGTCAATCTTCAAGACTCAAATTCAGAGTACTATCAACAAGTACATCTCGTCAAAAATGACCGGTGCAAGCTTAGACAACACCTCCCATGGATCAACCTAGCCATCAAGCGGATGACGCGGAAGAAATAATGGCTGTACACGTACAACAGAGCAAAGAACTCAGGGAAAAGGTGATTCTGGGATCTCTTCCAAGTAATGACCTGGTATGAAGTGCAACACACGTAGGAAAATGAGAAAGGGACACAATGACTACCTCAACAACATCTTCACCAGAGCATTGAAATAAAACAACACCAACATCTTTTGCGGGTACGTCAAGGCCCAGCGGCCCAGAGTCCAAGGGAGTCGCTCCACTCAAGTGCAATGGTCAGTTGCACAGCAGAAGCAAGGACAAGGCTGAGATCCTCTCAGACCAATTCAAGTCGGTCTTCACTCCGGACAATGGAAGTGCCATCCCACAGCTAGAAGGCAACCCTTTCTCCAGTATCGGTTGACTTCAAGTGAATGCCCAAGGTATTGACAAGCTTCTCCAGAAACTGAAGGTATGCAAAAAAAGGCCTCTGGACCAGACAATATCCCAGTCAGAGTGCTCAAGGAGCTTACGGACACATTACCGCTCACAGCCTCCTTCAACCACCCCCAGGATTGGAAAAGTACTTTCATCGCTCCGATCTTCAAGAACGGTAACAATCAGCTCCCGAAAAACTATTGTGTAGTGTCCCTTACACATATCTTCTCAAAGTTGATGGAACACGTGCTATGCAGGCACATCCTTGACAACCTCGAGTCTCACAACATCGTGACCACTCTATCACATGGCTTCCGAAGTGAACGATCCTTATGAAACTCACCTGCTTATAACCCTCAAATTACACAAATTCTGATTAGATTAATAGATTAAAACTTATCTTGCCCCAACTCAGGCAAGTATATCTGATAAGTCATCATGTTCAATCGCGTATATGTCTGCTACTGCTTTGGGAGGACGGCTCAAGTCCCCTTGCATCATTGATATTGGTTGAAATATAAATGACAAGCCATGTTTGTATTTTGACAGGGTCAGTGCCTGAGTAATTTATAGCTGCTAAGACTGATCCATTAGTGTCTACTCTTGATAATATATGTACAGTTTCCAAATTTCCATCATACTTATCAGCAGATTGTATATGTTCAGAAACTGCCATTTAACCCAGGTGGCAAGTCAAACGAATGTGATGGTCTAGTTTTTATTAATACTGGTTTCATTGGTTCCAAGACAAAGGTTTCTACTGGGTTTGTTGTGATTGCTTTAGAAAAATGTATGCTATTATCATTAAAGTTTAACTTTGCTTTGTGCTTTCGTAAGAATTCCCTTCCAATTATCACCTGGTTATGCAGTTTTGGAAGAACACGAAATGACTGTTTATAGGTTGTTTTATTGACAGGAATTGGTAGATACTGAGAGATTATTATTTCATCCTATTCTGCCTGTAATTGCGGTCGCTGTCAGTCACGACCTGCATATTTATTTAGTGCGCCAGTAATAGAATGGATTGCGGCGGCATTTGCTGCATTATTTTCATTTATGCATCTTTGTAACTCATCTATTTTACTATCAACAGATGTGACAGATGAACTTTCCACAGCCAAGCCCGTTTCACCATCAATGGCGCATTTGGCAATAATTTGCTCAGAGAAACGGATGACAGATTGGTCCTCTTTCTGTTTGCAATTTAGGTGCTTATATGCGTTGACAGGATGTCTTTGTCTTTGAAAGCGAATGTATTTATTAGTTGCTGACATGCTTTTTCAAATGTGTCCATAAGTTGTTCCGGCAAGTCTTTAAGCTTGCGATTAGCTCTGCCTTTTAGGACCGAAAACAGGTATTGTATTTTCATGCCTTCATTACAGTGCATTTTACCAATTGACTCTTGCACATCTTTAATAAATTCAGAGAAACTTTCGGATGGGCTTTCACCAGAAAATTCAGACACGGGATGGGGTACTGCTCTGTAAATTGGTCTATTTGAACTTGTGTACTCACCCTGTGCGCTGACGCTGTTATCACTGTCTCGTCTTCCACGGTGTGTTCCATAAAATGTGCGCATATCATCCATCCTTTTGGTCAATAGGTTTATGTGATGCACCACGCCGTAACCTGGGTTATCGTGATACCTCGGCCCGTGAAAATAAAAAAAAAATCATTTTTGAGCTAATTGATAATTTTTTTAACATCAATACCACGGCATGCCGTGATGATTAATACGTCATTTGCATCATTGAAATTGCACCAGAACAGTCAAAATCACCGCAACATGAACACAAAACTGCGTTTGGGTGCATAGAGAGTACAATATTGTGTTTATAATGGCGCTTAAAATACTGCATCATGTGTATAGCTGCTCTGTCACGAATTACTCAGGGATATCACGGAAGAAATGGGGCATTACGACATGCCGTGGTTTGCATTTCACGTACGGCACCCCAGAGTATCATACCGACCCCATGTTACGGCGTGATGCATCATGTCACGCCTCGTCACCTCAGGTGAACGCTGACGGTAGCTATGGTGGTCATAGTCATTTGCTGGTGGTGGGAGCTGATATCCATTTGAGTCACCAGGCGGGGCTCCGCCAAGGCTACGGTAAGTGGTCTCACTGTATTGGTATGACCTGGCCGGGCTGCGGGGTTGTTGTGCATGCTGCTGCTATACCCCCTGGGGTCCGAGCGACCAATGTATCCCGGTCGGCCGCCTGTTGTCATGGAAGTCTGCGGGGTAGATGTCATGTCTTTATACATGCTATACAGTCTGTCACCAGACGAGCCTCGAGGCTTTAGATCTAAACGCTGATGAGATAGACTTGCGTGACTGAGTTGTCGTGGTAGTGGCTATGCCTGAAACACTGCGTGTAAGGTCTGCTGCGCCTGGAGGGTCGGGGGAGACTTCACTTTCCTCACTCTTCTCCTCTTGGTGGGCTTCCAATATGTCTATGCCGGCTTCTTCAGGGATGTCAGTATTTCCAGTAGCAGAACTTTGTGCTCCACTATCAATATTCATATTGTCACCATTTTCATTTTCCATTCTCCTTGATGAACACGTTCGTGGGCCCTCATAATCAGTCACAGATTTAGTCACTGGTACCAGATTACTATTATTCTCAGTTGGCGTATCCATAACACTATCTCCACCACTATGGTTGAAGAAAACTCCTTGTATCGAATATTTATTGGAACAATGAAGAAGTCAATCTACAGATCAAGGAATAACATAATAAGAATACAAATCTCTAAATTCCAATTACAGCAAACTTCATCCTACAATACGTATTTCGTAGCTATAGTTTCATAACATAGTAACTATAATAAAATAACTTACAATTTAGAAAGCACGTGTTGATTGATACTGACAAACCATTACTAACTATTTCATTAAAATCAATAGAGAAGTATACAGTACAACTACGTAATACAACATCAATAATCCTACATCCCCCCAAGTCCATGAGCAAAGGGAATGGACTTAGATTGCCCACTTTCCAGATTGCCGGTTCAAAGCGCATTGGTTACCTGCGATCCCGTTGAAGGCACTGTGGAATGTTGAGCAGGGATAGTTGATGCTGGGGCCTGGACAGGAGCTGGCTCGGGACTTTCTTCTGGAGCTGGCACATGAGTCTGCTGAGGAGTTGCCACATTCATACGCTCAGGGGCACATCTCTCCATCATTGGAAGATCCTGCACAGGAGTTAGTGCGGCAATCGGGTCAAGCGGCTGTGTCAGGATCTGTGATGAAACCAACGGTGGAGCTGGCAAGATATTCATAGCAGGATTCTGAGCATGAGTTGGCACCATAGCCGGTGCAACAGACAGCTGAATTTCAGGCGTGGCTGGTTTGAATGCCCGTAGGAAGCATCTATTTCTCCAGGTTAAGGGTACTGTGAACTCTTTATGGGAAAAATATTCTATTTTCAGCTTTTTAATATT
Organism: Streblospio benedicti; assembly: GCA_019095985.1. Classification (NCBI taxonomy): domain Eukaryota; kingdom Metazoa; phylum Annelida; class Polychaeta; order Spionida; family Spionidae; genus Streblospio; species Streblospio benedicti. The sequence continues at coordinate 31,540,780 of CM032666.1, read as the reverse complement.
TATTATACTTTAAACTATGAAGAACAACATGTTTTGAAATGAACCTTTTATCTTCAATAGTGTTCCCATTACAACGCATTTTGTAAAGACCAAGCTGGAGTCAAAAACAATGACTCATTCTTTGCAGGCTTATAAGGTTATATGGGCTAAAAATTAAATTTTTACATTTTCAATGTTTTGTATGCTATAAATGATGAAGAACAACATCTTTTTAAAATGAACCTTTTATCATCAATAGTTTTTCTTATATGATACATTTTATAGACAGTAACTACTATCAATGTAGGTATATTGATAGGCCATGTTTAAAGCCCATTTTCTCAAATCTAAGTTTGCATAGTGGATTAATTTTTCTTTTTATATTTCTCCTTAACCATGAAATCAAATTTTCACAAACGTGTATATATTTGACGATATATGCATTCTGAAGAAAACCTTACTAGGGATTTTGATTTTTTTATTTCGTTGATGAATTATGAACGTTTTTGTATTGATTTGCAAGAAAATTCGGAAAATATGTGGTTTTAAAACTTAAAATGCATGTAAAATGATAAATAGGAAAAATATAAAAAATTTGAGGCAAGGTTTTCTAGATAAATATACACATTTTGTAACTGAATAGTGATTTTGGTCATTTCAATGTTTTACTATCAGTTATATGCTTCGCAGGTAAAGTTGTCATTTTTTCATTAATTGCTTTATAATTATTTTTCATCAATCTATACAATTTAAAACATGTTGTGTCATTAGATTAGATAATTATCTACAAAATAAGGTGTAATGTGTAAGAATTGAAGCAATAATGAGTGAGAAAATCAAAGTTTAATAAAAATCCTAAGAAAAGAGTGCACAGTCCCCTTAATCATCCGATCCATCAACCTTCACCCTGTACTGGTCATTCTCAATGCAGTCTACAATGGTGCCTGATTTATCCCATTTAGTCGCACTTGGGCCGTGCTGATTCTGTAAGAACACTTTCTCCCCAACAATGAGAGGGCGTAGAGCACGGGAGTGTTCTTGCAATGTCTCTGTCATCCAAGTGAAACGAGTGTTTAGAGCAGACACTTTTGCTGCCCATGCTTTACGCCATGTAGGGCTGATGTGGGGGTTGTTGAACTTTGTAAGACGACTGCTGAATGGCAGAGTCTTAATGGCCGCCCAAATAGTATCTGTGCTGGGGATACGTTGCAATCTTCGTCTGGTGTGTTCCCTAATTGCAGAATCGCCCTGACAAATCCATCATGGTCTAAGCTGCCTGTGGGGCTCGTGTTCGAGACCAGGAGGTGTTTAACAGTTTTTACAGCAATCTTCGCTCTGCCATTTGACTGCAGGAAGTACGCAGAGGAGATGCGGTGCCGAACACCCCACGTTTGGAGGAAACTTTCTGTGCTGTTTGCTATAAACTCCGGTCCACTGTCACTTGACAGTTCCTCTGGAACACCAAACCTTGAGAAGAGGGTACGTAGGTGACGGATGAGGCCGGTGGCTCCTGATAGTCCTGAACTTGTTGGGGACTGAAAAACCTACACCCAACCTGACAACCTATCTCCCACAACCAGATATTGATGTCCTCCATACTTGCAGAAATCAGCGAAAACTTGTTCGAAGGGCGTGGATGGTGGGGTTGATGGGATGGGTGGTGTGGGTGCTGGTGATGGTGCGTTTCTGTTGCAGTGTGTGCAGGCCTCTCTTGTTTCACTGATATCCTAGGACATCCCTAGCCAGTAAACGATAGTTCTTGCTCGCTGTTCCATTCTGGAATTCCCTGGGGGGCGGAATGTAAGAGCCTTAGTATCGGTTGCCTTAAAGACACAGGAACTATGACCCGGTCTTGAAACATTAGAACACCGTCTTGCACATACACAGAGTCATAAATAGACTTGAATGATGATAAGGAGGGAACATCATGATCGTCCAATTTGGTTTCACATTCCACTAATCTAAGAAGGGTCGTTGAGACAAGGGTCTGCAACAGTTTCATGTGCCAATCTTGACCATGTTATAGCACAGAATTCTTGAGTGTCATTACGTATAGATGCCATGAGTGCACATTCTGCGATGTCGGGGATGGTTGCTGACACTGTGTCTGAGGACCCTGCTGGAGAGGGATGTCTTGATGTGGCATCTGCAGCGGCGTTCGACTTTTCGCGGAGGTGTTTTATTTCAAAACGCCATGCCAGTGTTCTCTACTTCATGCGAAATAACCTTGAATTAGTTATTTCATCAAGAGTTCTGTCATCAAAGATTTTAGTGAGAGGTTTGTGGTCAGTGACTACTAGCAGATTGTCACATCCCTGTGTGAAAAAATGAGTCTGTCCTAAGCCCCAGGCCACTGCCAAAGCTTCACCTTCTAATGCAGCATACCGTTGTTCTGTGTTTTGATTTCTGGAAGGCTTCATCCAGCATTGGAGTCCATGAAAACAGACAGCAGGGGCTAAGGAAAGGTTTGAACGGCTCCATTGTCTCGCATAACTGAGGATAATTTGACACTTGGTTTACCAATCCAAACAAGCTTCTGATTTCTGTGGTGGAGGTAGATTTTGTGAAGTCTCTTGGAAGGTATTTTGGGAGAGACTTGATTCTAGTATCAGACACTCTGAAACCAGCAAAGTCTGCCTTCCTCACGCAGAACTGGAACTTGTCTGGGTTGAGTACAATACCTGCCTGGCCAACTCGTGTTAGGAGCTCAATGGTCCTCCACCAGTGTTGTTCCAAGTCAGTGTCATAGTGTATTGTGTCGTCAACACAGCATTCCTTACGTTCAAATGATGATTGGATGGCATCAAATCAACGGTTATAGCCATCTGACGACAGGAATCCTTGGGGAGCTTGTGTGTACCTCCAGCGTCCAAATGGGGTTATAAACAAGGTGAGGTGTCTATCAGACTCCCGTAGGGGAACACGCTCCAGGCGTCAGTGACAGTTTTCCATGTGTTGTTTGGGACAAGGCATGCAAGGTGAAAGGGAGGCTCTGAGGCGAATGTTTCCCGCTTGCAGTATTTTTTAAGTGGTGACAAGTCAACTGTTTGGCGGGGTGTACCATCATGCTTCCTGGTTATAACCACACGATGGCACCACGTCAACGGCTCCCCATACGGTACATTCTCTATAACGCCAAGGGTTTCATCACGCAGAATGTCGTCATACACTTTTTGCTGCCAGTGAAGGGGTACTGGGGATGGTGTGTGGCACGCTTTAGGGGAGGGTGTTGAATCAACGTGATTCTCAATTGGTGGGCCTTCCATGCACGATAATGCTCGGTGAGGGCATGTGTTAAATGTGGAAGATGCATATCTGTCAAGTAACCATGCTTTCATTCTGGTGTTGTTTTCAGCTGTGCAGGTAAATGGAAGGACAGTGGGAGGCAGAGGTGCGGAACAAGATTGAGGGCAAGAATATGGCCCTTCAGATGAAGTTCTTGGTGCATTACAGCCACTATTGATGACCCGTATTTCGCACTTTGATACTGAATTTTGCATAGGTGACTCTCCAGCTGCGTGAGTTTGTTGCCCCTGCCCCTCAAAAGTGACTCTTAAGATAGATACATTGCATTTACGCAACTGCTCACATACACCATGGATCTGCAGCTTGTTGTTTTGGTGCCATGTGACGTCTGGATTGTAGCAAAGAATGCCCCCTCAATGGATAGGTGAGCGGTTGGCTGCTGTGAATCCCATGGTGACTGGTATGAGTTGGTCTCATTTGAAACCACATGCGAGGAAGTCTTGTAGTGTCTTGTAGTATCAACAATGGCAGACACTTCAACTCGGGAGGTCACATTTTTTATTCCAGTCATATGCTTGGACTGGGCTGTAGTGTCCATAGCAATAATGATGGATGCTCTTGGGTGGGGTTTAAAGCGTGCTTTTTTCCATTCCCTTTTACTAAACACATGATGGTCAAGTGTGATCTGTGGCAGACACTTCTTGGGTACATTTTGTGGGGGCATTGGATACACTGCAGCAATTTGCGAAACATGGTCTGGCTCTGTGGTGTGTATTGCTGATGAGGATGCAGATGAGGGTGGTGTTAGACTGCTCTTCTTTTTACGTCAAGCTCTAAAACAGTTCAGACATACCTTGTGTGTCCTTGCTGTTCCAACCCATAGCACCTTCTGTGTAAGCGTTGAACAAGATCTTACAGTCCGGACATATTGACAGTTTCGATTGGTTAGCCTGTGATGGCACATATGTGTTTTTATAGGTGTTGTCTGAGGCTTGAACTTTTTGGAATGAAGAGACAGCCGTTAGATTTGATGATGGTACCGCATTACGTGCCATTTCTTTGCTTTCCACAATACCAGTGAGGTCATTAATATTATGCTGCAGTATATCAGCAGTACCTAGAATTTCAAGGCAGATATCACTGTCTGCAATCCCATTAATGAGGATGGCACGAATGACGTGGTCTGTGTAGTCAACATTTTTCCCACATTCGTATTTGGCAGCATATGAGCATGTCTCTGCTTTGCCACATACAGGAGTGGTATAACGGCTGGGACACAGTTTTGAGTAGGCTATCACCCATTTCAGCTCCAGTGCATTGAAAAAGCTGGGTCGGTGCTGATCTATCATCAAAATTCCTGATCCCTTGCAAAACACATCCCAACGACAGACGAACACATTCCATTCCTCAGTTGATGCGCCAATATTTATGAGTGGACTTTCAAGTTTTGGTGCCTGAGGGTGGGCTGTCGTCAGGTGAAGTGGTGCTGACTGGACTTGATGAATCAGGCCATGGTTTGCCAACAGAGCAATAGCAAGAACTTCAGAAACATACTCTGTTGTGAACTCACAATCGGGCAGGGTACATGTAATTTTCACCATGACTTCTTCATGAAGAAAACTCTTTGTTTCGAATGTCTATTGGAACAATGAAGAAGTCAATCTACAGATCAAGGAATAACATAATAAGAATACAAAATAATGTCTAAATTCTAATTACAAGGATATTCATCCTACAATACTCATTTCATAACAAATCTATTATAAACATAGTAACTATAATAAAATAACTTACAATTTAGAAAGCACTTGTTGATTGATACTGACAAACCATTGCTAACTATTTCATTAAAATCAATCAAGAAGTATACAGTACAACTATAGTTAACACGATATGGTACTATGTTTTGACCCATTTATATTGTTAGCGCATGAATACTTCAGTCTCGTTCGGTGTAAAAAGTCATTGGCAAACTTTTTACAGAAATTCACAGAATATTGACATATTTACTACTATAATTGAATTGAACTGAATCAATAGTGATTATAAACGGGTACAAAAATATTTTGTGGACATTTCTATATAAAATTCACGTTGCATCATTGCAGAAGGGCTGTACAGTTGGACCATATGTGTGGACACGTGTAACATCCCTTGCAGGTACTATAGAGTTTTATGGACACGTGGGTTTTAACGTTATGAACCAGTCAAGTGTATGAGTATGAAACAGTCAAAAGCAGCCAGAGATTGTTTATATGATGATCAATCACCAATAAGGCATTCTATGGTTGACCAAATAAATCAGTTATTCGAGGATTTTGAAACTCTAAGACTTCAAGGAGAAAGGTCTCGTAAATCTGGCACAAAACCACGTGAATCAAGACGAGGTCTAGAAGAGGACTTTGAAACTCCAAGACTTCAAGGAGGAGGGTCTCGTACATGTGGCACAAAACCATGTGAATCAGGACACAGTCACAGTGATACTTATCACGAATCACGAATCTACCGCATGCTGCGTACAAACCCGTCGCTTGCAGAGCCGGAGCATTTAGCGACGCTGAGGTCGGCAGTGGACCTCTCAAACAGTACCGGCCGTGGTAATTACAGAGGATACCATGGCTCACGAGGAATACCGAGGGTCATTTCGTGGAGGATTCTGAGGCGTGTTCAGAGGCTCCCACGGTAGTCGTGGAAGTTTCCGTGGTTGGAATAAGCAAGGAGGTTTTGATTTCCCAAGGAGAAATCAGAATCAAAATCGACAAAATGACACTAATGACGGATAGGTTTAAAAAATTAACAGTTATCTTTTCATTCTGAGCATTTTACTGATGAAAATGAGGACGTTTAATTACTGTGGACATGAATATTGATATTGGTAGTAATTTAAATAGTTGAAAAATTTTGTTCTATTGAACTTTAAATAGATTGGGAATTAATGAAAAATATTCAAATAGAGTGTTATTTAATTGATAATATTCAAGTGAAGGGACATTGGAGAATTCGTAGAGACAATTTTCAATTCCAAAGGAGAATGGTAGTGCCTGATATATGGATACTCTTTGTTTGGATCGTTGAAGGTTTGATGGTATTGGACAATATTTAGTACCATTTTGTTATGCCAGTGGAAACTTGGCGTTGGCATCAATGTATTGCACATAATATGATACCATTTGTTTTCATGATCTTTGAATGATACTGGACTATTTGAAGATGATGTTAGAACTTATGTTTATAACTATGTTGATGTTTGATAGTATTTAATTTCAATTTTCATTTCACCCTTGCAAGGTCGCTAGGTGTACTGAGAATGACTAGTGATTACACTCATGTTTAAAGCTGGTCATATATCTGATTTCATTCATTGTTGGTCTGATGTTTCTGAAAATGAGTTACTATTTCAATACTTGAGTAAAGGTGTAGCTTTGCCATTTATAGATACTCCTCCACTTTTCAGTTACAAAACAATTACGTTTTTTTCTGATAATGAATTCAACTTCATCACGAGTAAAGTCAATGAACTCTTGCAGTACGGAGCCATTGAAGAATGTCATTCACCAAAGTGCATATCACCAGTCAAAACTGCCCCACAAAAAGAATTAGGTAAATTCAGACTTATCTTTGACATGAGAAAATTAAATGAGTATCTTTGTACCCCGAAGTTCAAGTATGAAGATGTCAATAAAGTACTAGAACAAGTGGAAAATGATGAACTCATATCCGTATATCTGAAGACTGGGTTCGAACATGTTTTGATAGACCCTGAATTTAGAGACTATCTTGCATTTGAGTGGCTTGGAAAAATCTGGATACAGAGTCCTACCATTTGGCCTTGCATGTAGCCCATACTATTTCTGCAAAATACTCCATTTTGTAGCCACATACCTTTGACAGGAGTATTAGATGAAATTATGTTTCTACATGGACGACATTTTGTTGATGGCGTCAAAGGACAGCATCACATACCACAGAGATACGCTTCTGCTCACGCTGCAGCATCTGGGTTGGCAAATCAACTTAGAGAAGTCAAGCTTGATACCGAGCCACGAGATTACTTATATTGGATACCATATAAGAACAGATGAACAGGAAGGATACCCGCTGATTTCTATCCCTTCAGAGAGAATCCACAAGGCAAGGAAGGACATACAAAGCCTCGTAGCCCACGGCCATGGGTCGGCAAGGACCATAGCCAGAGTAGCAGGCCAGTTGATAAGTATGGCAAAGGGTATTTTACCAGCAAAGCTGCTTCTGATGAACCTTTATCGCCTGTTAAGGAAGAGGTTATCATGGACAACTGGGCTAACTCTAGATCACGCTACCGTTCAAGATCTTACTTGGTGGGAAACGGCACTTCATACTTGGAATGAGCACCACATCCGTCCATCCAAGCTGCCAAGTCTCCAGATAGAGACGGATGCCTCTCAAACAGGATGGGGGGCCATAGCTTCCAATGTAAAAACAGCAGCAGGTTTCTGGAACCAAGAAATGTCTGAGGCGCTCTCCAATGCCCGCGAGATGCCAGCAGTAATTATGGCTTTCCTGTCATTCAGAGAGGATGTCCAAGACACTGCCATACAGATACGCATGGACAATATATCAACAGCAGCATATATTTTGCATCTAGGCGGCCAGAGTCCAGGACTGACGTGGCTTGCTGCAAAGATTCACACTATTTGCTACAACACAACAATTTCGGCAAAGTACCTGGCTGGTTCCCAAAACGTTACTGTGTACCGGCTCTCAAGGCTGACACCTCACCTAGAGTGGCAACTGCATGCAAGGGTCTTCAAGATGGTCGATAGTATATGGGGGCCACCACACCATCGATCGTTTTGTGAGCCTGTCAAACTTCAAAGTCCCGACGTACAACTCGCTCCACTGGGATCCGCTGACCAGTGGCGTGGATTCCCTGGCCCAGTCAGACTGGGAACACCACAACAATTTTGTGAACGCCCCATTCAACCTTCTCCCAAAAGTGTTGGAAAAGGTGTCCGCTACAAAGTCGATGGCAACAGTGGTTGCTCCGATGTTGCCAGGAAGAATGTGGTACATGAAACTGTGCCACATGTCAATAGACCGACCATTATGTCTACCCGCCCGTACAGGGACCATATGGTCAGGGGAGTGTGCCCAGAACCCCTTCGCAACCCGAAGTGGAAAATTTACGCTTGGAGGATCTGTGGAGACGTCACCTAACCAAGCTTGGATGGGAGGAGGATGCCATCTTCCGGTATCTTCAAGGATGGGCTCCAAAAACAAGGCAAATTTATAATGCCAGTATCAAGTAATGCGCCACATTCTGTGCCGGCAAGAATTACTCATTCCCCCCATCCTCAGCTCACCTAGCAGAATATGTTTGTCACTTAGGGAGGTCCTCCAATGCTCCAAGAGCTCAGATGAACACATTCATGGCAGCAATGAGCTCCCTCTACCAAGCTATGTCTCTGGCAGATGTTACAAAGCAAGGCTTGATCAGTCAACTTGTTAAAGGCACAGTCAAGGTGGATACATCTGCAAGTCGTTGGTCATGCCAATATCTCCATTTAGGCATCTATTTTCAAGTTTGGGCAGGAATGAGTCGGTTCCTCTGCATGAAAGCATTAGCATCATTGGCGTTGGTTTGCATGTCGAGGCCATCAGATGTGGCGCCACACTCTCTTCAAATCCAAGGACCTGTGGAGAAGCTGCGCAAGAGAGTATTTTCGCCAGATCATGTTTTGTTTGACCCAGACATGAAAGGAGTGGCATTGACGTTCATGGGGATCAAGAACGGTACTGACTGATCAGCCTTCAAAGTCCATATACCTGCAGCATCTGTGTCAAGCTTAGATCCAGTGACAACATTGAAACACATAGACCGCACTGATTACATCCGGCGGGATATCCAAGGCCACCCAGTCATTACAGAAACCATTCAAAGCTCTTTCAGCAGATACAGTGGGCAACATTCTTGAAGATGCTATTGATATGGCAGGGTTGAATCAAAAAGGATATTCTGCAAAATGTTTTCGCCCTACAGGAGCCACGTATGCAATTCAGTTGGGATATGACCCAAAGATTGTGATGAGGATTGGTCGATGGAAGACTCAAAGTGTGTATTTGAGCATTATGTGCATAGTCAAGTTCCCAAGGAGTACACCACACAGATACTGGGGGGGGTAAAATTACTGTAGTTTGTGTGGGTATTATTAACTAGAAAGGGTGGAGTGGATTACTGTGGATCACCTTATTTTTCAAATGTAATGATGTTTTTGAACCTCTGAAATATACTGATATGACATGCATGATAATCACCTGATAATAGGAGGCATCGATTATATTTTAATTTTAGTTATTATAATTGTCTCGGTAGGTAGGCATATGTTTGAATAAAAATTGTATAATTGAGTGTTAACGTAAGTTTTTATTGCAAAGTAATTAAAACTGTAGTTAACATGATATGGTACTATGTTTTGACCCATTTACATTCATACGTTATTGTTAGCGTGAATACTTCAGTTTCGTTCGGTGTAAAAATGATTTATATTTCTAGGTTTAATGTATTATATGTGGTATTATGTATGATATTAGTGTAAGATATTGCTGATGACTACACTGGACAAGCTGAGGCATATGTTTGAATAAAAAACGTATAATTGAGCGTTAACATAAGTTTTTCTTGCAAAGTAATTAAAACTACGTAATACAAGATCAATAATCCTACAATGGTAAGGAGATATTAGTGTCTTTATTTGTGTATGTCCTTTATTTTATATGAGTATTTGGGGAAGCTCTTTAGCAAAATATAGTTCATATGATTTATGTTGAAAGGACGGAGGTCCAATCTGAGTATAATGTGCGGCAAGTATGTATGTTATGGAAACCAGAACGTCTTGCTTTTATTTACTGGGAGTTTTATTGTGCACAAAAAGTCTGTAAATATTCGTGAACCTAAGGAACACAAATACAAACAAATGAATATACAACGAATAAAAATGAATAAAGCAAAAATCAACTGTCTCACATAATTATCTTCAATAAATGCCAATACACTAGTAATGTCTTTACCAGTCATCAATAGGAAGTGATCTTTTCTCATTTATCACAAACCAATTTTATAACCTAATATGTATATCAAACATACATCAAAAACAAGTTTACTCTAACCATCTTCCTTATAAGACAATTAACCCTTGTAACGTGACAGTCCTACATTTCATTTAACTCAACACTCTCAAGAAGCATTAAATCTCAAATACCAATTCCATAAACAATTGATACAAATGAATGATTATTTCAATATCTAACAATCAACATAATACACTTACAACTTTTAGCTCCTCTAAACACTTTAAGCCCACATTATTTCACTGCCTTGAACACTTGACACTTTATCAAACAAATCAAAGTAGCAACGTAAATATCGATTTTAATTTGATTTTGTATGAATTAATTTGGATTTACTGTTTTGAGATGTCCCAAGCAACTGGCTAATGAAGATACGATCCGAATTAACTTATAATTACTGAAGTCACATGTATTTACTTTCAAATGACCAAATTTATACTGATAATTAATATTTTTATACAATTACATTATCGACATATTACTTACATTATATTTATCCAATTCGTATTTGTTTAAATTATGGATGCCTTGGCATTGTCGTGATATTAGACGGATTTTGTCTTTACATTAATTTACGTGAGCCTCCATTGCTGAGGTAATGAGAAAGGGAAGTACTTTCGCATGTACTAGTGTAATGTTAGCCTCGTTCAAACCCGACCATGTACTTATAGAATTGAGTGCAACCACTACAGTAGCTCGTTGATTGAGACTACAGTACAGTATTATACACGTCATTTGACGTTCCTTATCGAACGTCAATAAGCTCTCGGTTGCTTGGTCTGCCACATCGTACTATAGATCTAGACATGCTCATCAATAATTCACGTGTGGCCCATTACACTGGTTATACATTTTTCACCCAGCCCGTTGAGCTACGGTCTTTTATTTGTGTATGTCCTTTATTTTATATGAGTATTTGGGAAAGCTCTTTAGCACAATATAGTTGATATGATTTATGTTGAAAGGACGGAGGTCCAATCTGAGTGCAATGAACAAGCTATTATCCAAGTTATAATTTTATTGTCTTTTACAACTATTGACTATTGTAACTGTACCAGAGCTAAGTACTCACACCTCTGGTCAGTCTGCTAATCACAATCTAAATGACCAAACACTTCAGCAACCCAACAGCGCTCGCCAGCTCATTATTCATTCCTGGCTAGCACTGTCTACATTCTCTCTATTCAGAGATGGCCTAATTATAATGACACTTATTGGCTATCTAGATCATCTAGAACAATTAATATGCTAATGAATTTACATACATTATAAAGGATATAGCCAGAATGATTCTCATGCAGAACAATGCTGCTTTATCAGCAATTGACCTATTTATTGACCTATTATTATTAACTCACGCTGTTGTGTCTTGAGTGTGGAAGCGACAGCTTCCCAAGATTGTTTGAGACGCTCCCTTTCCAGTGTTGGTGACCCTCTGGACGCTCACATCACCACACTGAGGCTAGGTGTGTGGTGGAGTTTGAGCTTCCCTGAGGAAACCTTTTAGCAAGCTTGACGACAAAGCTGTTTGAGGTCACTTTCCCTAGCCCTGAGTTTTGCCTGAGCAATTGTCAACTCATTCTGTGATATCAGAACTTGTATCCCCAACTCTGCATTGGTGTCAGTCAGTTGCGCGACACTGGCTCACAACTTGGAACATGCAACGGTGAGGGTGCTACACTCCTTTTGAGCATCATTTCACTTGACTTTGTAGCTCTTGGCAGCAGCATAAGCCAATCCTCGCTCTTGCTCCCAGCTCCTCTTCATGGTCTTGTTATGTGTATTGAGACAGCGATATTTGACTCGTAGAGCATAAAGGTACGTAGATTTTTGCGGCGATGGCATGATCTTTTCCAAGAAGCTACCTGGGTAGAGTACATTCTGCGTGAATGCACACTCCATGAAACACCGGCATTCAGCGTCTTCTATTGGTCTTCTGAGCGCTGGTGCTCTCTTGACCTAAACATGTGCGGTGTCGCCACACATATTCATGTGTATTTGCTCGCAACTCCCCCCAAAAAGCTTGGAATTGGATTCTGATAACACAGAGAAACCATCATCATCAATGTGAGCGTCTGACTCATGTGGAGAGAGTTCCCACTCCTCCTTATCTTGCTCCATTGGGTCATGGGGATTGGCAAGGGCCACATACGGGTGTTACCGCTCCCTGTGCTACCCTCTCCCCCACCCTGCATACCATCCTTAGCTACGAGGACATGTGGATGGTCTCCTTCACAGTAAGTATCTGGGCGGTCTCCACAAGCTGCTTGGTCCCTGAGGGAGAGCTGGGACTGAGGCGGACTTCCCCGGTTGAACCGGTGGACATAGGCACAGGCTGCTGCCCATCATCGTACCCCACTTGAACAGGTCCTGCACCTGCCATTGTGACATTACAGACCCATCACCCTGTCAATTAGACTACCAGCTGCTTACTGAAACAGTCGTGCACGCTATCAAACTGTTAGAATTTGTCTTATGCTTCCTAAAACAACACAAAATCGCCATAAAAGGTGACTAGCATGTGCTGTCCGAAATGGTGGTCGCAGACTGGTATTTAAACAGTACCCAATCACAAGACTTATCCGTATTTTGCTGAACTTGGATGCATCAACCAATCACAGGTCTCCTCAATATGTTTGACCTTTAAAAGGACATGCACAGAAAATACCTACTTGATGGATTGAATTAAATATTTTGTTTTTTTTGATACACTTGGCAATACCCATAAAAATGTAGGCTGCCATATTGATTTTCAGTTTCATATCTCCCATAGAAAATGGAGCACTGCATTATTTTGCCGACTCTATTACCTGTGTGCCGACAGCCAAAAGCAGCTGGTCAGAAATATTTATTAAGGCTGACACAATGTAAATATTTACAAATTGGGTAGATTTCATGAAATCAGTTTAGAGTAATGATTAATTGTGAAGAAATGGAAGAGTGCACATAGATAAAAATGTATATATTCAAATGACTCAGCAAGTACTATTTATGTGGCATAAGAGGTTGATGTGACATGAAATTCACCTGTGCATGTCTCTTTAACTGATGCAGTATTCCGTCTATGCGTGGTCATGTTTTGTTTACATAGCCAAGCTGAGATCTACTACTAGAATTTTTTTGTAGGTCTAAGATTTTTCGCCCTTGTTGAAACTTTTCACATCAAAATTTTATCATTTACTATTCAAATGTGGCATTAAAGAAATACACAACATAACTCACACTTTAACCTTATAATTTATATACCTCGTATATAATAAATATCATTTTATGAAAGATCTATATTTGAATACATTTCATGAAATACTTAATAGATGTGCTTTGATTATGTAACACATCTGTTGTTTTCACTTTTGGGTTGAGGGGGGGGGGGTTCAAGAAAAAAGAGGACCATGACCCACTTTTGCGGAGCGTAACAAAATTTATATCATCCCCTTGTCTCTAGAGAGAAGATATGTAATGAGGGCCTGTTCTCTTCGAGAATAGGTTGCCAGCCCTACTGCCTGCCCATTTTTCTAAAGTAGAAGTGAGCCCTAATGTTTTTTGCCCAGTACTGAAGTACTGGTCTCCTAGTCATACAGTGGTCTTACTGTGAGAATAACAAGTCCAGAAGACATGTGTGACAGAGGGGAACATTGACCTAATTCAGTGCAACTTTCTATTGTTTACTTTATGCTTGCAAGAATCCTACAATTGTTGCACACTGAATTCCTTATTGAACTAGTTTCATTGATATATTTTTATCTATATACAGTGTTCCATTTTTTTCATAACTATTAATTTTTCGAAACTGGTTTAATGAAATGTACTCAAAAATTATATTTAAAGGGACATGCACAGCAAATGCCTACTTAGATTTGATTAATATAATTTTGTTTCTTGATACATTTGACATGTTGCTCCTAATAACTTATCATTTTACAATTTAGTAAGGGTTTTGATAAAAAATCAATACCCCCAAAAAGTGCACTGCCATAGAGATTGTCACGTTCATATCTCCCCTGCAAAAATGACCACTGTATGAAATTGTAGCCTCTACCACCTGTGATTATTACTGTTTACAAACATACTGTTGGGTACATTTCATGAGAGCAAATTACGGAATTAATTGATTATGAAGAAATGGAACACTGCACATAGATAAAAATGTATGTAGATCTATTCAAATAGCTCATCAAGTATTATTTATTCGGCATAAAAGGTTGAAATGACATGAAATTCACTTGTGCATATCTCTTTATTTTGTCACTTAAAATTAGCACTGAGGGAACGGTCATAAATAACGATACCAGGGGGGGGGGGGGATCGTCCATTTTTTGGGGGGCAAAGAAAAAGTTAATTGACCCCCCCCCCATCAACATTTAAAAAAGTTGGGTGACCCCCCCCCCATCCTCCGCTAAAGAAAAAGTCCTTTTTATAGTCATTGCATTGCAAAAGAAAATATTGGAAAAAAATATAACATAGTGTGATAAAAAAAGTTCAGCGACCCCCCAAAATGAATCAGAAAAGTTGGACGACCCCCCCCACCTTTTTGGACGACCCCCCCCGGAATCATTATGATCGTTCCCTGAGTACTTTAAAAGTCAATATGGTTCCATACATGCATAGTGCTTGTTAATTGACCTTAACGTAGTAAACACTGGTTTGTCATTATGGGTGATATTTCTCATTGGTGATATTTATATTTTAAATATTTGGTTAGATAATTTATATTGTTTGTTTTGTGTGATGTGTCTTACATTGTCATTTTCAAAGTGAAGTGTAGTGTATAAATCAAAAATGAATGTGACAAAGTAAAATCGCTCATTCGATTTGTTTGGTGGTTTGGACCCTTAGAACATTCAACGAATAGCCGCAACATATCAGGTCACGCGGTAAAAATGGCTGATTCTGATGAAAATTATGGATAAAAAAGCTGTTATATGCTGTAAATGGTAAGACATTTAGGTATTGCTAATGCTTATAAATGATGTGCAAAATGTAACAAGTAGTATGGCACGAAGATTTGATCAGTTCATTGTATATATTTCCATAAAACACATGTAAACAAGCTCACGTGTACAGGGCAACATTTGCGGCTCGAAGAAGCGTCCACTTTGCGTTTGAATCCGCTCTTAACCTGCTCTAAACATACCCTAATACAATATCGTCAATGAGACAGTTAGCTGGAAGGAAGATTAATTGGAATTTCAGCCCACTCTATTGGGTCACCAAATAATATGCAGGGAACAGTGTTTTTTAAGGGTCTTTGTGTCTTTATTGCTACGTATATTTATCTTAAATAAACCTGCAGCAGGCTGCTGATTCCAGAACAAGTGCGGTGCAAAACACTAGAGCAATATACAAGACAAAACTAGGAAATATGTAGTGATTGTTTTCCCTCTGTAGTATTGTCTTTTAAATTGCTCCCGTGGGACATAAGTAAAAATTCAATCACAATCACTAACAGTATTCAATACTCCTCTGTCAGAACCATACATTAATGCCATAGAATGGAACGTTCTAGACTGAAACATAGTTGACAGTGAAAAAATATTGAGACTTAAATCTCGTATTAATAACATCATGGCCTAATAACATTGTCACTCCGTCATGTCAAGCGTGGGGGGTGCTGACTTTTGGTAGTAAAACTCCCCGGACAAAGTCCGAAGGGGGATTTCTTGCTTTGCTTCTGTCTCTGTTTGTCCGTACGCCCGAAATAAACAGGCTGATTACTCGAAGACTACTTGAGCTATTGACTTGCAAATTGAATATGTCTTGTTGAGGAAAAAAGTACCTCTCAAAAATTTTTGCTTGTACTTTGGCCTACTTTTGACGAACTTACAAGCGTTATGCAATAAAGTTTGTTACCACGCTACAGGGAGAAGTATTTGACCTATGGTCACCAAACTTCATGTTTAGCTTCCTTGTACTACTCTCCAGAGCTGAATAGATTTGGATGTACTTTGGCCTACTTTTGATGAAGTTACGATGTGTTTTTAAAAACAAATTATTACCTAATTGTGTTTTTCTGTCTCCTGGCAACAGTTTATGACTTATCATCACCAAACTTGACATTTGGTATGTCTATGTCACTCTCCTCACGTGATTTGATATTGGTGTACTTTGGGCTACTTTTGTTTTTTTGTTGGAATATTCGAATAAAGCTTTTGTTACCACTGCACTGGGGAAAGTATTTCACCTTTCGTCATTTAACTTTTAAGTTTACAGTTAAGTTCACTATACTAGTCTCCACAGTTGAATTGACGTTTGTGTACTTTGGCCTACTTTTGACAAACTTATGAGCGTTGCGTGATAAAATTTGTTACCATGCTACAGGGAGAAGTATTTGACCTATGGTCACCACACTTCATATCTAGCTTCGCTGTGCTACTCTCCAGAGCTGATTAGATGTTGGTGTACTTTGGCCTACTTTTGATGAAGTTACGATGTGTTCTTAAAACAAATTATTACGAATTTGTGTTTATCTGTCTCCTGGGAACAGTTTATGACTTATCACTAAACTTGACATTTGGTATGTCTGTATCACTCTCCTCGCGTGATTTGATATTGGTGTACTTTGGCCTACTTTTAAAAGATTTATGAAATATTCGAATAAAACTTTTGTTACCACTGCACTGGGATAAGTATTTCACCTATGGTCATTAAACTTTACAGTTAAGTTCACCATACTAGTCTCCACAGTTGAATTGACGTTGGTGTACTTTGGCCTACTTTTTACGAACTTATGAGCATTACGTAATAAACCTTGTTACCACTCTACAGGGAGAAGTATTTGACCTATCGTCACCAAACTTCATATCTAGCTTCGTTGTACCACTCCAGAGCTGATCAGATGGTGGTGTACTTTGGCCTACTTTTGATGAAATTACGATGTGTTTTAAGGGCCGAGTCATTATTTAAGAAGTGGGGGGGTCGGAAGTTTTTCTAGACATCGGTGTTGCTAACTTCTGACCCCCCCCACGGGTTTGGAAATCAAACATATGACCCCCCCCCCCCCCCACGCGTTTGGAAATCAAACATACGAACCCCCACGAGTTCGCAAATCAAACATATGACCCCCAACATCGAAATATATGCCTGAATGATGAACTTCCGACCCCCCCACTTTAGTATATATTTTTTATATAAAAAATATCAACAAATTTTGTACACGTTGTCATCACTTAACCCATCTAACTAAGTCCTGCCAGGTAGGGGGGGGGGGTGTCGTTAAACTACTCATATTTTCGTTCTTATAATATTATAGGTTTGAATCATACATGACCTCTAAAGATTTCTAGCAGCCTTGATTCTGCCCTTTAGTGCCGGGGGATTTTACGTCCCTTTAGTGCCGGGGAGCATATATGCGCCTCAGTTTTCAGAAAAAAACGTTCGAGTTTGTCTGCCATATTCGTATATAAACACTCTTGGTTCTAGTCTCACATTCCGGTGTGTCAACAACAACAACTTTACCTTGACATTTAGATGCATTTCTAGAAGTAAATAAGCAGCATAGTGTTAATATTTTAATTATATTAGTGTGAGCGAATATTTACCCACCAAACACGCATTATCTGCTGCAATTTTGAACATGAAAAATACTCTTATTTGTGTTCGCAAAACTATGGCTTGTCGTATATGGTTGGAATCCTCGTCAAACCTGCTATTCATCGAGACCTTAAACAAATGTGAAACTAGACTCATCAAGGTCATATCAGATATATATTTTGAGCCTTAATCAAAATGAATAGCGGTATTCTTAGGTTCAAGCGCCACAAAACACGTTGACACTGCTAATTAGCCTTTATCAAAGCGCTCCTACGATTCTATATCAGCGGGCGTGCTGCGCAAGGCTGATTTTCGGAAATACCGGCTTTTGGTAAGAGTGACAAAGTTGAACATTTTGAAGAAGAATTATCATATTATTCGTCATCTACGGCTCATCTTATTGTATCTTGGATACCGAATCACAAATAAACCGTTTGGCAAACTACCCAATAAGTGTGGACGTTGGAAATCTAGTATTTCTATCAAAGCGGATGATGTTTTTGTCGGGTGGTCGAGTGGTGGCACTGGTGCCTGTCAAAACTTCAAGGCAATGAAGAAATAAAAAGTTGAACACGTTTTTGGTCCGTAATATTGTAAGTAAAAATATATTATTATGAAATAGGGATGTTATGGTGTTTTTTGTGACTATCCTTGATAAAAACTCGCTGCACTTAAAATTTCTACTGCTACTACGACATTTAAAATCAAACACACAAGGTGTCAAATGAATGGACGATTACTCGAAATTGTCAAAATTTAACTTTATGCTGTATGTATCTTTATTTATAATGGTAAAAATAAGAAACTAGACCGTCTCCTGAATGTGTACTGTAAATGTGAAAATGTTCTGATGAAAAACGTAAGAGCTACAAAGCATCATATTTCAACTATGACAACTGAAGCCCCCCCACTGTGAATAACACGTCACGCAAAATGCGTGTCTGGCACTGAGGGGGAGTATAGTGAATTTACGGCTGGCGTCAAGAGGGTTAAGACCCACTGCTGCACTGTTAATCCATAGAATTTGCAATAATATTGAGATACTTCTCAGAAATTCAATAGCCGATCGCCATATTGTCAATGTAAACATGCTATTCCCACAATGCCGTGCAATTTTTACGATATTGCGTATTTATTTGCACAGACCACGAGGTGTTGCTTACATTATTGTTACTGCACTTGACAAACAGCAACAGGTAAACAAAATGGCGGCCACAAGCGGCAAAAACAGATGTCAAAGCTTGTATTTTTATATATTTGTGGATATATATTGGCGGTTTGGCCCCAAATTTTTACTGGACCACCGGTTAGGTTGATTGTTTTTCTTACAGGACAGACAGAATATTCACCGGACATTGTCCGACGATCCGGTAGGTTTTTCGAACGCTGAATGCAATAAACAAAATGTAATACAAATTGTATATATTAACTTGTCATGATATAAAAGGACTGATGCTATTTAACCCTCTTGACGCCAGCCGTAAATCCACTACATACACATTTTGCGTGACGTGTTGTTCACTGTGGGGGTCTTAAATTGTCATAGTTGAAATATGATCCTTTGAAGCTCTTACGTTTTTCATCATAACATTTTCACATTTACAGTACATATTCAGGAGACGGTCTAGTTTCTTATTTTCACCATTATAAATAAAGATACATACAACATCACGTTTGATTTTAACAATTTCGAGTGATTGTCCATTCATTTTGACAACTTCCGGGAGCGATTTAAAATGTCGTAATATCAGTAGTAATTTTAATTGTAGCAACGTTTTATCGAGGATACACACAAAGTACAATATAAACCACCCATATTTCATAATAATATATTTTTACTCACAATATTATGGACCAAAAACGTGTTCAAACCTTGATTTCTGATTCAGCGTGAAATTTGACAGGCACCACTCAACAACCCGACAAAATCATCCGTTTTGATAGAAATACTAGATCTCCGACGTCCACACTTATTGGGTAGTTTGCCAAACGGTTTATTTGTGATCTGGTATCCAAGATACAATAAGATGGGGCATGGATGACGAATATTATGATAATTTTTTCTTCAAAAATTTCTACTTTGTCACAATCTTACCGATTTGGACCGATTTCCGGGATATCAGCCTTGCGCAGCGCACGGCGCTGCAATAGATTCGTAAGAGTGCTCTTGATAAAGGCTTATTGCATCATTTAGCAGTTGTCAAAATTGTTATGCCGGCGATTGAACCTAAGAATACCGCTTTCAAGGCTGAATATTCGATGTGATATGACCTTGAAGTCTAGGTTCACATTTCATGTTGGGTATCAAAGCAAAGCTGGTTTCTTCAGGTTTCCAACCATATATGACAAGCCATGATTTTGCAAACACAAATAAGAGTATTTCACGGCTCAAAATTGCAGCAGATAATGCGTGTTTGGTGGGTAAATATTCGTTCATACTAATATAAATAAAATATTAACACTATGCTGCTTATTTACTTCTAGAAATGCATCGAAATGTCATGGTAAAGTTGTTGTTGACACACCCGGAATTTGGGACTAGAACCACAAGTGTTTATATATACGAATATGGCAGACAAACTCAAACTGTTTTTTCTGAAAGCTCGGGTGCATATATGTGCCCCGGCACTAAAGGGACGTATATTCTGGGGTGCATATATGCGCCCCGGCACTAAGAGGGTTTTTATTGAATTTAGAGAAAGAATCTTCTTAGAATCTTCAATCTGTTGTTTTGAAAAACAAAGTAGAAGAATTTATATTGTATTTTCCGATAAAAGTTAGTGGTTAGCCGAAAGACAATTAAACATAATATAATTCAATCTTGATAAAGGGTTTCATATTCCATTTCATAAGTTGCTTGCAGTGGCTCAGACAATTGCTCTAATGTAAGAGCCAATCAGGTATTATCAAAAACTCTTAATTCAATTAATAGCACCAGTCCTTTCATATCATGATAAGGTAACTTTGATTTATTTTTACGCAGTACAAATTCTTGGGGAAGGCACTAATTACTTAAAGAATTTTTTTCTATCCAATCACTAAAATCCCCTGTCAAAAGTATTTTTGCAAATATGAGCAATAGAATTGCATGTGTTTGAGTGTTGACATATGAACCTAGGTACAAAATTACAAGATGTATTATTCAACCAAATGATTGATCACATATCAAAGAAATAGATCAGGGCATTCTACCAACATTTATTAAGAAATATAAACGCTTGCCACTGCCCCTTTCAGTAAATTTACAAAATTTGAACATTTGACCTCCCCCCCCTAGTAAAATTTCAAGAATCAGAATATTTGACCCCCCATATTCTTCAATTTTAAACTTCTGACCGCCCCACAACTTCCATTTTGAAACTTCTGACCCCCCCGATAACATTCAAATTCAAACTTCTGACCCCCCCCACAACATTCAAATTCAAACATCTAACCCCCAGTTTTTTCTGACCCCCCCCCCCACGGCTTAAATAATGACTCGGCCCTAAAAACAAATTATTACGAATTTGTGTTTATCTGTCTCCTGGGAAGACTTTATGACCTATCATCACCAAACTTGACATTTTGTAGGACTAAATCACTCTCACGTGATTTGATATTTGAGTACTTTGGCCTACTTTTCAAAAAATGGCCTGATCGGAAGAGGAGATATACGGCGTTCCCGACGACTACTTGTTTTTCCAGTCTCGGATGTGAGGAGCGATAAGTGGGGTTGTTCCTTTGCATTTTTCATGAATGTGTTTGATTGTGTTGGGGGTGTGCGGTTTTTACATTCGGGAGAGCCTTGCATGTGTTGCCTAGGCATTCTCTTCGTATTTCATTGTTTGGAGTTGATGTTAGTGTTTGGGTGATATATGTGGGTTCTTATTTAGTGTGGAGCCTTTCATTTTTCGCACTCTAGGTGCTGTCTAATATATTAGTGGGGTGTGTGGTGGTGGTTTCACTTGTCGCTGTATACATTTGAGATTCGCTTGTGGAGCAAATGTTGGGAATAACCCAGTTACCACTTTTCATGACTGGTAGGACCACTTGAACTTCCAACATTGGCGTGATACTCAATTTAGAGGTTGGCCAATTAACATGCAATAGCAGAAGCTTTAGTTTCATTTCGGTAACTCCGTTAGATTAATAAGGCAATGCACCGTGATAATAATCACGCCAGTGGGGCCGAACCAAACTTGTTACCATTTTTTAGTAAGGATAAAAATGTTAACTAACCTTGGTACCATTTTTTAGTTTGGATAGAAATGCTACTCCATGAACTTGCTGTCCGCACATTAGCACATTTTTTGTATATCATACAATAAAAGTTTATATATACAGTCTACAACTATCCTTTTGTGCTAACATCCACACCAACATCCTACCAGCCTCTGCCGATGACGTCACACCACAATCACGTGACGATTAGGCAGTTGGCAGACTGAAGAAGGACCGGGAAGGTCCGAAAGGCTATCAATGTGAGCTTATAAAAAACTAGCACAAAAGGATAGTTGTAGACTGTATATATAATGTAAAAACCTTGTGCAGATGAGTATTCAATATACAATAAAAGTTTGTGTTAGTAGATATTTGGATGTAATGGTTT
Source organism: Streblospio benedicti (assembly GCA_019095985.1). Classification (NCBI taxonomy): domain Eukaryota; kingdom Metazoa; phylum Annelida; class Polychaeta; order Spionida; family Spionidae; genus Streblospio; species Streblospio benedicti. The sequence goes on along the minus strand of CM032666.1, from coordinate 31,518,330 downwards.
GAATGTCAACTTAGAAGTTACTTTTCTACTTGCCCCATGCAGATGGTCCACAGCACTTGGTTTTAAACTGCTCGCAAGCTTTCTGTAAACATAACATTGAATTATATAGTTGATAATCACCAGATGCATATTTATTTTTCAGTGATGAAATGACGACATGATACTTGGTGGTTCAAAATGCTACAGACACAAATGGCAGGACCGTATTGTAACCTGTGCATGGAGAAAGGAGAAAAAGTTACCCTTGAATTTTATCAGATCAATCTTGAAGAGGCTCTGGCAATTTGCCCAAATAAAAAGGTATTGTGAATCATTCCATTATTTTACCCATAAAGGTAATATTGGATGATACAAACTGTTTACCATATTTAGTTATTTAAAATCATATTTTTAAATTAAAATGAAGCAATTGTTAGTAACAGAATGAATGTAACAAATCAGTTCATCTTCCAGTTTTATAAACTAATGTATGGTTCTTTAATTTCAGTGTAACTATCCCATTGGAACTTCAATAAATGTAAATGCGCAGATAGTGTCCAGGGGAGTCTCACAGATTGGCTTACCAAAGAGGAGACGAGTTAGAGACTTCAGTAGATCAACAAGTCGCAGTTCAAGTAGATCTAGTAGTCCAATATCCTCATTTCAAGCATGTACATGGTCACCACCTTTGAGAGTGTCATCACCACCAGCTGCTAAAGGAGACTTTTCCTTATTTAAGACTCCAATTTCAAATACCACATCAAATGATGGGCACAGTGATAAAATTTCTTTGAATATTGACATTCCTGATGAATTCAATGTCAATGAGTATACTAAAAACTTGCTTGCCGTTGACACAGAATTGCAGAAATATGCCAACTCAAACTTGCAAAATAATTCACCAACCTTGTTATTGCCATCTAACTTACCAAAATTTGACCAACGTCACCTCTCCGGATCTCAGCCTTTAGAAACGAAAGCTAATGATGGCCAAATTAAAAAAGGTCCAGCAGAATTAAAACAATTTGGTGCAGAGATGTGGCCATCTCCAATGATACTTGGTACTACACATTCTACCAATTTATTTACAAGTACTTCACTTAAACAGCAACAAAGTACTTGTTCGGAAAATGTTAAAAACCCAAACCATGTGTTCTTGTCACCTCCAAATCCTTCGCGGGTTTCAGATGGTGTCTTAACAAATAAAGCTTCTACAGGAAGTACTGCTAACAGCAATAGTCAAACTAAGATTGGGTCCATTCTTCAAAGTTTCCCAGCAGAACTGACTTCTCAAAAAGCAATTGTTTTGAATGATCCTTCTGACATAACTACTTTTCTAAATAATCATAATGATAATAACTTGACCAATGAAGTTAAGCAAAAAATTATGCTGCAAGGACAATTTTTCTATCAATGGCCGAATAAAGATGCTTTGTGTTGGCTTGATGTTGCCATGTGTTTACTTGTTCATTCTAAAGTGTTCCAAAATATGGTGCGTAGTACTCCTCCCCACAGCTGCTATGTTGTTAAAGACTTGTTACATACTTATGAAGAAGCGCAGAAGAAATTAAAACAAGCATTTGAGATGAAACGATTTGAAAAATATGGTCAAATGCAAACTATTCTACTTCAAACCAGCCTAGGACTCATAACTGTCAAAACAGGAGGCGGCAATGATGGTACAGGAATGGTGACTAATAATCCAGACAGTGATCCACTTGTTTTTTCAACAAATTTGTCTCCAATTAAAGGAACATCTAGCTTCAGAACTGAAGATTCAAGAATGGTAATCACAACAGACGAGCTTCAAAAAAAGGCATCAGATATATCCAATGAGGGTAAAAATATGTTGGCAGAAGTACGTGAGAGAGTGTGGAGATATCTGTATCAAAAACTGAAGTGTGAAAAGGGTAATCATGATAGTCCAGTATTCGCCCTTCCATTACTATTTGGAGAAGATCCAATGTTGAAGAAGAAATTTGTGCACTCTTATGAGTGGTCCATGATCTGCACAAGATGTGGCTACAGGCATTCTGATGTGTGAGTTTATTTCTTTATTAATCATATTCTTGAAGAATATATTTTACGTTTATCTTTAAATGGTTCTAGGTAACATAGATAATATTCTTGTATCTTATTTATTTGTCACCAGTATTTTACAGGGTGTCTGCAAACCCTAAAAAGTATTAAAATGCCAAGTTTCATCTAGACTGCACAGTGTTGGCATCGACATGTCATTGACATATGTTTACATTATTGAAATTTTTTTTTTTTTTAAATGTGACATTTTGACATTTATGACATTTATTTTCTCAAAATTCGGGAGTCATTTTGACATTTATTTTTCTTAAAATTTGTGAGTCATTCAGACATTTTTGAATTGCTATAAATGTCAATTAGCCTTAAATGTTAAAAGGGTGCATGAAATCAGAAAAATAAATGTAATTGAATAATATGTTGACATTTTTATAGCCTTATATGTCAAAAGGACGCATGAAATCAGAAAAATAAATGTCACAGAGTGATATGTTGACATTTATAATTGCCATATATGTCAAAAGACAGTGATATCAGAAAAATAAACGTCATTATATGTTGACATTTATAATTCCCATATATGACAAAAGGATGGATGTGTATGTGAATGAAATAGTCTCATTCCATGGGGCTAGTGATAATCTATTAAATGCAAAGAATATTTCAGACACTGTATTCAACTTGTGCAATATTTCTCAATCTTCTAGGCAGAAGAAGAGCATGATAACCCTGCCTGCTGTGCCTGCGGATTTCACTATGAGGAAACCATATTTCCTGAGACCTTGCTTTTCCTGTCACACACCTGATCAGAGGATGGAAATGGTGTTTGAGAAGTTCCCGCCAGTATTCTTTGCTCACTTTGTTGATGGTTTGCATAAGCCAAGGATGTCCAGCTATGATTTTTTCTACAAGAATCGTCAGCATTACACAGTGACCGGGGTGATTCAATATAAGCAAAATCCTGACCACTTTGTTGCTTGGATTAGAGACCCAACATGTAAGTATATTCTAAGTTGCAGATTGAATGTAACTCTAAACAGCTACTTTGTTAGTTAATGTTATTTAATTGACAACCTATTTTGTGCAAATGTTATTGTTATTATTAATTTTCACTCAACTCAAAACATTAAGCAGGGTCTGTATAGTCAGGAAATGTAAATTTCTTTCCCCAAAAGTCACTGAAGTCAGGTAACATTCATCGAGTAAACCACCGAGGGAAATGAGGTAGTAACTTTCTATGAAACGAATTCCCGCAGGAAGTTTTCAGGGAATTTGATTTTGGCCCCAAAATTAAGAGAAATTTCAAGGAATTTCATTTTTCAGGAAAAATTACAGGGAGAATTCATGTGTATATTTTTAGCTACATTGCTAACTTAGTATTTTTTTCATTTTTTATTTCTGAATCATTGTTTTATAATTTGTAAGAAATCGTATATAAGAACGACATGTGATTGAAAATGTACACCTATGAAAGAAGCTACTGTTATGTGCCTCTATTATTGAGAATAGACTATTCAGGGTGATATTGAAATAACAATGTTTGTTATTATCATTTACAGTGTTGATTCTAGGACTCGTAATTGCGGGAATCACACACATTTTTCTACCTTGGCCCCATTTCTTATAGATCGTGCATAGCGCTGGCCCCTAATCAATGGGACTGGCCCCATTTTCAACTATCAATGCGCACGGCATTCAATATTTTGAGAAATATTTTTATTCGTTTACATCTAGTTCCGCCATCTTACCTGTAAAATATCACCTCGTTGCCCACTATAACGCAGTCAGCAAACAAGTACAAAAACCGAATATGCCAAAAAATGTGCGCCACATTATTTTCGTAACTGAAGCGGGTTTACTGCTGGGCGGGCTGCCGGGTTAGTTATTTGAATGCGCCAATGATCAATCGGATGTTGTCGACTGTTTCCGTGATTGACTGGTGAGTCAATATGGCGGATATAAAACAGTTTTAAACTTTTCTTGCTATTTTTCATTAATTACTTCGTTACTTATAGGTGTTAGTGTTTTATAATCTGTCATTAATCCTCTTTCCGTGTGAATGGGGGCATTAGTATTGTTGTACATGCCGGATTTTCTACATGCCAAGTGCTCTAAATCTATAGACATTTGATAGTATAATATTGGGTGTCAATGTACTCGAATATGCGGTGCCAATAGGCGTCGCGGGGGAGAGGGAGGATACTCCCCTCTTGCTAGAGGGGTTCGGGGGCATTCCACCCTAAAAATTTGGAAAATGTGATGCATTTTTTCTGCAATCTAGTGTATAATTTACAAAAAAATTAGGTATTAGAAAGACTAAAATAGATCCTTTTACTAACCAAATACATAAGTGTATAGCAATAATATGCAGGTCGGGGTCAGATATTTATGCAGACTGTAACTAAGACGCATAATTGTGGTTTGTTGAAACCAAGTTAATTACACGTTTACCTACATTTTTACTATCCATTAACAATTCTAAACACAGAACAGTGTTATAGAATAGCCTTATTTAAGTTTAATTTAAAAATACATATTAAATGGAAAGATACTGAAATTTTGGAGTTTGTGTTATATATGGTATGTTCTGATTACCCAAATTTTTCTCCCCCAAAATTTTGAGGGCCAAACAAAAACTTGCCACATTTATTTATCATCCTTGGGGGAGTTGGCCCCAGTGAGAAAAATCCTAGAATCAACACTGATTTGTAGAAAAAAATGTCTTTTATGCCACTTGCAGGCTTTGAAACAACAAATGATTCTCCTCGGGGACTCTCAAGATATCACAGAATTCTATGATTATTCATGGAAACTTCAGTGAATGAAACGGGAAATTAAATTGTCACCCTGAATTTTACATTGTATAAATGTCATGGAAAAAGCTCAGCCAGTGGCATATAGAATTCTCTGTAAGTTGTGAAAGCTTATTCAAACTATGACTTTGTTTTTGTTGAGGGAACCTTGTCCTTATGTACAGACCCTGTTAAGAATTAGCAGCACACTTGTCACATCTTGATGACTATTAGTTGTAGAAACTCTAATTTTAGATGTAACTTACTTTTCAGTTGAAGCCGGCATCATAGTGTTCTGATGTATTTGAACAAATTTATATTGCCCTAAGTGGGAGACTTACGTTGATTGAGGTTTTCTCGTTATATATACGGAACAGGCAGTAAATTATTGTGTATTTGAGGGCTAACTCCTGGTTGTGTCAAATTGTGGTCACAAGGGTACTAATGAATCGAGTTCACCAAAGCTCAATACAGATTGCTCGATTGATAATGGAATTTTTTACTATTCAATCTACCTTTCACTTATTTTTTACCCTATTCCAGCACTATTCATGGTTTCGATCTCCGTCCCTTTCAAGTCTGTCATCCAATCAGCGTTCGTTTTGAGAGATGTAAACAAAACAACCGGCATCTTGGTCCCACAAACAACCTCAACTAACTACGACTTTACATTGATATAGATAACATTTGAACTAAAATGGTGCGTCGAAAATGAACATAAAACAGCTTCCTTGGGTGAAAAACTATAAAAACGTCTTCAAATATAGTGTCCTGTGTATACAGCCGTGTAAGCTGTCAAATTTCATCATCGCCAACACACTCACAAACCAGTGCGATTTTCAAACAATGTGCGTGATTTGAGGAATATCATTTCTTCCATGACTTCATAATCGGTTTAAAATTGATCCAACATGTGAAATCTTTTATGGGTATGTTATTGTAACGACAATAATCCATTCGTTTCACAAATATATCACTCTTTGGCGATTTAAAGGTGACGCCATTTGCATGTGCATATTAGCCTTTATCACATGCCGTAATTGGTCAACACCGATCATAGAGCAATGCGATTAAGAGCGGCTCAAATACAAAAAATGTAACTCGTTATCACGGGACTGTTCAGTTGGTAGTGGATGCAAAAAGATGGAAAACTAAATGTCCCAGCAAATCTTTATTATCAATGATTTATGAGAATACTTCTGGTATGTTGTAGAACAGAGGTTACTGAATTCATCCCAAGTTAAAAGTAAGAAGATTAGCACAATTTTAATACAACACTCTTGGGTAGAAAATCGACTATTTCTCTGTTTACTATGGGCGACAGGAATGTTTGTGGGACCCACGTGGTAGCAGAAACAAATCCAGACAAAGGGGCGCGAGCATTGGAACTATGAATTGTAAGGTCTCATGGACAACATGTAATCATGCTAGAAATGCATTTATTGAAAATGAATTTTCAAGGAAAGTTTTATTACTAAGAAGATCGTAGTATGTTTGGTGTTGTTTTAAATATCCTGGTGTGTAGTTTGCTATAGAATTTTCAGATTATTTGTCAATTGATTTGCAAACAAGCAAGGGTCGACTTAAGTCTCTCTGTGGTCGTCCCTTGCATTTCTGTCATAGTATCTGAAACTGCCAATGTTTTTTTTTTTAAGATACGCAAGAAATAACAATATGAACTATCCGTATTTCCTACTAATATATTTTTACTTACAAAATTATGGACCAAAAACGTTTTCAGACTTTGATTTCTGCTTCATATTGGACTTTGACAGCTTCTCTCATCACCAGAAAAATGATTGCAAAAACATCAATGGTTATGCAAGAAGTAGTAGATATCTGCCATCCGCAGTTATTGCCTAATTTGCTAAACTCCTTATTTATGATCCGACATGCAACATAAAATCCGATGAATTACGTGAGAGGAATAATATGTTATTTCCTAGCAAAAATATGTGAAATGTCTGATGACCAAGTTACCTACATGCATAAATTAACGGACAGCAGGTGCCCGCAGGTTTTTCCCCAGACACATCTTGCGTAGGGCACAGCGCTGTGGCTGATTTGTGACGTCGCACAATGATCATGAATTATGCGCATTTTGGCATCCTTAAAGATATTGCTCAGCCAAAAACATATTTGTTCTGTAAAATCCAGTATCAATAGATGATGCCTTATCAATTGCAAGTGTATTGAAAGATTCCTGTGTTTTGATGAGATGTCCGAATTAGCGGGCGTCCGGATATCACGGTGGTGACCCATAACTATTCTGATAGACCATGACATGGGCGATAATACGAGAATCGAACAAGTACCGAACGTTTTTGGCATATTTCTGGACTTATAAGAGACAAGTAACCTTACCTTCCGGTTATAATCAATATCCACTGTACATTTATCAATATTATTATAATAATCAACACGTATTGACCTCTAGAAACAATGTTTTTTAAGTTTCACTATTGGTTTATTATTTTACAATAGCATAACATAACGACCACGTGCTTCTAAACATGCATTGACCGCGAACTTTTTTGCCATAACGTTCTTAAATTAATTAATATCTTGCTTATTTTTCATCGGATTTTGAAGTTAAATACATGCATTTAACGAGCAAAAGGTCTAGATTACAAATATGATATTTATTTTACAATCAAAACAATTTATTATCCGGAAAACAACCGGTAACATATCGGCCCAATTCAAACCTATTTCTTGTTAAAGATCTAGATCTCTGACACGATTTAGTCTTTATCACCCCATAAAGGACCAGTAACGTACCTTAGAATATCAATAGAAACCGGGTGACGAGGCTAACGCTATTTGCTTCACTTGCCTATTCGCGATTTCCCCCCCTATTCGCAGTTTTTTTTCGGTGAAAATTATGTTTTAAAAAATACCACATCCTCGAGGCAAAACTATTATGGGTTATAACACCGTGAGGAGTCTAGTTCATATTTTTGTTAAGTCTTTAATGCAAAGATGGCAGGGCTGCCAAGTAGTACAGATGTGGCCTTATTCATACAAATTTGAGGGTCTGAATATGGGAGTAAGGATCTGTACCCTTTACAGTAAGGATTTCAGTGGTTATGAAGAAAAATGCATAAATAGAATTATCCAACCACTAATCTTAAAAAGCTGTATTAATCAGGTGGAAGTTAAATTTGTATGGAGAGCTTGCAGCGACACATTAGGATGGGAGCAATAAGTCGTGAAATTTTATTCACAGAATTTTGATTTTGTGGTATACATATCAAATCCTTCGACACCAACTATAGCTTCATGAATATCAGTTTTTCCCCATATGGCCATTAGCTGAGATGTGGCATTTTTTTAATGGCTTAATCAGTTTCTGGTCTTCATTTATGATCATTAACTATTTGGATGCAACTTTCAAATTTCTGCTACACAAGGGGAGACTTGTGTTTTTCAAACACCTATCTTTGTTTTGTATGATTATGATGATATATTACTTGATTTCTTGATTTATGCGGATGGAAGAATTGACAATAATTTGTAATAAAAACTTTAATCCCAAATTCAAAATGCTCCATTTATACTTTGAAAAAAGTGTTCAAGAAAGTACACACAGCACTGTCCAGTCTGATCCAAATCAGCTTTAGTCACCCATGAATACAGGGCTACTTTTTATACCGTATATAGCCTTGAGGAGATTTCAGTGCCACAAGAATTATTACATGGCAAAAATGTTCACTATGGTATTGTAGAAACATGCTAGATACTTCTTAAAATTTTACGATTGTTAGGGGCAATGTGACTCCCATACCTACAGTACATCAATACCTGCACTTGTTAAAGTGTTCCAATATGCAATAAAGTATGTTTTTAATATCTTAGCTGCAGTCAAGTTTTTACTATCTTCATTGCAATAAACTGCAAGTCATACAAGTGAGTGTTTGAGCATTTGGGGAGTAGTTAGTTAGATTTGCATGGTAATAAAGCATGCACCACATGATTAAAAGTGTTCACAAAATGCCTCTGGAAATGTGCAATTTCAAAAGGAAATCAACACTAGAGCAGGGTATTGTTAATTAAGCCATTTGCATTTCAGATGGAGGCTGAAGAAAATATCTGCTGTCAGAACTTCATTACCCCAATGGCTCTGAATATTTTCATTTTCCATTGATCTCTTCAAGGTTTGTAGTGTACATATACAAACCCCATTGTATAATGTACATGGTTGGTAACAGTGTACATCTTGCTTTGTATCTACACAGATACTTAGTGGGGTATTGGGTTGAGTTTTCGCAAAGCTGCTGCAGGCATACTTATGAAGAATACACCACAACCTCCGTTTTAAAGTTCGATGAAATTGATCATATTACTTGAAGTCATAAAAACGTATGTACAAGTCGAAACCTTAAGTGTTGAAACGTTTGATGCCGGGCATACATTGATATGAAAGAAACTACATTCGCAAGAGTATCGAAACTATTCACATTGTTTTCAGATAACCGAGCAAGGAATGCTTGACAAAAATCCTCTGCTTGCCGTTATTTATAGCACAGGTGTGATGGAAGCTCGAATCACGGTTGATGTGTCTTATGACTAAACGGTCTTGTATGAATACTGATTTTTCAGGATTGCGAAATTGATGACATCGGTGAGAATGATTTCTCAGAAAAAAGGTCAAATTCGAGTCTGGTGTAAAAATGCAATGTCACAAGGTGTTAATTTATGCATGTGTGCAGGGTAACAAAGTTACCATTCAATGCATATGATGTTATTTTGTTTAAACTCTCCTAACTTCCGGCTCTTCAAAAGTAATGAGCTTTGTATTCAGTATTTGGTGTAAAAGTGCTGATTAAAATATTTTGGTACAATGATTTAGTGTTGTCTTTTACTCAGTTTAGTGCCATTACACATGTAATGAATAAGGGAAAACCAAATGTACCTTTAATCAGCTTTAACAGTTTCGAAATGTTATGAAATATTTCTTAGCCGAATTAATTATTTTCCTTTGTGATAGATGTGGGAAATTTTACAAAAATTATGAATAATGCATTTGTGGACTGGAAGTTACTGAGTTTAACATGTAAATTGATTGTGTTAGATTATTTTTACTCATGTGCTCTGCAATCTCTTTTTCAGTGAACATGTGGATGGAGTGTGATGACCTCGGCAGTCCTCTGACACATTACAAGGAAGGGCAGCCAAAGTTTCCTCCTTCGCAAGTGCATATTGTAATGTGGACATGCAAAACTATCCATTCCAACCTTGCCGTTGTGCCTCCTCAAAATGCACCAAAGAACAACTTGAGGCCATTGAAAAGTGCACTCAAATCTCCTAAAGCTGTATCCCCGGATGGGGCTCTGAAGCCGAAGTTTTTCATAGATAACACTCATGCACCTAAACCAAGTATTAGAAAATTGGTGAATCCAATAAAGAAAGTTGACTCGAGTGCTAACGTTGCTGGACAGCATACACTCAAGCGGGACATTGCGCAGGAGAAGAAAGACTTAATTGCTAAGTTGATAAGTGTGCCAAAGAAACCTCCAAGCGTAGCTGAGCGTTTGGAAAAAATACAAGCCAGGCGTTCAGAATTTCGCCAGCAAAACTCCTTATTTGAAAATCCTGAAGAACTAGCCAAAAAAATTCTAGCACGTGGTCTACCAAGGGTTTCAAGTGCATATAATGATAGTAAAATTCCCTGTAGTTTACCTAGTCAATCAAGTTATAAGAGAATGCTGAAACCGTCGTTCTCTGGTTATGTACCAAAAACTACTGTAGTAGTGCCATCAAATTACAATCAGAAAAAGACAATGAAAAAGAAGTTACCTGGTACAGAAGACCCCAAACTTGCAGAACTCGTGGCATGGCCCTCCATTGAACACAGTCGAAAACGCAAAGCAAGTGATCAGAAAGCGACACCTGCAAAGCATGTAAAAATAAGTGACAGTAGTTTAATAATAGGACCAAGTACATCGGTAACTGGATTACAGTCAAAAGGTGCACCAAATAAATGTTCTCATCCTGTCAAGCAGGTAATGGATGAACTTTGTGAAAAACTGGATGTGCCCATTGTTAGTGCTGAAAAATCTGACTGTATTTCATTTTCTCTTGAGGACTTGTTTGAGGGTGGTAATAAAGGAGAAATTGTGAAGCCCATTGAAAGCACAATGGACGATATGGACAATGTGGAATTTGATTTGGAAATGTTTTTGTGAAATCAGAATGATTGAATGAATGCATGTGTACAATGTGACTGGTCTACAAGTGAACTTTGTTTATACAAATTGGTGATATTTACTGCGATTGAAGTGCATTTCAGTCAAAAATCATTTCTCAATATTTATATGTATAAAAATCATGATTCCAGTGCTCTCCCATCATCATAAGTATTATTTTCAATATTTAGTTTAATAATATGACTGCAAATCATGAAATTATCTTAATCAATGAAATCATTGGAATTTGTTTTCTAATATCAAAAGAATACTGACTATTCTGAATGTTTGTGTCCTTTGTTGTTGGTTCTTATATGTATGTGGAAGTTATGATGCTATTGTTTTCTTTTGTTGAAATAAATTTATATATTTTATGTAATTGTTTCTTTCAAAACCAATCCTTGTAGACTTCGTGCCCAAGTTATTGGGCATCATCTAAACATACTGGGGTATCTAACATCATAGTAACACGTATTATATTTAGTGCTGCATATTGGTGAAAATTTCAATACTGATTATCGGTGCTACTGGGCAAACGAAATGTAACTGAACATATCGTGAATAAAATGTTATACGTTACTGATTGTGATTAGGGCATACTTGTTTTTTGCAATGGTTACTTACTGTGTTCATCACATCCTGCTGAACCTACAGTTACAAATGTCACTGTAAAACATCAAATACAACACTATGAATTGTAAGATTTTAAAACGATTACCGTATTTGTTCTAATAAGCGCACCCAAAATTTTTTTGCTATTAATTCTTATTTCTTTTATTGCTCATTTTAAACGATTAACGTCCACATGTATGAACCATGAACATTGTTTTACAATGTATGTGGTGTGGTTGTCCGAATAATACTGGCGTGTTAGTCTTACAGTATGGCGCCAGGTTACTGAAATCGGAAAAAAAGCAAGATTTGTTTAATTTAATGTGTGCAAACAGGGGGTGTGCTTAATACGGCAGGTGTGCTTAAAAGAACCAATATGAAATACATGTATGCCAAAATTTAGCGTGTGTTAGTAAATTGTGTCAGAATTATATATGACGCACCACGCCGTAATCCGGGGTCTGTATGATTCCCCGGGGTGCTGTAATGCCCCGTTTCTCCTGTGATATTTCCGAATATTGGTCGTTGCTAAAAGGCAGACCACCAAAAGAATGACGACAATGTTTTGTCACGATGTACTAGGTTGGAAATCGAGCTTTAATATTATTAATTATTAAGAATAGATAAGATGTTTCTATTGTGACAAAACATTTTACTGATGAATATGAACAAAATTTGATACCACAGCAGCCTACCAGTCATCACGGTATGCCGGGATATTGATGTTGAAAGAAATTAGCTCAAAAATGAATTTTTTAATATTTTCACAGGCCGGGGTATCACGGTAACCCGGGTTACGGCCTGATGCATCATATACACAATTGTTGTCTATCAACACCATCAATTTAAATTATATTAAAAATTAAAACCATATGATATGTAAGTCAAAACAAACAAACACTGTCTGCTCATAAAAAAAAAAAAAAAAAAAAAAAATCCACCCTGAACAAAAAACAAAAGATATGAAATTCCCAGTCTAGTGGCCCACATTATTTATCCAAAAGGTACCCCCATTCCACAAAAAGCACAAAAAAGCACAAAAAGCAAAAAGGGTGTCACCCATCCATGCATAAGTGATGAAAAAAAAAGAAACATTTATCCCGGACTTTTGTATAAAATTGATCATATTTTATATAGGCATTGACAAGCAGAGCAAACTGCATAGAGATCGAAGGGGATTTTGTAAATGATAGGAACCGTTACATAAATCCTCTGTATTATGAGATGTCTCACTAAATACTGACAGTATTGAAGCAATCACATCGTATAAGTTTAACAGTCGACATTTTATCTAATTATAATACTAACTAGTACAATTGTCATATTGTTAAAAATGTTATAATTTACCTCTCTTACGCATTCCCATACACAAAGTTTGTAAACAAGTGCTTGACAGGTGGATGTTTGCTGATAATACATAACACTGGATCTGGATAGATAATTAACTCTTATATAAGTTATAATTATTAAAAATCAACAACAAATATGGCAGAATCTACGACTCAAAGCGAAGGAGAAGGTGGTTCGTTTGATGATGTAACTGCCTCTTTAGAAGGTGTCACACTGATATTAAACAATGAATGGAAAGAAGCAGAAGATCTATTTAGGAAATACAAGTAAGACTAGTCCTATTTGTAGTAATGTCTAATTGTATATGGCAATGTTAGCGCAGCATATTCATAAAAGTGTTCAATGTCGATTACATTAGTACTAGATCTACGGGTTACTCAAAGGCAAGTGCTGTAAAGGGTAAATTTTGTGTGGAATTTATATTGACTTCAGTGTGTACTCTTACATTATAAAGACTAGATCTAGTATAGTGACTATAGTGTGTGCTCGTCCATATTTTTGGACATGTGTGTTCATCATGACATGCACATTTTTCTCATGACAACATAATTTTTCAAAAATTCTGTTCTTTTTCAACATGATATAACTGTAGCAAAGGAAATTAATACAAGTTATTTGACATGTAACATAATTTAATCTTATGCAGACTTTTCTCTTAATTCAACATAATTTGATAGTATGTAGAGGATGTGTTCAAGTTATTGGCACATACTTTGGGTTCAATATTATGTATATCTCCGCAGTAACGGACATGTATGACAAAATAACAGCTGTAGTAAGAAGGAACAATCTAGAGATTAATTTGCTAGATGCGCAGGCCAGCACCTTGACATACATTAGCAGGTCGTCGCACGTACACTTTAGTGACGTGACGATCTGCTGACGTATGTCAATGTGGCACACGCATCTATGTTTACTTAATCAAGAATTAAGTTCAAAGGCTTTGAACTTATTCTATGTATGGGTGTATAGTCATAGCAAATCCCAATCGGGGAACAATCTAGAGATTAATTTGCTAGATGCGCAAGCCAGCACTTCGACATAGGTTAGGGCCAAGTCATTATTTAAGAATTGGGGGGGTCGGAAGTTTTTCTAGACATCGGTGTTTCTAACTTCTGACCCCCCCACGGGTTTGCAAATCAAACATATGACCCCCCCACGCGTTTGTAAATCAAACATATGACCCCCCCACGGGTTCGCAAATCAAACATATGACCCCCCCAACATTGAAATATATGCCTGAAATATGAACTTCCGACCCCCCCACTTTAGTATATCTTACCTAGCATATGACACCCCCATTTCCACATGCCCTGTGTATGTATTAGCATAGCATTGTACTGTCATATCTGCTGTACAAATTTGCAAAAATATTTAGCTATATGAATGAAACTATGAATGAATGAAACTATTTTTTCCCCAGTTTATTAAATGCAATAAACAAAATGTAATACAAACTGTATATATTAACTTGTCATGATATAAATGGACTGATGCTATTTAATTGATTTTAGAGAAAGCAATTTAATCTTCAATCTGTTATTTTGAGAAAAAAGTAAAGAATTTATATTGCATTTTCCGAAAATAAAGTTAGTGGTTAGTCGAAAGACAATTAAACATAATATAATTCAATCTTGATAAAGGGTTTCATGTTCCATTTCATAAGTTGCTTGCAGTGGCTCAGATAATTGCTCTAATAAAGAGCCGATGAGGTATTATCAAAAACTCTAAATTCAATTAATAGCACCAGTCCTTTCATATCATGACAAGTTAACTTTGATATATTTTTAAGCAGTACAAATTCTTGGGGAAGGCATACTTAAAGAAATGTTTTCCATCCAATCACTAAAATCCTCTGCATTTTGGCAAATATGAGCAATACAATTGCATGTGTTGAGTTGACATATTAAACTAGGTACAAAATTACAAGATATTTTATACAACCAAATGATCGATCACATACCAAAGAAAAAGATCAGGACATTCTACCAATATTTATTAAGAAATATAAACGCTTGCCACGGCCCCTTTCAGTAAATTTACAAAATTTGGACATTTGACCCCCCCAGTAACATTTCAAGAATCAGAATATTTGACCCCGCCATATTCTTCCATTTTAAACTTCTGACCCCCCCACAACTTCCATTTTGAAACTTCTGACCCCCCCACAACATTCAAATTCAAACTTCTGACCCCCCCACAACATTCAAATTCAAACATCTGACCCCCCCAGTTTTTTTCCGACCCCCCCACGGCTTAAATAATGACTCGGCCCTTAGCAGGTCGTCACAAGTACAGTTTATTGACGTGACGATCTGCTGACGTATGTCGATGTGGTAGTGTGCGCATCTATGTTTTCTTAATCAAAAGTTAAGTTCAAAGGCTTCAAACTTATTCTATTTATCACGTACCCAATGACTATATAATCACCGGGTTTTCGGATTGGTTAGGAACCAGATACAAAGACCTGATACAGAAATCTGTATCGGGTCTCAGACCCGATACAGCTTTTTGACTGGACTACTTTTTTCCTATTTCACAATCATTTCTTCTCGGAGGGGGGCACTTGGTATTGGCCATTGGTCACTGTTCATTGTTATGATTAATTTTCACCAAGACAATACAAAAATAATAATAACAGCAATAATAAATATAAGAATACAAATGCTTTTATTACAAGCATTATGTCAATGACACTTCTATGTCAAAGTATACAATGTACCAACACAATAAACCATGAACTACAAAGGATGACGTAATCTGTGCAAGGGCGTTCAGAGAAATGCGTGTGATTTATTGTTTGAACGGTTGATGTTTCAGTGAACACGTCAAGCGCCAGAGTTGGGGCGAGATTAGTTTTAGATCGATTAATCAATCAGAATTTGTGTAATTTAGTTTAGTTTTAGTTAATCAACAAACTTGAAAATTTCAGTTTAGTTTAGTTTAATCATAAATTTCCATTTTAATCATGATTAGTTTTGATTAAAAAAAATCTGCCAAAACATGTTATCATATATAACTTTTACAGAGAGCTTAATTTATAGTCAACTGCTTGCTTATCAGTGAAAATTTGTCTAAAAGTGACCACTGTGATGTGATTGGGTTAATGGCTTGCAAGCTTTCTTCGTGTTCAGCTATAGAAAAAAACAATTTCCTGTGAGCTTTATTATTTGGCCGATTGTCGCCAAAGTTCATATGTAGCTTCGATGTACTACTCTCCAGACCTGATTAGATTTTGGTGTACTTTGGCCTACGTTTGATGAAGTTACGATGTGTTTTTAAAAAATATTATTACGTTAATTGTGTTTATCTGTCTTCTGGGAACAGTTTATGACTTATCATCACCAAACTTGACATTTGGTATGTCTATATCACTCTCCTCACGTGATTTGATATTGGTGTACTTTGGCCTTCTTTTGAACTTATGAGTGTTACGTAATAAACCTTGTTAACGCTCTACAGGGAGAAGTATTTGACCTATGGTCACCAAACTTCATATTTAGCTTCGTTGTACTACTCTCCAGAGCTGATTAGATTTTGGTGTACTTTTGGCTACTTTTGATGAAGTTACGATGTGTTTTTAAAAACAAATTATTACCTAATTGTGTTTATCTGTCTCCTGGGAACAGTTTATGACTTATCATCACCAAACTTGATATTTGGTATGTCTATATCACTCTCCTCACGTGATTTGATATTGGTGTACTTTGGCCTACTTTTGAACTTACGAGCATTACG
This sequence comes from Streblospio benedicti, assembly GCA_019095985.1. Taxonomy (NCBI): domain Eukaryota; kingdom Metazoa; phylum Annelida; class Polychaeta; order Spionida; family Spionidae; genus Streblospio; species Streblospio benedicti. The sequence goes on along the minus strand of CM032666.1, from coordinate 31,501,634 downwards.
TAATAAACCTTGTTAGCACTCTACAGGGAGAAGTTTTTTGACCTATGGTGACCAAATTTCATATTTTTGTTTTAAAAACAAATTATTAGAGCTGTTTATCTGTTTTGGGAAGCACTTTATTACCTATCATCCCACTTTTGATGAAGTTACGATGTGTTTTAAAAAAAATATGATTACGTAATTGTGTTTATCTGTCTTCTGGGAACAGTTTATGACTTATCATCACCAAACTTGACATTTGGTATGTCTATATCACTCTCCTCACGTGATTTGATATTGGTGCACTTTGGCCTACTTTTGAAGTTACGAGCGTTACGTAATAAACCTTGTTAACACTCTACAGGGAGAAGTGTTTGACCTATGGTCACCAAACTTCATATTTAGCTTCTTTGTACCACTCTCGAGAGCTGATTAGATTTTGGTGTACTTTGGCCTACTTTTGATGAAGTGACGATGTGTTTTTAAAAACAAATTATTACGTAATTGTGTTTATCTGTCTTGTGGGAACAGTTTATGACTTATCATCACCAAACTTGACATTTGGTATGTCCATATCACTCTCCTCACGTGATTTGATATTGGTATACTTTGGCCTACTTTTGAACTTACAAGCGTTACATAATAAACCTTGTTACCACTCTACAGGGAGAAGTATTTGACCTATGGTCACCAAACTTCATATCTAGCTTCGTTGTACCATTCTCCAGAGCTGATTAGATTTTGGTGTACTTTGGCCTACTTTTGATGAAATTACGATGTGTTTGTTTTAAAACAAATTATTACGAATTTGTGTTTATCTGTCTCCTGGGAAGACTTTATTACCTATCATCACCAAAACTTGACATTTTGTATGACTATGTCACTCTCCTCACGTGATTTGATATTTGAGTACTTTGGCCTACTTTTCAAATATGGCCTGATCGGTGAAATGGCCTGATCGGGAAAGGGGAGATTTACGGCGTTCGCGACGACTACTAGTTTATTTAAAAGATTTAGACAACTGTCACCATATCCTCTTGGCATAGTGAAGGTAGACTAGAGCAAGCTCTTTGTTATGAGATTCTGCAAAAATCGAACGCCAAATTCCGCCAAATTTTATGTTTGTCAGGCGGGCCATCATCTGAGAAATATTTATATATACTGGCCCTACTAAGATTGTACTAGCCATGCGCCGACGGACCAGTGCCAAATTTTATCACTGACTCTATTTCATTTGCTGTTTACCTGTAAATTCATATGCCCCATACTATGGGCACAGCATTTTTTCATACGTGTGTTATTAAATTGACCTGGACGTCAGCGATTGATACATATTCAATGTAAATTTAAATTTGGGCGAATGTAATATTGATGATTGTATATTGATTTCTGTGCATATTTTGTCATGTATAAAGGAAGTGATCAAGTTATTAGCACCATCCACACATATATCTATCTCCAAGATAAAACTTAAGTTTTACATTATAATGAGACATAGTGTCAAAACTTGTCATAAATTTCTAACACTGTAATAATAAAATGTATGTGCGTGCTGATCTAAAAATCTCATGTGGGAAGTCTGGTGACATTTTTTGATATGACGATGACATGTTTTAATATGATGATAATGCAGATAAGATATGTAGAATTTTTGTACCCGGTACCATTTTAAAAATAATTTAATATATGTCCATATATATATACTAAGTATTTTTTACCTGCGTCGCCAACGGCAGAGCAGAGAGGAACTGCCTCACTCCGTCCGTCCGTAGTAAAAGCTTGTCATCGCTACTCCTAAACGACTCAACAATATAGCAATGAAACTTGGTATATAGCAAGAACATCATACGTAGATGTGCATATTGACAGGGAATTTTGATTCTCAAATTTTTATGGGAGTTACGCCTCTTTGAAATTAGAAATTGTGTGCATCTTATACTAATAGCTTGTACAAAAGCTTGTCTCTGCTACTACTAACGTGGGCGACCCAACATAAACATGTAACTCCCGGTGGGGTGTTTGGGGGGCTTTGCCCCCCCGGAGTTGGGTTTAGTTGAGGGTGCCCGGGGAGCCTCCGGTGGGTAGCCCCTCAGCCTTATGAAATAAAAAACGCTGTGTTTGGGGGGTTACCATCCCCATAATAGCATTGAGAAATAATTTAAAAAATTTGTCATAACGTCCTCCTGCCTATGATACTGCTATCGACTAAAGAGAGATGGTCTTCTTATATTTTAAACACTAAATGTGCTTCCTGAATGACTGTCCTGTTGAACACGAGAACATTATGTATAAATTCTAATTTCAATATAATAGCAGTGAGTAGCTAACATATGCATTTATCCATCTGTGGTAGTTATGCCTCTTTGAACTTTGAAATTTTGTGCTTCTTATTAGCAGGGATATTATATTCTACAATTTTTATAGCAGTTATGCCTCGTTAGTCAGACTTTGAACTGAGGAATTTGTTGCCTCCTATACTAATAGATTGTTTCTATCATGAGCACTTGCATCATACAAGGCTTATACAGTGAGACCTACAATAAATGATTCTTTTCTACTAGAATGTTTACATATATAAGAGACCTCTTATATATATAAACATTCTAGTAGAAAAGAATCATTTATTGTAGGTCTCACTGTGTAAGCCTTGTATGATGCAAGTGCTCATGGTTTCTATTACTCCTCTTAAACTATTCAATATAGAGCAATGAAACTTGGTTTATAACAAGCACTTCATATGTAGATGTGCATATTCATAGGAATTCCTGTTACACGCGACGCAGGTCCAGACATCGTTAGGTCTTGCTTGTTTTATTTTTATAGAAATTTTGTTTATATTTCTATTTCAAAATTTCAGAGATGTTAGTCCGCTTATGCATGCAGGTAGCAGTATGGTTACATTCATGGTAAGTATAAGGCCCACAAAACATAAACCCTTACTGCAGCGACAAGAAATCACCACCGAACTGGTTCAGTGCTTTTTAATGGGGTATAATCTACCGGTATACACGAGGATGCTGTACGGTGACGGCACCGCCAGCTGCCGGGCAACTCGTTTGACAGACCGCTTTGGGTAGCGATTCTGTGTCTCATGCTGCGTTCCATTGACGCAGTGAAGTCAGTATAAGTGATTTCGTAAATTGAACGTGACGTCACGAGGTCAGAGGTCAATGGGCATAAAGACGTTTATTGGACATGATTTTCCTATACAGTATATAGTAAAACTCGGCAACAAAACTAAGGTAAAATCTTTGCTTATCATAATCCCTTAGTTATGAATTTTAGTCACCTCTTGTAGGAAAAGTGTAAGAATGCACAGCTGAAAGCAGAGGTTAAATTGGCATTAAATACCACTTGAAACGCTTGTGTGAAATCCGTTGTGAAAATGTAAACAATGCCAGAGTACTGCATGACAAGCTTCGAAAAGTCTTTGTTACCAAAACTGCCAAAGCTCTTGCAGGTTTACTAACTATAGCATATGGTTGTTTATAAAGTGCTGGGTTGTTTCTGTGATATATTTGATAATCAGCATATGTTATTGGCAATTTTATGTTATGATTTAAGATGCTGTAACTGTCGAATGTCACTGCAACTTAGTTATAGATCTAGATTAGATCTATAGCCATCCTTTGCTCTTCGTCTAGCCAATCAGTTGCAAAATCAACTGGGTGAGGGATTGAGCCATCTGGTGTTTGCAGCTTTTCCATATGATCCTTCTTCTGCCGAATCACCTCAATGGGAGTCGGCAAAAGAGGCAACTATAGCTCCCAAGCAACATAGGCTCTGGCAGCAAGAACTTTCTTTGTTCCCGTCACATTGAGGCCTCGTTTTTTAAACAAATTCGTTCAATGCATTAAGAGACCACGTCTCTACTATTGGTAATGTTAATTGTTCTTCACTATTCTTATCCATTTTATCCACATATGTTGTAATTGTAGTGTAAATCCTTTGTAAAAGCACACTTTCCACCACGACTTCACAATACAAAATGAGTGCAAACCGCGCTTTGTTTACGATGTTATTACCGTTGACCTTTGACCCGTCACGTGATTTTGCTTTTACAAAATGGCTTATTCACCATGTACATCGGCGGTAGTTTCCGTTCTTTTGTTATTTACCGGCTGTGTTCACCTTCTGAAAACGGTGTTAATCAAAAGTTGCGCCGCAAGTCCGGCGGTGAGATAGTGACATCACAAGATGGCTACCAGTATGGAAAAGACATATTTACATCTCACCTTGTTCTTGCACGACGCTAACGAATTTCACATAGGTGCCGTTCCATGAAACCAATGCAAACAAAGCCCATTACAAATAAAACTCAACATTTGTCAACAATGTCCATGATTCGTGATTAATTAATCACTGTAACACCTACTTTTTGATGTGTGCATAAAGGGAAAATATAACAATGTTAGTAGCAGTGTGAAGATGGTTTATCTATTATGGCTAAAGCTTTTCTTTCAGCAAGGATTAATGACCTTTGAAGATGAAAAGCTGGAGGAAGCAATGGCAGCCTTGCAGGAAACTGAAAAGAAGTGCAGTTCAAAAAGTGGTTTTACAAAAACTGGAAGTAAAAGTAAACCAAGCAAAAAGGCAGTGAGTGTTCACCATTCTTCAGTTCTCAATTGCGCAGAAAAGTTGCGCACTTGTTATATTTTTTAAACATTTGAGACACAAAAGTCCATGGGTACTTCCGGTATATGTTATAAGCCCATTTAAAATCGCATTTAATGCTATATAATTCAAAGTGTGTATTCTACACAACATTGATGGCTGTTACACTGATAGACGTTGGAAAATTAAGTAAGTACATCTATTTGAAGCGTGCATTCTTCAATATAGTGAAGTTGTCAACTTTTTTCTTCACTGGCTGTCTGCAAATTTGACCAAGTACCGGCTTTTGCTCATAACTTCGTCAATTTTTATGCTAACTAAAATCTAATTACATATTCGTAATCCTCATTAAAAATACTGCTAGGAACGCTATTTGAGGCATGCATTCTTCTTAACAGTGAAGTTAAAACGTTTGTATCATGCACAAACTACACAGGTCGTCTGCATTTTTTTTCACGAAGACTGGTATTCTTCATATATATTCGTCAATTTCAATGCTAACTAAAATCCGATAACAGATTCATAATCCTCACTCAAAATTCTATTAGGAAAGTATTTTGCATGAATGACATAGGATAAGTGATAGCTGAAAATTACCTTAGAATATTTAAAGTCGTGTTAGTTTACAATGACGCGAGCGACCGGAAGTAGTCAATGGACTGTTTGGTTTGGATTAATTCTACTGCGCACCACGTCCCGCGCAATTGGGAACTGAAGAATTCTATTTTGTTTTTCTGATTTTCCTTCCCTACTAATAATTGTCCCTGTTAGTGGGAAAACCCACGGATTTGCATGGCATCTGATAGTTGTACCTGTTGTAGCTGATGCGCGTATGTACAATGAGTTCTGAAATTCTGGGGTCTCTTGTTTTCACTGATTTTAAACTGATAAAACATCTCCAGTAACCAGTGAAACTGACATACAAGTAACAAAGGGATCACACAACATGATCTCATGACTCATATTCATATTCTCCACAATTAATATTTGCACAATAGCTTGATTTTTCATTTCATTTTCACCAAACTTGCTCACACGCAGTATAGCTTTATGATAATCATTCCATATTTGAATCATGCCCCTGGGGGAAAATTGACCCCTCCCATCATGCCCATGGCGGGGAATTGAACATAGAAATCATTGACTATTTCCATTGATTACATACATATTATGTATTATATCAAAGAGAATATAAAAAATTACAATTCCTGTAATGACTGTTGTAAAGAATCAAAATCTTTTTGCGAAAGCTATACTAGTTGGCATAAATGTCAGTCTTTCTTGTTTTATTGAAAACATGTTAGCTTACGCTTATATTTTCCTTATAATTGCCAAAGAAGTCAAGGACAACCTCCAGTGGGGGAAACAACGATATTGATGTACAAGTTGAAACGCATTTGTTTTTTTGTTTTTTCCAGAGAAATGCCCAAGAAGTAGAGGACAAACTCCAGCGACAAATTATTGTGGCAGATGCAATTATTTATCAAGCTGTTCTAACATTCCTAAATCAAGACATTTCAAGCTATGTCAAGGGTGGATGGCTCATGAGAAAAGCTTGGAAAATCTATGAGAAAGTCTATGCAGATTGCAAGCTCTTATGCAATAATCTTGGTATCAAAACTGTTGACGGCCAGGCTATTGCTGAATCTGTAAATGCAGAATTCAGTAATACTGGAGTAAATCCTGAAAATGGTAATAGCTTGACACCCAGTCCATCTACAGACTCATTTAATGTAGAAGTAGACACGACAAGTCCAGAATTTGGAGAGATAAAAAAAGATGTGGCAGAGAGGTTGTTAGGTGCTGTAAGCTTTGGGTATGGAACTTTTCAAATGTGCCTGTCGCTGGTACCTCCTAAAATCCTGAAAATTATTGAGTTTCTTGGCTTTGAAGGAGACCGTGAAACTGGGTTGGATGCACTGCACTTCGCCAGTCACAGCCGGGATATGAAGGCACCACTGGCTGCGTGAGCACATTTTGTTTCATGATTTACTCAAAGTAGATGACTTAGTAGTAAATCTAACTGACACATTAGAGAAATACTTACTGTTGTTTTCACCATCTGATTCTGCAAAAGTATCGAATGTATTTTTTTTTTTGATAAATTCAGAGATGTGAACTTACGTTTTTTTCCCGTATTTTTACAATTTTTGACCCCGGGACATGGGTTTATTACGGGATTTTAATAGTGTCAGAGAAATATGGACAGTTTCTTAAAATACAGCTTGATCGGCGCCCTTAAAGCGTTCTTAACGCAATCTTTATTTGTAAGAAACAAAAGAATTTCAACTGGTTCACAAAGGTAATTTATCTAGTGCGATAAAATGTGTTTGCACACTGCTGTATTTGCGTTGTGATAAATGCATGTTGCCTAGGGAACTAGTATGACCAGCAAGTGTGTTCTTCTAATGTGGCTACTTTGAATATTAAAGTAACAGTAAAATATATAATCTACTATCATTCCTAATAGGGTTTCACATAAAGTTATCTATTTTTAATCACGATGACACTGCTTCAAAATACCATTTGATTGACTTATATGATGAAGCCTGTGACAGAGGGGTAAATGGCAAATGCTTGTTTAAATCTAAATATTAACTACTTTATCAATTCTTTTTGGATTTTGGTGATCTTTTTTTTTAATTGATTTCCGTGATATCTAGATATTTTTTTTTCCAATTATCATTTTTTTTCCATTTCACCCCAGAGTAGTTTACAATACTAGTAAATATACTAGTATTTCCCTAATTATTGTTTATTATAGGTAGAAAAACATTAAGATTTTATTAAGATTTTTTATATACTTTATTAATTAAGATTTTTGCTTGAAAATTATGATTTTTTATGGCTGTGATTAAGATTTTCAACGCTGACGGGTTCACATCTCTGTAAATTTTTTGTCAGTGTACATACCATATTCTCCTACAACAATTGTTAATAGATAATTGTATGATTTGAATTTTGACACGGTTCTGAAAAGTACCAATCTTTCAAACCTTCGTATTAATGCCAATTGGCTTTTAGATTGAAAATACCCCGGTAGGTCAATTATTATGGGGTGGATCCATATTTAAATTGTTTATGACATACATGTTAGTTATAATCCATGTTTAGGAAGTTCAAACCTTTCCATGGATGTTTATGGCATTACCACTGCTAAATGTTCGAGTTCCATGATTGCTACTTTGATGGATTGGATTAGGCTTTAGGTTATGTAAAAGAAATAGATTTATAAAAATGAAATAATAAATGTGCTCTTTTCAGTTTGGGTTTGATTTGGTACCACACAGTAATCCGTCCATTCTTTGCACTTGATGGGTCCAATGTGATAGCAGGTGTTGATGAGGCTATGAAAATCATTGCCAGATGTGAAAAGCAGTATCCTAAATCTGCACTTTTTCTCTTTTTCAAAGGAAGAGCATTAAGATTAAAAGTAAGTGATTGGTCACAGTTTTGACTAATTTGTTGAATTTCAATCTTATGCATGTGCACCAATGATCAGCGTGGGACGGCAGGAATCCCGCCAGGCAGTCCCACAGGGCGGGAGTGGGATCTCGCGAAGGTTTTCCTGCAGGAGCGGGGCAGGAGTGGTCTTTAGACTTGCGGGAGCGGGGCGGGACTGGTCACATTTTAAACCTGTGGGATTTTTGTGGGAAATCTTTCAAATTTGTGGGCTTTTTGAGGGAAAATTTTCAAATTTGCAAGATTTTTATCTTGCAACAGTCTTGCACCTATCACTTGATCACATTGATTTTCCTATGTGTGATTGAACACATGCTAATTTGTCGTTTTTACAAAAATGCATTAGATTTTTCCACTCTCATTACATTTTTGATCTTCAAGATACAACAGTCCCGTAATAATCCCATAGCATTCAAGCTTTTATCTTCTGACCACATTGATTTTTATATATGTGAAGAGAGTGAACAGAATATTGAAAGTCATTGCGGGAGCAGGGCGGGAGCTGAGATCACTTTGCGGGACAAATGCAGGGCGGGACCAATTTATGAGTGCTGCGCTGATCATTGATGTGTACATTAAATGTACAATGTACTTTGTATTCTTGCTAATCAAATTCATAATTTGTCTTCATTTTGGTGAATAATGCAATATTTTGTATATTTTCTTGAACTCGTAACATTGAACTAATTATGAACAAATAAATCCTATTGTAAAACTGAAAAAACATAAGTTTGAATTTTTTACCACAAATACATATGAGACGACTCGTGCCTTTGTTAAAAGAATGTATGATAATGATTTAAACACTCTTCAGTCGCAGTTAGATGAGTCAATGGAAGCATACACCTTCGCACTGAGTCAATGTGAGAACCAGCGTGAAATCAAACTGATCGTCTTTCATGAAACTGGTTAGTACTAGATCATTTCAAGAGTAGAAATGAACAAAAACGTTACACACAATGAGCAGAAATCATTCGTAATACTATGCCATAGTAGGTTTTCTTTTGGAAACGGAAGTAGATTTCATGGAGAGGCTCCAAGTTGATCATATTCTTTCTTTTAACACAATGGACTGGCCGCTTGTTGGGCACTGAGGGTGTTAACGTTTGAGGATACAAGTATCTATGAATAAAACTACCCTTAACCCTCTTGACGCCAGCCGTAAATTCACTTTAATAATTCTGTAAAATCATTGAAAATGCTATAAGTTTGCAGAGTGACATTACCATTGAATGAAGACATTCAATCTCTCAAAAAAAACAAAAACATTCCAACTCTTGTTGAATCAAAGCTACATGAACATTTGCAGTCAAAACCGGACTGAAAAACCCTATGTAATTATTTGAGTGTGTTTCCATCAATCGATGCTCTTTAAATAGTGCTTATTTTTAGGATGGATTCACTTGATGAAAATGAACTGGGCCGAAGCACTCAATGGTTTCAAAGTGTAAGTATTCTAATGTAATTGATTGATTTAAAAAAAAAAAATCATAAAGATGTATTAGCTTTTTGTAGAGAAAGACAATAATTAGTTAAATGTTAAGTTAAAAATGCATTTGGGTCAGTACATATATATAAATAGGGTGAAAGATTTTTTGGCAATTGCTCTTATAAAAATCATAACTAAATGCGGAATTCATAACTTCTTAAACCATATACTGGTAAGTAAATATAACTGCCATTGCAAAACTCATGCCTCATAAATTTTCGTTTTATAAACTTTGCATTCAGATCATTATTTCAATTTCCTAAAAGTTACCAAAGTATTACTCTTGTTTCATAAATTTTACATCTAGATCATCATTTCAAGTTTCACAAAGGCTAAAATAGTCAAAACTAGGCAAACTTATCTATCCCCATAACTTGTCCTTAATTCATAACTCATAGCTTTTTGTTTCATAAACTTTACATGCCTGTTTACTTAACTTTACTCTAAGCTAATAATCATGACATTAAAAGACTATTTCTATGAAAAATCCCTCTTTATCCTGACATGTATGAAAAAACATATGTTTTTATTTAGATTAAAAGAGGAATCAAGATGGTCAAAGAGCTACTATGCTTATTTGTCAGCATGTAAGTTGATGTCTCAATTTTATTTTATTTTGCTGTTATTTTATAGTATGAGATCTATAGGAATAAAAATATTTCTTTTTACATAAATGTGTTTTCTCAAGCATGTGTAATTACATGCGTATTCAATTCTTGACGTCATTTTTTTTTCTCTAGCTGCTATATTGGCATGGCTGAAGACATTCTTCCATTTGACCATATCAAGGGCTCTGAATTAGGGTCCCAATGGTTACACCGGGTCGGGTTTGACATATTAGTGGGTACAACTTTGCAACCCGGCAAGTCCCCGAATTATTTGTCAAGTTCGTTGATATTTCATTGAAAACAGCAAACATTATCATAAAGCACATATTCTGTTTGGTGTGGCCATTTTTCACGATACCTACGCAAAAACAATCCACACTCACCCCGAGGCTATATACCGGTTCACATGAGCCAATCAGCGCAATGTGTAAGGCGCTTCCCAATGGGACATGGTATCTAGTAATTAGTACATAATTTATTACTACTCCATAGCTAATACCACTCCCTGTTAAGACTAAGCAAGCTACAGTGTCTGTACTAGTTAAGCTAAGCCAATCAGCAGATAGACGGGGTTAAATACTACCCATTTAACCCTTGTTGCATAAGGTCAAATTAAACCAAAGACACTTTAACAGTAATAGCATATTATCCAAACAACTGACGGAGAGCTACTTCAGATTAGTACTAGATGTGAAGAAATCTTAGTGTGTTTCTACTTTCTATTACACGCAGGTATGGGTAGGGTAGTCAGGGTACAGATGGCTGGGTACCCTGGTTCTAAATATTGTAAGCGGTGGACCCCTACTCTGAAGGGGCTCAAACTCATGACCAGGGGGTTTCTGAGACTAGAATGATACCATTATCTCAAGCAACAAGATGTCAAAGTATGCGACATGGGGTAATAGAGAAGGCCGTTCATCTGATAACAGCTTTTTACTTTGCTGATGGTATACATACTGTAACATGTATTTGATTTCCAAATCATGTGGTCATGAGTTTGAGTCCATTCAGCACCATTTGAAATGAAAGAATGTTTTCAGATATGTTAGTATAGAGGTAGAAACTGTGCCTAGAGAGAAGAGAAACAATTTATAAAATGAGTTGGTTAAATTTGTTGCATAGCATTAATGCACAGGAGAAAAAAAATCTAATTTTAACTTATTCACTGTATGAAATTGAAATATTTTGATTTTCTCTGTATTTTCAAAAATCATCATCCAAATGTATTATTGAAAATAAATATATTCATATTGAGAAGTGTTCAGAGATTTTATGTATATTTTTTCATTTCAATTTATATTTCCAGTATGTTATGGTGCCATTGGTGATGTCACTGCTGCACAGCAAGAATTTCAGTTGGTTCCGCGTCTCATCAAACGTAAAAACAACCAGATTGAGGCATTCGCTTTAAAGAGAGTATGTACAAAATCTATTTACAATATCTATAGAAGGTTGATTTCCTTTCTGTTACTATGTAGAATCATTGTTACTTTTGCATTTATAACTGAGTGTAGGTTAGTGGCATTAGGTATTACTTATATTCATTATACATGTACATACATTGTATTACCATATTATTCATATTGATGCTATTGTTATGTTAATTGATGTTTTTCACATGATTTGCTTCAGGCCGAGCGTTTCAAAAAACAGCCAATCACATCTCAGCACTGTGCGTTGTTGTTGCTGGAGGTGATTTATCTTTGGAATGCACTTCCACAGTGTCCCAAAGAAAATTGTGAAAAAATGCTTGAATGTGAATATTTTTGTATATTTTATCGTCTACTAAGTATTCAAATGCTTTATAAATGCTTTAGAATTGATATGACTGTTTGATTATCAACTTATTGAAAATACATTAGGAAAGAAAACAATACATCATGAACATTTTGAAAATACAATAGGAAAGAATTCATCAATTATCTAATCCTTCCCCACAAATATCTTTGAATTTTACTTTTACTGAGTCACATTTCATTTCAGTATGCAATTCCCAGGATAGCAATAAAGTGTTTCACTTGCGAAGTCTCATTGAGGGTGCCCTGTACAGGGAACTAGACAATCAGGAAATGGCACTTCAGGTACATGTACATTGTATATCTTAATCAGAAATAAAAGGATGACCAGAATATGATAAAAGGATGTATATTTGTTGGTTTATGGATAGATTGGATTCTCATACATGTAGTTTCATGCAGTGCTTCGATGAGGCTGTAGCTCGTCAGAGCGGTATGAAAGACGACCAGCATGTGGCGGCTTATGCCACCTACGAGATGGGGATTATGCTTGTGACAGATGCAGAGGTAGTATTTCATTTTATTTTGTGATGAATATTTTGAAGAGTTAAAAAACCCATATGAATATACTAATTTAGCCGTCTTTATTTTCTTCATGAAAACTTTATTTTCATGTAGTTTGTATTGAGATTCATTGTAGCAAATTTAGCATTAAGTAAGAAAGGTTCTACTTATACAATAATAGAAGGACATGTTATTGGTTGTACCTTTCCGCATCATTATTTTGCATCTAAATTGGATATTGTTTATTTCAGACCTTTGAAAAGGGGAAGAAATATCTTTTGAAGGCAAAAGGTACTCTGTTTTTTTTTTTTTTGAAAGATTGTCTAGTAAATATATCGATCGTAATATTTTGTAGTTGATATATCCAAAGATCCATATAATTATCTTTGGTTTACTTTAATGAAAGATTGTGTGTTGTATTTTGTGAACAGTCAGTAGGTGCCACGCAGAAAATTGTTATGTTTAATCATTTATTGAATGGCATTTGAAAGCTGTTTAATTATATTACAAGACAAAACTACCCGGTAGATTAAATTCTTTGATAATTAAGAATTATTAATAGAAATTAACTATCTGTTTTTATCCCCCAAAATTGATAGGCAGTAGTTGGCAATTGAGTACGTCTTTGTCCTCAAAGTGTTGAAAGTTTGTGGGAAAATTTTCTCTCAGACAATTTTATACATATCTTCTCTTTAACAATAGCTGATGTACATATATGTACATCAGCTACCGGCATAAAGCTGCTATTTCATATCAATGAGCATTCACGTATTTTAATCTCAATTTGAAACATTTATGATAGTATTTTACCTTTCTACAATATTTGAATTACATTGTTTTAGGAATCATATAAAGATTATGATTTTGACAACCGTCTCAGTGTACGCATCCAGGCTGCTTTGAAGAGGACTAAAGATGAAGGAACCCCAATATAGTTAATTGACAACTAGATATTTAAACCAAATAGCAATATTTAAATGATACATTTTACAGGAATACTAATAAAGTAAAATCAATATTTTTTTCACAATAAGTATGATAATAACGATCAAAGATTGATTATGTCAAACTTGAGCATATGAATATTCAACAATAAAGTATGATAAAACTTGAATGATTATATCTAGGCATTCCATCTGAATTTTGTTCAAATGAATTGTCAATCCATATTTTTGTTAGATATTGTTTTGAAAATGAACAAAATGAGTTTAGGTGCACAATTTATAGCAATCATAAGGTGCAAGTTGACTCTTTAAAAGCTGTACAAAGAGAATGGTTTCTTTGGCAGTCAACATGTCTGTTCTGTGATGGGCAATCTTTTAACTATCTGGACTCTTTAAAAGCTGTACAAAGAGAATGGTTTCTTTGGCAGTCAACATGTCTGTTCTGTGATGGGCAATCTTTTAACTATCTGTGATCTTGATTGAGATTTCCAATTGCCTTTTATATCTGGACTTTTTTTATTGTTTTTAGTGTCATAGCATAAACAAGATAGTGTGTCTTACTTTTGCATAATCCTATTACCTTAATAGTGATTTACAATTGTGTTTATATTGCTTAGAACTCCAATTCTTGTCTCGTAGAATCGATAGAATTGTTAGATTTTGGAATCATCAAGTCTGTACTAAAATGTACAGGTCCATGCCATGGATACTAGTAGTCTGTGGAATCCAGAGGAGTAAATCGTTTGAATTATTTATCTTATGTACAAGTGGTATAGAAATTATAAATAATTAAAGTAGCAGTTTATTGAAAGGGGTGATTAAAGTCAAGATAGAACAAGTAGATCTCTCTATATTTTTTATGGTAATATAGACACCAATCAGTAAGATTTTTAATTCATTTTCGTCCTTTTTCAACAAAGTATGCTTGAAGGGGAACATGTAATTGATAGTGATTTGCTTAATTTTTGCTGTAAAATTTCGAAGCTTTGTCGAATCTCTCATGCCAACGATGTATTTATTAACTTATTGAATGCACCTTAAATTGCTTTTTGGTAGCATTGAGAGATGTGTATGCCAAATGTGCAGAATGTTTGTAGAATTTTGCAGTGTATTTTGTTACAATTTGCAAATATAAAAGCATTAACAAAGCCAGTCAAGGTATACGAACTGTTATTTACTGAAGCAGTATTAGGTCTTTTGTATATTAATTTTATAAGTGTAATGTTAAATGAAATATTTGTCCACTAAAGATTAGTTTGCTGTACACAAAATCAATAAGTGTACATTTCATGAGAAATAGATATATTGCACCGTCTCAATATAATCTTACTTACAACATGGCAAGCCCGGATGCCAAGTACATACATGTATTTACATGTACACTGTAGATGTATTTTTAAAACTGCATTTCGTTGGGGAAGTGTGTAGATCTAAGATCTTACCATGGATGTTTTTGTTTTATATCATCAGAATTAGATCATGTTTAAATTGTTTATGCTATGTTATTATTGTTTAAAATTATATGTAAATGTAGGTGTGTGTCCGTGTGTATACACAGCCAACACTCCATCCTGAGGTTGTTATGTGTGTGCATTGTGTGGTACTGGTGGGGTCGTTGTGATATGTTTGCATTAATGTATATTGTCCTGATTGCTTCACAATTTGTAGTGTGTTGACGTTGAGCCAACTTGAGGGAAAAGGAAATATTCAATGTAATTCTTGAGTACTATTTTGGTATTAAACTACACACAAAACAGTTCTGTTTTTTTACAGTGTTCATGAAGCAGATGTTATTCATATTTTTTATTGTTCTAGGCGTGTTTATAGTAAGAGTTTTTTTGCAAATGTTGCTATATATGTGATTAACTTTCTTTTTGTTTTGAAAAAAGCGCTTTCATCACACCCATATATATATTTATATTAACAGGGTAAATAACTGGTGCCATTTATAATCTAGCCAGGATGACTCAGCCTTTTAACATTTCAATGTAATTTTTGACTATGTCCAAGTGCAAACACCCTCCTCACCCCCCCCCCCACCCCAAACTAATTCTGACCTGGCAGCTCAAATGCAAATTTAAATACCAGTAATCATCATTTGTACTGTAAAACTAGAATGTTTCGTGGCTAATAAATTTTGCGATTTTCATCTATAAATTATTTTGTGATTTTAATTTTGCGAATTGGTCCATCCTGATCTTATTTTACATTGGCTATTAATGTTTGGTGACTATTTGCGTTTTTGTACCTACCCACGCAATTCGCAAATTATATTGTGTACAAACATTTCTATTTTACAGTATAGGACTTTACTAAATAAATTGCATAAGCAATTGTGAACCCATATTTTTTTGATAATGGGAATATGATTGGGTAAATATCACCTGGCCAGATAAATCAACGCACCTATTAATAATATAAATTATGATTGTATAGAACAAAATATTTGAAGTTCTTTTGATATCTTTTTTCAATATTCAAGTTTTCTGACGAGCATTTTCAATAACAATTAAATAAATCAATGGAAGTTATGAATTCAAAATATGGTTGTTTTTTTTTAGATCAGTATTTTAAATGTTTAAAATATCCATCATTTTTTATTAAAAAGAAAAGAAAAAGCCAACAGTAAAGAACAAAAGTGACAATTTAATGGAAAAGATAAAGTTATCTTCAAATGCAATGGAAATGCATACATATATATACATTAAAAATATATACAACATATACAAATGAGAAACAATTATCAACAAATATTCCTTAAACAGGAGTTCATAGTTATATTTACTGAGCCTGAGGGCCAGAAACATATTATAAACTAATTATCAGGCCTTGTTCGTGACTAGTACCAGTGCCTGAGAGTGATTTATAGATCTAGACTATGGCCTCAATCGCCACACGTGAGCTTGTGGCAACAGCGACGTCACAAAAAGTCTATGCTACGTCAAAATTACGTTCAATATCGGAGCCTCTTCAGTATATTCAACAAGTAGTGGAAGCACAAAGATGGAAAAGTAAATGTACCAGCATATCTTTATTAGCAATAATTTTTGTGATGGCATCTAGTATGTTGTAAAACAAAGGTTGCTGAATGCATCTGAGTTTAGAAATAAGAAGTTTGGTACAAGACTCTTGGGTCGAACGTTGGCAATTTCTCTCAATTTACCACTAGGAAAGGACCGAACTTCAAACTGAAAGAGATCGTACGTAGACTAGATCTAGGTGTCATACGGATGACGTAATTATACTACAGAAGTGTTATCTTATACAGAAGTGATAGATCTATCTAAACTAAAGTAAATTGCCACAGGCCATACAGAAGTGCATAGATTCATGCATAGATTGAGTGACTGCGCCATGATTGATAGCTAATTATTA